>APFE031342530.1:0-10320 GCA_000404065.3 Pinus taeda | reverse complement strand
GGGGGGGGGGGGCGAGTCCCCATGGAACACTGCTTTGGACCCAACACTTCTGGAGTATCACACTCCTCTTGAGGCTAGTGCAATTATATGGTGTATCTTCTCTCTCTCTCTAGCCTTGCTTTTATAACTCTACAGTGAACTAAAACTCTAACCCTAACTTTAATTTTAAAGTGATGAGCAGCTGAGATTAGATCTCGTGTTACTTGAAATCAATGGTTAAGATTAAAACTTATCACTAAAGTAAAATACTTACTTTTTCTAAGTTTCTATTAGCTCAATAAGCCAACATATTAATACGTTCTTTTCTGTAAGTTAGACTTAGGCTAAGTTACATTAGCAACCTGCTCAACCTAGAGCAAGTGTTCTAAGGAGAATGCAGTCGACTTCTACACGCCTAGACACAAGGTTTGTGCAGAAGTACTTGCCCAAGCTATAAAAATTAATACTCCCTCTTAGCGAGGGAGGTACTTGAAACCCTTGGAATTGTCTTCGATCTTAGACTTGTATCCATTGCTTTAGCTGCTCCCTCTGAACTGGAAGCCTTCTCTGCCACTTGGTCTAGAAAGATCCTTGAAGTCCAACTTCCCATGGCATTGTTCCTAGAAGCCTCTTGCTCCTGAACAACCTTCTTGACAAACTTGGAGGAATCTATTGGTTGCTCCTCCCTACCTAAACCTGAAGGTCGCCTTCCTCTCAGTTTGCTCAACCTTTGGAGCCTCTTGCTCCTTGTTCTTTGTCACTGCAACGCTTCTTGCTATTGCTCCTGTGCTAAGTCCTAACATTGTTGTGGGTTTATCTTGGTCCTTTGAGACACCCACAATCTCTATTGCCAATTCCTCGATTGGTATGGTTTCCTTTTCTCCCTCTGAGGGTTGACCTCTGCCAATCATGTTGGTTGCACTACTGGTACTGTCCTTTGTACCATGCTTTGTTGATTAAACCCTGCCGACACTTCTACCCACACCTTGTCTTAGTAGATCCCTTGCCCATCGACTCCTTGCTGACCAATGAATCTCGTAGTTACTCGATCATGCCCAATGTAACACCTTGCTCAGGGCATGATCCTCAACAGACTGGCTTTTACACCCACAAACTTGGGCACCAAATCCTCCCTCAACTGAGGCTCACATGACGTTGTTGGCTATTGTCCTAGCCCGAACACCAACTGTTTGACCATCAAATCCCTTGTTGTTCGACCGACAACACCCTTGCTGGTGCTCCCCATCTCTGTAGCCTTTCGCTGCTGCTTCTCTACCTAGTGCCACCACCCTCTGTGCTATTGGTCCAATCCACTGCTGCCAACTATCATCCACTCTTTCAACAAGTGTGAACAACTCCTCAATAGCTCTTTTCCTTCTCTACCACCACCCATTACGCTGCTGGTCCAATCCACTATTGCCAACTAGCGTCCACTCTTTCAACCAGTGCACATAACTCCTCAACAGTTCCTTTCCTCGTGCTTTCGGTGACGATTATGGCTCGATTTGTTGCTCTGCTGGCGGCTCATATTGTGTCTACTATGGTCGATTCCCTTATCCGCCACCAACTCTTCGCTGCACCTCAACACCTCCCTGTCACTTCCACTACAGGTCCGATGTGTTGTCCTTTCATGCTGTTAGTCTCTTGCTCTACTAGTCTCCACCCCAACTAGCTTTTGTCACGATGTTACTCATTGTCTAATCCAACATCTTTCATACCACCTCTACTTCCTTTATGTTGGTAGGACTGAGTGTGTTCCGGTGGCCCTACTGAGTTGCTACATTTTGACCCCTCGAAATCTGTTGAGATGGTTAATATGTGGCTGGCGGTTGCCCTGGCACATGCGCCTTTCTTGTCAAACTCTACAGAATGATTCATCTCATCCGCTGGTAGCGTTTTGCCACCCCCTCGATTCTTTGTTTCAGAACCTTGATTGTTTGCAGCTAACAATTACCAGTTGACTCTCGCGCTGTGTTTCTACAAGTTATCGATCCTTTTCTACGTCCAACGATGAGTGGCCCTTGTAGTTGACTGTTGGTGTGTTTGATCTCCTTGTCGACAACCAACCATTGCTTTGCCCGTCAACTACAACTGTTGTGGTGATTGGTGCCCGAAGCAGTTTGCTTTGTCTGACCACTCCTTTGTGCAAATGGTCTTCCTACGGGTTGGCTGGCCTGGCAACCACTGATTGCTGCAACGGCTGGGTGGTACGTCAGTTCTGTTGGACCCCCACATTTTTTTTTTCTAAATGTGAACTTTATAAGAAATTCAACCCTTTAAAAGAAAAAATCTCTTCAGCTATTTGGCCGATTTATTGTGGCCCCCCTAAAGATTTTCACTTGTATGATTGTCACCAAACCTAGCCCCAAAGATACAATATGAACTTGGCACCTTTGATCTTGAGATCAATTTTCTTCAGAGTTCTAGCTTTGATACCATGCTAGTTTTTAGAATCTAGCACATGCATTTAATTCCTAGCATAAAACTCACTGAATAAACATACAATAACTAGGTTCCCAACAAATACAATGTAAGCAAATCTAAATAAAGATCTCAATCACAATGACACAAACAAATTTCTACCCAATCAAATCAATTCATCATTAACAATGATTTAGAACCTACTTGGGCTTCCGTCCTGGGATAATGGCCCAACTGAAAAAATAGAGAATACAAAATAACCTTGGATCTGATCTAGCAGATCTGCCCTAGATTGGTGCTTGATCTTCTCTGTAGATCTAGATTTTCAGCCTCTCTGCACTCCCTCGTGTTGAAGTATGTAGCTATGGTTGGTCTTCATAATAGTAAAATCATTGATGTATTTAATAAGATTATTATTTATTAATCATGATCTTCATGCTTTTTATTTGTCAAAAGAAAAGTCTTGAAAGGCTTGTTTGTCATGGCCTTTGCAAGAGAATAAAATTGAATTTTTATAGTCTATTTATGTGTCCTCCAAATTGGCAAGTTGGCTCTCCAAGTGTAAGGTCGGCTCAGCTTCATGTGGCACCCATTCGCATGACTAGAACACTATAAATAGCCCATACGTATCCTCCCAAAAGTGTACTTCGGATCAGCATACATATCTCTGAAATGCAAGGTCTATCTGAAGCTATTTATCTGTGGAAGGCAAAAATCTGAGGCTACATATCTCTGTGAAGGAAAGCGAAGTCTGAAGCAGTATCTTCTAAAAGAACAGTGCAAAGTATCTCTATGGCATGACATATGTGTTTGAAGCATCTCATGCTGGAAATCTTGGAGGGCTGGCTTGGGATTTGGGGAATGGTTATCTAGTTATCACTGACTTGGATTTCTCTTGTTGAAGCTGATTTTTTAAGAAAGGATTTGCTGGGTTTTCCCCTTGTGGGTTTTTCCCTGGCCACTGGCCTAATCTCTGGTGTCTCTTGTCTCTTGTGCACTATGATCTCTACTTTCATTATGTTTCTGAATGTGTAATTGCTTGATGAAATAACTGAATAATGTAAATGCTAAAAGGAAGCATATATATCAGTCACAAATAATTATCATGATTAGAAATTCAATTTGCAATCGAATTTCAACACCTCGAACCCAACACTTTGGAGTATCACACTCCTCATGAGGCTAGTGCCATTGTATGGTGTAAATCCTCCTTCTCCCTACCCTTGCTTTTATAACTTTACATTGAGCTAAAACACTAATCCTAATCTCAGAGTGATTAATGGCCGAGATTAGGTCTCACCTCTCTTGAGATCAATGGGTAAGATTAGAACTTACTAAAGTAAATCACTTTACTTTTCCTTAGTTTCTATTAGTTCAATAAGCCAGCATATTAATATGTGTTTTTTCCTAAGTTAGACTTGGGATAAGTTATATTAGCAACTTGCTCAACATAGAGCAAGTGTTCTTAGGAGAATGTGGGCGACTTCTGCATGCCTAGACACAAGGCCTGTGCAAAAGTACCTACCCGAGCTACAAAAATTAACATAAGATGCCTGCAAATGCTGTGAGCTTTGCACTACTTGTGAAGGTCATTAAGTTTATATTCCCCTTCATTATCTGCTCTGAGAACATTAATCTTCTTCCACTTTGCTTCTCAACAATGGCTCTTAACTCCAAGAATATTTCAAAGACATTTGACTTGTACTTGATTAAGTACCCCCAAAGATTTCATAAAAGGTCATCATTGAATATTATAAAGTACTTTGCACTTGTCAAAATTGGAGTTTTCTTGTGACCACAAATATCTCTATTCACCTATTCTAATTGCAAGCCTGCTCTGTTTGGGTTCGTATTTTCTTTGTCAATTGTATCCCTATATTACTTAAACAAGATGCAAGATTCACAAACACTTTTCTTCTGGTGATGCAGAGGTAAATGTTGTACCATATCAAGTTTCTTTGAAAGTGCAAGACTTTGGTAGACAAGATATCCTGATATCCAGACCTTTGGTGCTAGAGTTGCCCTTTGGTGTTTTTCAGAATTCTCAACCTTGCTTCCTGCTGTTATATCAGTAAGTCTCTAGAGATCACCTTCTTCAACACCTTCAACAATCACTCTATAGTGGTTTCACTTTTACTTTTAAGAGACTCTTATCTTCATTAGATTCAATCATGAAATGTTACTTCACAATATGACTCACAGGTACCAGGTTATTCTTCAAGCCTTGTACGTGTAACACACTGTACATCTTTGACACCTCCATTAGGCATTCTCACGAGGATTGTTCCTCGGCCCTTTACTGTGTGTGCCCTGTCATCGCGTAAAGCAATTGTCTCTTCTTGATTTTTATTATGATGCACATGAAGTAAACCACTCTTTTTATGTATCATATGCCTTGTGGCACAAGTCTATATACTATGCCTGTTTAGATGTATAAGTTTTGGACGCCAATGAACTAGTAAGGAATCTTTAGTCTCTTTCTGCTTTTTTATTATCACTGAATGCCTCTTAGGCCGTGAATGAGAAAAATCGTACTTTTTTCTGCAGTCCTCACAATGACCGAGTTTTCCACAGTGATAGCACTTGCCTTTGGTTGGTGGGTTGATGTTGCTATGTCTTCAATTTTTTCTCATCTGTCTGCTGACCAAAACTTTGCCTTCCTTTGCTCTTCTGCTTTGTTGCTTATGTGTATCCTGAACTGCCTTCAGGCTTCATCATAGGGATTTTTTGTTAAAACATGCAAGAACAGTCCTTAGAGCTGTCTTTGACCAGAAAATGTTTTGGTGAAATGTTCCAAAAAAAAGAATGCTTTGCAGCCTTATTGATTTTGTTTAGATGATGAGTCATTTATGTTCTTTATAATCTCCTTTTATTTCTTCCCTTTACTTCACAGCTATGGTTTGCCAAGGTTTCAACTTTCAACATTGCTCATGTTTATGTAGGTTTGGAGAATTTTCAGTTTTAAGAATTTGTTATATAGGACTGTGTTGGATCTTCGAACTTCTGGATCTTCTATCTTTTCTTTTGCATGTTTTTTCTCATTTTTGGAAACAAATTTCATGGTTGCTTAATCTGTAATAAGCACTAATCAGTATTGCTAAGAGTTCAAATACATCTAGAAAATATTGATTTCTTTTCAAGCAACTTCAAAACAATGACGTGAAACCATAGCTGATTTAAAGGTTCCCATATTTGCAGTTTTCCAGTGGACAGCTTGGTGTCAAGTTTAAGCCTTTTTCAAAGGTACATTGATCAACAATTTTTAACAAATTGTGTGTTCTTTCGGAGTTATTCAAATCAAAGAAAACGTACATACTTATTCTAATTTGGACAGCATTTGGTTTTGGCAGTTCCCTCCTTGTTACAAGGATATAAGTTTTTGGATCAGTGAATCATTTACTGAAAACAATTTCTGTGAAGTTGTACGTGGCGTTGCTGGGGATCTTGCAGAGCAGGTAAAACACATTGTACGCGACAAGTCTTCTGTGGTATTCCAAACAAACAACGGATTTTTATAATCTAGAAAAATGTCTTCTTAGAAATAATAACATGAAAAAAAGGGGAATTTAAGTCGATAAAAGTCTTTGAGCATTTACGACGATGATTTGAAAAAATGGCAGGAAATCTGAAATTAATTTATAAGTTGGTGATCCATGGCAGGTATCTTTGATTGATAATTTTACAAATAAGAAGGGAATGACCAGTCACTGTTACAGAATTACGTATCGTTCCATGGAGCGTTCTCTTACTGATGAAGAGATTAACCAATTACAGGTATTGCATGCATATTCTTGTTGTTTTTTTTTTAACAGTAATGACCTAATGACTAAGCAAGAGCCGAGATGTCCCATATTGACCGCAGATGGAGTGAAAACTCCCTGGGGCTGGCTACTCCTTGAGCCTAATCAATACAGGTTAAGCATGTCATTGAGCATAATCAATACAGGTTAAGCATGTCATTTCAGGGAATCGACTCTGGATGGTGAGGGAGTTAACATCCCACCTCAGCCACTCAGTCTACCCTTACTTGAGATGCATATTCTAATCTACCCTTACTTGACATGCATATTCTTGTTAAAATATAAGAAAGTGATTGGACAATGGAAATATTGGAATATGTGACACTTTCCTGTTGCTATGTGGATTGCAGGGTCGTGTCAGAGACGAAGTGGAAAACAAGTTGAATTTGACCATTAGATAATTGTGGTTTTTTGTTTTTTTAATCTGTTTTGAGATTGTCTGCTATCCCATTTGCACATTTTCGTACATTCTTTGTGACAAACAAATTCTATTGGGATCATTTGATGTTTAATTAAAGGAGCTTAAACAGGAGATTACTCTCCCCGTGAAGTAGCAGCATTCTTTCAGCCAGGCAATAAGATTACAAATGCATTAAATTAGGCAGTAAGATTACAAATGCATTAAATTTACTTCAATGTTACTTAGGGTGAAAGGAGACCTGAATTCATGTTTTCGAGTTAGAAGTAAAGACCTTAGTGCTGCGGTATCTGAAGCACGGAATTTGTATGACAGAAGGATTATATCATATGTAGTGGAATGCCTCTGCTTCAATCGATGGTTATTGTAATTTTCGTGAAAATAAAGTAACATTCGACTTTCTTATGCTAAAATATTTCCCAACATGTACGTACTGGCATTAAATAGAACTTTCAACGGTTTTGAATACGTTGATTTGAAAATGTAAAGGTGATTAATCACTGTTGCACCATCAATGAGATGGACGTAACAGCTGCATTGAGTAATTTAATTTCCAAGTTAGATTAATTGAGATCGAATTTGACAGAAGCTACACATAAGGTCTAAATGAATACGGCCCATGTTTATCTTCAGGGAAATCTGTATGGACTTTTATTATGTACCGATCCTTGTAAATGCCAATTGATCTGCTATGCTTATTCTTTCCATTATACACCTTAATGATTGTACCTTTAGTGCTCAGTGCTCAATTCTCAGTGAGATTTGTATGTTATCTACAAAGTCTGTAGGGTTTCCTAGAAGTATTAACTGCGATGTTTTATGAATGATATCTATTATAACGAACAGTTAGATAGATTAGTGTAATTTCTGACACTTGCATTCTGTTGAACTAGTCATATAGTATAAAAAGCATTTGCGCTTTCTAAGACGGCCCAGCAAGAATAAATTGCATTATTGGGTTAATGTGGTAAGGAATTATCGAGACTTGTATGGTCATGTGGCTTGTAAGGTTTGATCTACCTTGTTTTAGAGGTTGTTTGTGGTGATAATTGCAACAAGCTATTGCCAAAGCTTTGCAAATGTTCAAAGTGCTATTGGTTTGTTTGTCTATTGTATTAGGCCATTGAGATTTGAGAGCTTACTTTTGTGAAATACAGGAAAGTGGTAATAGATAGAGTCCTCCAGGATTTGCTATCTGCTATGTTCCCTTTAATTTGTTAGGAGTAAATTCACAAAGCAATAAAATAAAAATGAATGCAATGTAAAATATAAAATGAAGCAATAGAGAGGAAATATTAATACGAGTGGTTCACTTAAGTTTGGCTACATTTACGGAGAAATAGTCAATCGCCCCTTTTATTTCGTCCAGCAAAATGAAGAGATTACAACCTCTTCTCTCTCTCACAATCTCTTTCCTCTTAATTACAATGCTATCTCGATAATACATGGTCCCAATACAATTTCCTCATAATAAAGGGTTGCCTTCTAGGGAAAAAACCTTAACATGTATTGTCAGATCTATGACCTAATGATGAACAATCCATATTGAAAATGGAATTACAATATTTTACAAGGCAAATATTCAAATAAATTCTCTTCACCGGTGCTACCTTTGAAATCTCGCCAATGTGGCCTCCAAAGAATTATCATTACTGCCTCCGTACCCCATGGTCCCCCAACAATCCATCAAGAACTAGGGTCCAAACACGGTTAGAAACAAGACCTTTGAATATGGGAGATAAGCAAACTCCACTATCATTAATCTCCCACTTGGACACTGATTACAACAACATTGCTACTCCATTTGCTGGGAAATGTTTCGACTTTAGACTTGGCTAATTTCTCATCTTCATCATCATGCTTGAAAACTAACTGAAATTGAGCAAAAACTCAATTTCTCTTTGGTCACTGCCTTTGTTAATATGTTTGCAAGATTCTAGCATGTATCTTTTCCAACTTCAACCATTCATTTTCAAAAATTGATCCTATGAAATGGTACCTAAGTTGTATATACTTGGTCTTTAGAATGAAAGGTTAAGTTCGTTGCAAGATGAATGACACTCACGCTATCACAATACAACATCTTATTTTTCTACTTCTTTCCCGGCTCCTCCATGAATCTATGTAACCAAATCATCTATTTATTAGCCGTTGTAGCAACAACATACTCTACTTTTGTTGTTGAAAGTGCAACATCCTTTTGCAATTTTGAAATTCAATTTGTCGTTCCATCTATAGTAAATACATGCTTTTGATTCGATATATCCTTGTAGAATAGTATTTGAACCTCCAAAGCATAATTCTTTAGTAGTACCTCTCAAATACCCAAGAACCCACGTCATTGTTTTTCAATGCTTTTTACCTAGATTGTTCAAACCTATTCACAACTCCCACTGCATGTGTAATATTTAGTCTTATGCAAACCATTGCATACATCAAATTGCCAATTGCTAATGAATATGATACCTTGGAAATATAATCTATCTTTTATGTATTGGGGCACATCTTCTTGGTTAATTTGAAATGGCTAGCCAAAGGTATATTGATTGGTTTTGCATCTTTTATTTTATATCTTTAATGTACTCACTTCAATGTTAATTTATGATATATCCTACTCTTATTGTTCTCATACCAAGGATTTGCTTTGCAACACCAAAATTCTTCATAGCAAATGAATTAGCCAATTTTCTTTTGATCAATTTTATATCTTGCATGTTAAACCCCGCAACAAGCATGTTATCTATATACAATAACAAGGTGATATAGTTGTCATTATGTAGTCTCTTTAAATAAACATAATGGTTGAATTGGTATCTATAATAATCTTGTTCTATCATAAACCTATCAAACTTCAAATGCCACTGTGTTGGAGCTTACTTTAAACCATACAAGCTCTTTTTCAATTTGCATACTAAGTTTTCCTTCCCTTTTACCTCATATCCCAATGGTTGTTGCATATAAATTTTTTTCCTCCAAGTCACCATGGAAAAAAATATGTTTTTACATCTAAATATTCAAGATGTTAGTCTTCTATTCTCACTAAGCATAAAATAATTTTAACTGAAGTCATTTTGACAAGAAGAGAATATTTTATCAAGATATATGCTTTTTTTGTGTGCAAACCTCTTTACAGTGAGTCTAGCCTTGTACTTATTTTGCCTCCATCTTATTCCTTCATGTAAATCCATTTATTTTGCAATGTTCTTTTGCTTGTAGGCAACAAGACCAAGTCCCAAGTATGATTATGTATCCAAGAGTCCATTTCTTCTTTCATGCCTTGCTTCCATTTCATAATAGTTTTTTGTGCAAACCGCTTTATGGTGAGTCTAGCCTTGTTCTTATTTTTGCCTCCATCTTATTCCTTCATGTAAATCCATTTATTTTGCAATGTTCTTTTGCTTGTAGGCAACAAGACCAAGTCCCAAGTATGATTATGTACCCAAGAGTCCATTTCTTCTTTCATGCCTTGCTTCCATTTCATAATAGTTTTTTTACTTTCGTTGCTTCCTCATATGTTTCTAGTCCGCTAGAATCAATCAATAATACATAATACAATGAAAGAGGGTATTTTTCACAAGGTCTACTTAACTTGGTTCATCTTCTAATAACACTTGTAGGAGCTTGAGGTATTTTTGGTTATTACTGCTGTTGAACATTTTAATTTTCTGATACCTTTGGAATTTTATTTTATTTTATTTGTTT
>APFE031342526.1:21929-33312 GCA_000404065.3 Pinus taeda | reverse complement strand
CCCTCTTAATGCTAGCCTCAAGTATGCCCGAGTGAACCAACTGTAATATATTGGTCTTGCTTTGGCTTGAGGGGAATGGTCCCCTTTTGAGCTTTCCTTCGGCACATCCTGGACATACACCTTCTTTCTATACTCGAAATTCGGGCATCTCTGTCACCATTTGTCTTACATAGTGTAGAGCTTTATAATGAAGGTGGGCAAACCTCCGATGCCAAAGTTCGGACTGAAGAGATGTGTCGTAAGACATGACACCTAGCGGACTTCCATCGACCTGATATAATGAATCAACACGAAACCCAAGAGTAAAGGCATCTTTAACATTATTTCCATACACATACCTTGCCATCGCTGAAGGTTACCTTGTAGCCTTTGTCTTCCATTGCCGAGATGGACACCAGGTTCCTTTTGAAGTTAGGTACATATAATACATCCTGTAAGTGGATCGTATTACCTGGAATTTCTTGCCTTCTTGAATGGTTGTCCTCTTCCTTGATTTCCAGCATTCCTTTTACCTTTGCTATTGAAATTTCCATTCCTTTGATTGCCATGAGAGGGATTTTGATCATCATCCCGGTATGAGTCCTTTCTATTAGGGCACTCCCTTGCATAGTGACTTGCTTTATCGCAAATGTAACATCGTCCTTTTCTTCTTCCCTTAGGTCCCATCTTTCTGTTTGATTTAGTCCCGGAAATATTTCTTTTCTTAGCATGAGAAGAAAAGGTAGCAGGAGGACCTTTAGGCATGGGCATTTCTTGCTCTTCTACCCTTGTTTCTTCTTATGCATCTAGCCATTAATTCCTCGAAACCAGGAATTACATTATTGTTCAGAAGAGTAGTCCTGAACACGTACCATTCGGATGGTAATCCTCCAAGAGTCATGAGTGTCATTTCCTTGTCAGTAATAGTCTCCCCAATAGATAGGAGATCGTTCCTGATTTCGGTGATCCTTAAGAAGTATGCTTGCATACTCTCATCTTTACCCTTCTTAATTTCCTTCAGCTTATTCCTAAGAAACAAAACTTGATTTGCATCATTAACTTTAAATAAACTCACCAGTCTATCGTAGATTTCCTTGGAGGTGTTCAAGTTGGAGATGTAGGCCACCAAGTGCTTGTTGATAGAGTCCCGGATGATTTTCTTTGTTTCGACTTCTCCGTTTTTCCATTTGTTCCAGGCAACAACAGATGCATTTGATGGAGGCTCAACAATATTGTCTCTCACATGGTCCAACACCTTTATCTTCTAGGGTTAGATCGATAGACATCTTCCATCTGTGATAGTCAACTTTCTCACGGAGCTTGTTTTCGTCAGGAAAGAGTGTTGAGGACCCCATAGTTCTTTTAGGATAGCCTTGCCAATCTTCTCTTCGGTGATTGCTCTTGCTCTTGCTCGGGCTTTGTCTTCACCTCAGCTTTAATGCCATGTTAAGTTATGGTATGTTCTATGCTTATAGCAGTTTACTTATTTTTATTATTATTATTATCCACAGATTAGCAATCACATATGCATAAAGTAAAGTGCAGATAGAACATTAAACGATAGACAGAAAACAAGCCAAGACAAGAGACACAAGATTTGGCGGCTAGCCAAGGATAAACCCCAATATAAATATTGGGTAAACCCTTTGATCAAATCTTTATCTTCAATAATCCAGCAGAGAGAAATAGTACATAAATCAGATTTACATTTGTAGCAACAAACCCTAGATTAGTCCCAAACTAGGGCAGACAATATCTCACAAATCGACTGTCGGATCAACTCGATTCCACCACCAAAATGTACGGCCTTCAGAGGAGGTCCAGATGAGCCTACAACGCAGTTTAGAAGAGGAGGTTTGATGGTCCACGTTGGTCAAAGTTTGGATCTGTAGTTGTAGCTTCAGTTTCAACGGCTTCCTTCAAATTAGGGCAGTCGATATCTCGCAAACCGATCATCGGATTGTCTTGATTCCACCACCAAAATTTGCGGCCTTTAGAGGAGGTCCAGATGAGCCTATAATGCAATTCAGATGAGGAGATCTTCTGGTCCACGTAGGTCAAACTTCACTTCTGTAATCACTGCCCTAAAATCTGCCACTGCTCCTCCACATGTGTGAGAAAGGTCTCTTTTCTGTGCAGTAGAGAAGCGACTCTTTTTTGCGCAGTAGAGAGAGAGAGATGTGATGAGGTGAGTGAGTGCAAATGAGGAAAAGTTCTATATTTATACACAACTGTGATGTTTGAATAGATGCGACTGTTGGGCTTCTAAGCCTATATAAGTTGAAGGGCGGCTAGATAATTACTCCATAATCAAAATAAATTCATATCTCCATAAATACTTATCGGATTTGGATGATCTTTAGATCAGTCCTACACCTCTCGACGAGAGGAATCTAATTAAAATATTATCAGCCATGAATGAGATGACCCACATGGAGTTTGGCCCTAGTTGCCAATTTAACAGTAGGGCACTCGGGATTTTTAAAAGCTTACCATAGGGTCAATAAGGAATTTTTTTGGGTTGTCTTATATATGATATTTAGAAGTGTGTGGCAGAATGTTTGGTTTTCCAACAAAATAAAGTTGAGACAATTAAGGCCCTGGGTCTGTTGCAACCTTTAGCCATTCCAAGTCAACGTTGGGAGGTGGTCTTAATGGATTTTATCACAGGTTTATCCAAGTTTGAAGGAAAGAGTGTCACCATGGTGGTAGTTGATATACTTACCAAGTATGGACACTTTTGTGCATTATCTCATTCTTTTAAATCCAATACAACTGCTACTGCATTTATGGAAACAATTCAAAAGCTACATGGAAACCCAA
This sequence comes from Pinus taeda, assembly GCA_000404065.3. Classification (NCBI taxonomy): domain Eukaryota; kingdom Viridiplantae; phylum Streptophyta; class Pinopsida; order Pinales; family Pinaceae; genus Pinus; species Pinus taeda. The sequence continues at coordinate 30,510 of APFE031342526.1, read as the reverse complement.
AGATTATTGTGAGTGACAAAGATCCCATTTTCACTGGAAATTTCTGGACGAAATTATTTTCTTGTCTTGGTACTCAATTAGCTCATAGCTCATCTTATCATCCACAATCTGACAGACAAACTAAGATAGTGAAAAAATATTTGAAATGATATCTTTGTTGCTTTGTATCTGATAAACAAACACAATGGGTCAAGTGGTTACATCTAGGTGAATAGTGTTATAGTACTTCCTTCCATACTGCAACAAAAATGACCCCATCTATGGCACTTTATGGATATCCACCATCCATCACATCATTTTTAAGAGAAAATTCTAAGGTTCAAGCAGTGGAAGGTCACATCAAACATCAACAACGAGTTCTCCAACTCTTAAAGGATAACTTCACTCTGCCGCAAGATCGTAGTGAAAGAAGTTTCGATGTAGTTGACTAAGTATTTTTACGACTACAACCATACAAAGAAATGTCCCTTAAGCAAGCTAAGAAGGATAATAAATTTTTCCCAAGTACTATGGTCCTTACAAGGTGTTGCAAAAGATTGGTACTATGGCATACAAATTGGGGCTGTTTGCATCTTCCCGAGTACACCCAGATTTGCATGTTTCATGCTTAAAGAAGTTTATCGGTGACAACCTCCCAGTTCAAACAGTGTTGGCAAAACTTGACAAAGAAGGAAAAATCATATTTGAGCTTGAAACAGTCATGGAATAAGAACCCGACAGCTACAAAAGCGATTAATTTCAGAGTAACTCATTAAGTGGAAGAAATTACCCACTGAAGATTCCACATGGGAGGATGAGAATTTTATACAAAAGCATCCAGAACTACTCAAGCGTTGAGGACAACACTTTTTTGAAGGAGAGGGGCATATCAGGTCCTTATAATACTAGCGTATCCCCTTTATTGTTATTGTTAGTGTAGCCCCCTATTGTTATTGTTGTGCCCCATAAAATCCCACTATTGTTATTGTTGTGCCCTTACATTATTATTGTTATGTAGGCTCTGATTATGTTGTGACCCCTTAAACTCCTATATATCCAAAGGAGGTCTTATCATTTGTATCATCCGAGAATTGTTCATTTATGTAATGTAAAAGAGGTTCCCCCTCAAAGAGGATAATTTCTAAGTCATTGATCTATCTTTTCTTTTGTTTTCTGAGTTGGTTGCATAACATATTCACTATTTGAAAGTAGACAAATGATTTGAACCTCCAAGTACAGTGGTTTCATTCTATTAAATCTCTTAATACCAACCTAGATTTATTTTTTCATGGCAATTATTTATTCCCAACAATTTATTTAATTAACAAAATAAATCCCAAATTATCGAAAAATTAAATCATTGTTTTTTAACATATACAAATATATGCAATGGAAATAAATCAGGGAGATGAATCACACACCGCAATAGAAATAATTCACCCACAATAATTGTTCGTCATTTATTAATTTGGAAAATCAGGGTTTCAACCCACAAAGAATTTACAAAGAATCATACAGTGACTAGAACCTACAACTCAATCCCACTAGAATAATTCTGCCCAAGGAAAATTGACCATCTGGAAATCGACCTCTGAAGAAATTTGCCCACCTCTAACCAAAAAATCAGCCATTGGGCTTAGCTCTTAGTCGGCTTCTGCGCACTCACAACTTGACACTGGAAAATTCGCTTGCCCAGCTATTGCACCTTCTCACTTCAACAATTTGGCCTCTCCAATTCTCAACAAATCGATCTTTTGGAAACACTCCAAAATTATCCCTGTTGTCGCCTGAATTGTACACCCAATGCAACAACGCTCAGGGCAGGGGCTGTCACTTTGATCCTTGCCCACTTCGTTTAAGTTATCTCTTAAGGCAAGCTAAGGGGGGTAGTCCCTGAAGACAAAATGGATGAAGAGCTTGTTGAGAATCAACAAGTTTAGGGGATACAGATGAATATCCTAACAACTTTATTTAAAATTATATGGCAAGTGAGATTGTTAAGCACAAACAATTAGATTATTAAGATATATTAGTGATAGACTAGTGGCTTAGAATTAGAAAGTACTTTCACAACAATGATTAATATGTCAAGTTACTGGATAGACAAATCCTGCAAGGATGATATGCAAAATCCATCCTAGATGAAATGCAAGACCTAATCTAGATGTGGAATGCAAAATCTTGGTTACTTTTAGTTATATGCCTAATCTAAGTGAGAGCCTTCTCTTAAATTGTTTTGAAGCAAGTCTCACAGAAGGTTGTAAAAGAAGTCCAGGGAAAGGAGTCTAATGCCTCATTAACGATACCTACCTTGGAGTTCTAACGACCCAGATGCGTCCATTCCTATAAGGGATTGCTCACAAGAGAATTGCAAGGTCACTTGTTTTAACCTTTGTGCAAGGGTCAAGTGTCTCAAATTGGAAGAGAAGGTGGCCCTAAATCTCTATCAACCAAGCTTATGCTTGGAGGTAAATTTTAAATATGCAATTCTAATATAGGATGAGAATGCAACAGATGAGCCAATTAGAAATGCTTCAATGAGATTCTAATAATGAGAAAAATGCTCCAATGGCAACAAGATGAGATCACTTATAACCACTATGTCAAATATCACTTTATCAATCAATATTATAAGAACCAATTAAAGAAGCACTTTAATGAAGCTCAATGAGATGATTATAGCAATGATAGCAATATCTCTTTATCACTTATGTGTGCTTATTAGAAACTCTCTTTCAATTATTAGATTACCAAATAAGAGCAAGAGAAAATTACAAGATTGCAAGAGCACAATTATAAGCAATAAGATGAGATTGCTAACAGTGAGCTTACTTAATGAAATGCAACAAAAGAGATTCAACCATGCAATGCAATTTGCAAGAGAGTATGGCTTATGGAATGCAACGCAACTAAAGATTAATAATGCACAATGAGATGCAATGATTAGAAATGCAATTGGATGAGAAAGTTAGTAAACCAACAAGGCTATAAGTCAAGAGCAATGCCAATATCCTTTTAGTTGCCCAATGCCAACTAACTATTGATGCAGGAGCATTCAACCCAAGAGAAAATCATTGTAATTAAGTAGATATAGGGGGTCATGTAGCTTTAGAGAAGTAGTTTCCTAAGTTTCAAGTTAATGCAATATTTAGGCCTCTAAGTGATTTAATTAGATAATGGAGGAGGTTGTAAATGCTCTCAAATAAATAAGAACATGAGTGGGTAGTAATGACAAAAGAGTTCAAAGTCAATTACAACTGTTAAACAGTTGCATGATTCGGGGAACTAAAGGGAGAGCTTTTACGAATTTAATGAATTAGAAGTGGACATAGAAGATAGAGTACATCTAGGAGTTAGTTCAATAGATCTAGGAGTCAAACCAGGATGAGTTCAACAAAACTCACTGGCATATATGTAAGCCCACGGGCAGAGTCAAAGAAGAGGCCACAAATAGTTAAGGATCAGGCCTGTGTGAGACACAGAGTCTCGAATGTAATCATGTGTTTATATTTATATATACAGAGAGTTATTCCTCACTGTGTCAGTGTATGTGAAGAATATCTCATTAATGAAATCACTGTGAATTCGTAGGCTCTGTAACAGGGTTGCAGGCAGAATTCTTAAGGACATAGAGAGGAAACATAATGATTTAGAGGAGTCATAAATGGATCTTGGAATCCAGCTGAAGAATCAGAGGAAGCTCTAAAGAGGAAGCGAAGGGAGAATTCGCAGAGTAGAGTTCTGAGGAAGCGGAAGAGTGAAAACTCGAAACCCTGAAAAAATCCCCAAAATCGTAGAGAAACATTGAGAAATAGTGTAAAAGCTAAGTAAAGGGCTGGATGGATAAGTAAAGAAACGATGAGCAGTGACTGTTGGATCTTGAAGATGAACGGCTAGGATCTAATCGTAGAGGAGACGGAGAAATATTGCATCGACGAATTTTAATGAAGGAAGGCGGTTTTGTAACAATGAAGGTGGATTTCGGGCGACGTCAAAATCGTAAGTGGTATTGAAGGACGAGCGTCAATTCCACTTATCAAACGTCGCATGGTAGTGGAGGTGAGAAGGTAAACTGCTTTATCAGGCAGTTAAAACTCGTGTTTGTTGTTGTTCTGAAATCATCGGCGATCGTTGGATCTACTAAGTGTAGATCAACGGCGGAGGACTGTCGATCAACTTTACATTGGGAAAGAATATCGATCGTTGGGTCGAGAATCGATCAACGGTCGCGATCTAATCGCGAATCTGTAATCAGAGGAGTGGAGGACTAGCGGGTGATGGATAGGCCGATGAGCAATATAGCGATACTCCGATAATTGATAACCGAAGATCGGAGGGGTCGGCGATTGGAGCAGTGTTATTGAATGGTTGGACAATGCGGACTTGATAGAGTTATGGTGGCGAATGTATAATATTTGAAATCCGCTATATGTGTTCGGAGCGGGTTTCCTGTGTATTCCGGAAGAGTTATGTGTTCGCATATCAGATGCGATAGAGCCAAATTTAAAGAAGCCGCAGGGACAGCTGATTACGATTGCGATAAAGGTAGAACCTCGGGGAATGTGTAGAAGCCGTATAAAGGCGGAGACAGTTATGTTTAGGCGTATATTTCCTTTGTAAAAGGTTTTATAAGGAATTAAGTGTCGATGAGCGTTTTATGTTTTAAAACCATATGTAACCAAAGTAAAGAGGGAAAAGGTTATCTATGCGGGCTTTAGGAGTTTAAAGTCCTGATAGGAAGGATTTAACGAATGACTTTAATAGAGTCATAAACAAAGGTTTGGGGTTGTTGAAAAGTCCCGATAGGAGGTTTAAGCAGGGTGATTTAATTCTAATAGAAGGAAAAGGTGAGTTAATGTTTAGACTTTGTTAAGTCTATGAATCATTCTGCATAGGTATAAAAGAGGGCCTTAACCATTTATGGTTTGAAGATCTGACTCCTTTGAGAGTCAAATACCTGGGACTGAGGTATTTATGCATTATTATGCATACTGTGAATGTGAGCGGGGGGTAACCCTGCATCATAGTGGTATCAGGGTAGAATTGAAGTTGAAACAATTGGTTAAAATAGAACAAAGAAATTCTTTGAGAAAGAATTGAGAAGAGAATGTGTTAAGGTGTTTATGCAGGCAAGTAAGGATTAGATTCTAATCTGACAGAAGAAGGTACATAGAGGTGATATGTAGCAGAACTTGCAAATGCAAGAGACAGAGGAAATCCATCCAAGGCACAAGTGGAATGATGAAACAAGATCATGCTGAGATCTTGAAGGTGAGGTAATATGTTTTGTTTTAAATTGAGAATGTGTGTTTCTATTCTAATGCACAAGTGACAGCAAGAGACGCTGTGGGAGGAGAACCAGATGTGTTCTTGAAGACAGCATAAGGAGAACACTAATAAAGGAGTGTTTTGCAGAGGATAAACAATCTTTTGAAGCTGTCAGGAGTATGGAAGAGTATCTTTCAGAAGATAAAAACTCTGAAGTAAAGGAGGATGGAGAATGTCTCTTAAATGAGAGAAACAATGATTTATTGTAGCAGAAAGAACTTAATAATGCATTGATATTTGAAACTGTGACAACACAGGAAGAATTTCTTGTGAAAGGAGGAGATGAAATTCAGTTTGAAGCACTGATATGTGAAGCAACAGTTGAGACTGTTGAGCCTTATGATTTCCAAACTAATAATTTGTGTATAAATGCAGGAAACATAAGTGATGATGAAATACTTATGAAGTGTCACAAACAGATTGCATTGCTGGAATATTTGCTGAGAAATTCAGAGTATGATAGTGTGATTACAAAGGAAGGAGTTCACTATGGTGGAAAAGAGCAAGAAGACATCATTAGAGCAGATGATGTGGAAGAGAGACTAGTTGACTGTCTCATGAATTCTTTTGAGAATTCAAATCAGCATATTCATGTGCTGACAGAGGAGAAAGAAACAGTGCAACAAATTGAATTGTTGCCAAAGGAAGATAAGGCAAAAAAGCCTTATGTTTTCGATTTTAACAAGTGTTTTGTGAGTGTAGGTTTTGTTGCAAATGCTGGAGGAGATTTGGCACAAATGAGTAGTCAAATAAAGATGAGAGAAGAAGATTCTGTGGAAGAATTCAATCCATGGAACAAAGATGTTAAATTGCTGGAGAGTGCTGGAAAGCCATGATTCAATTATGAAAGAGGGTAAGGATGATAGGGAGATAGCCAACACAGGAGTCACAACAAAAGTTAGCATAAGAGTCAACATAGAAGTCAACATAGCAAGCAAGGCAAAAGTTGGAGTAAACAAAGCAAAAGTTGGAGCAAGAATAACAGAACAAGAAGAAGAACAGATTGAAGAACTAGTGGACAGTAACAACTTGAAGCAAAGAGAAAGAGGAAGAAATAAGAAGCAGAATATGAACCCGTCCAAAGATGTATTGGAAATAGAGATTGAAGAAATGTGGTAGCTGATGATGAAGCAGTCTAAATGGAGAAAAATGGTAGCAGCAGGAAGCATGATCAATCACAGTTTGAACCTGATTAACAAGAAGAAGAAGATGGAGCAAAAGACAACAGAAGTGCAACAGAAGCAAAGGAGCAAAGCATTTGGGCAGTTACAACACAAAGTATGGGATCCAGGAAGACAAACATCAGAAGACACATGATCAGGAGATCATGAACATTTTCTACTTTGGGAGTTTGATGCAGGAGCATTCAACCCAAGAGAAAATCATTGTAATTAAGTAGACATAGGGGGTCATCTAGCTTTAGAGAAGTAGTTTCCTAAGTCTTAAGTTAATGCAATATTTAGGCTTCTAAGTGATTTAATTAGATAATGGAGGAAGTTGCAAATGCTTTCAAATAAATGAGAACATGAGTGGGTAGTAATGACAAAAGAGTTCAAAGTCAATTACAACTCTTAAACAGTTGCATGATGTGAGGAACTAGAGGGAGGGCTTTTAGGAATTTAATGAATTAGAAGTGGACATAGAGGATAGAGTACATCTAGGAGTCGGTGCAATAGATCTAGGAGTTAAACTAGGATGAGTTCAACAGAACTCACTGGCATATATGTAAGCCCACGGGCAGAGTCAAAAAAGAGGCCACAAATAGTTAAGGATCAGGCATGTGCGAGACAAAGAGCCTCGAATGTAATCATGTGTTTATATTTATATATACAGAGAGTTATTCCTGACTGTGTTAGTGTATGTGAAGAGTATCTCATGAATGAAATTACTATGAATTCATAGGCTTTGTAATAGGGTTGCAGGTAGAATTCTGAAGGACACAGAGAGGAAGTGGAATGATTCAGAGGAATCATAAATGGATCTTGGAATCTAGTTGAAGAATTAGAGGAAGCTCTGAAGAGGAAGTGAAGGGAGAATTCGCGGAGTAGAGTTCTGAGGAAGCGGAAGAGTGAAAACTCGAAACCCTGAAGAAATCCACAAAATCGCAGAGAAACACTGAGAAATAGTGTAAAAGCTAAGTAAAGGGCCGAATGGAGAAGTAAAGAAACGATGAGCAGTGACCGTTGCATCTTGAAGATCAACAGCCAGGATCCAATCACAGAGGAGATGGAGAAATATCGCATCGGCGAACTTTAACAAAGGAAGGCGGTTTTGTAACAGTGAAGGTGGATTTCGGGTGGCCTCAAAATCAAAATCGTAAGCGGTATTGAAGGACGAGCGCCAATTGCACTCATCAAACGACGCGTGGCAGCGAAGGCGAGAAGGTAAACCGCTTTATCGGGCAGTTAAACCCGTGTTTGTTGTTGTTCCGAAATGATCGACGATCGCTGGATCTACTAAGTGTAGATCAACGGCGGAGGATTGTCGAGCAAATTTACATCGAGAAAGAATATCGATTGTTGGATGGAGAATCGATCAACAGTCGCGATCTAATCGTGAATCGGTAACTGGAGGAGTTGAGGACTGGCGGGTGGTGGATAAGCTGATGAGCGATATAGTGATTACTTCGATAACCGATAAGTGGAGATGGGAGATCAGAGGGATCGGAGGTCGGCGATCGGAGCAACGCTGTAGAATGGTTGGACGGTGTGGACCCGATAGAGTTATGGTGGCAAATGTATAATATTTGAAATCCACTATATGTGTTTGGAGCGGGTTTCTTGTGTATTTTGGAAAAGTTATGTGTTCGCATATCAGATGTGTTGACCTCTACTGGTCAACTACCCATGCAGTACACCCCCCTTTTTTCCTTGCAAAGAAAAAAGGGGCAGCACCTGATCAGCATGTCCGTGCCATCCTGCAGTCATCAACAGCTTGATCAATCGTTTCTGTAAACCCAGTCTGCATGTATTAATTGTAAATAATCCTAGCAGATGTGAGTCGTGTTGTAAATTGCCTAGGTGGACCTAACTTTCCTATGATAATCTATGTCCCGGAAGGTTTTTCGTCTCACCGATCCTCGGATCGGCAGAGTTTTCCTTCAAACCTGACCCCAAAGCCGGGATAGATTTTGTCATCGGAATCTTAGAGAATCCTAGTGTGTTAGCCTGCTAGATTATAGTCGTGTTGCAGAACTGGGTGATTTGTGAGGGTCTATGTTAAAAGGGTTTTTCCCCTTGAGATGTAAATGGTTAAAGTCATGATGCAATGTGTC
>APFE031342524.1:4410-17908 GCA_000404065.3 Pinus taeda | reverse complement strand
CAACCTTTGGTGCCTTGATGCTATACAAGCTCTTCCCAGGGTCCAAACAGGAATCTCCTCTACTTTGACAAGCCTCACTCTCTTCCAAATGAGATCAAAAGGGATATGTAATCTCTCCTCTCAAAAGCTCAATTAAGAAGACTAAGTTCCAACAACGTTTCACCTCAAAAATATTCAGCTTTCAACCTCCTCAGTAACTAGCCCAATGCTTTATTTTATAGTGCAAAGGAAGGAGGTTATAGGTCCACCTATGAAAGGATAGAGTCCTTCTTCAAAGGGATAAGCTCCTCACATCAAGGGGTTAGCTCCTTAAGGTATGGGATGCATGAACCTTAAAGAAGTGAACTTGCCACCTCAAGATTCCCTTTAGAAGCTTCCAAAAATGACTCAAAGTGAGTTTTTAAGAATGTACTTGCGCCTTTTTAACTTTTACAGGGGTCCGCATCCATAACACAGAGTCAGAGCAGTCAAGTGCATGAGGGACATGACCATTAGGTGCGAGACCGTAGGTAATTCTAAGAGAAAGTGCGGAACCAGAGTTTTAGAGATTTTTAAGGGATTTCTCTTATTTTCAGGGCTTGATATGAAGAACTGAGGTTTAAGACTTACAAAGGAGGAAAGTATGAGTGGTGATAGACTCGCACTGATTGTAGAATGTCAAGGTGACAATTTTTGTGCAACAGATTGCCCCCTAAAGTGTGAAGTCTGTAATAGATGAGGATAACATTTTTCATCTAAGAAGAGTGAAGTACTTTATGATTTCAAGGATCATCCTGTGGACACCTCAGATGGAACCTATAAAAACATTCAATGCAAAATATATATATGTGAACATATCATCGCTAAGGTAGCCATTCCCATACTTAGATCAAAACTGACTAGAAACTAACTAAATTGCTCTGATATAGGAATGATTTTGTAATACATCACAAGTGTAGACATAGTATGGATGTAGCCAGCTGTTTATGAATAGTCCATTATATAATGAATAACAAAATTCCTCACAACCTAGATGGCGAAAACTAGATCCAGGGTCTTGATTTCTTCTTCGTGAACTAGTACGATTATATCCATGTGAATAAATGTGTCGAAGTCGAACATGGTAAAAACCACTTGATTACCAGTCAATGATATGAACTGTTAACAAGTGTGAGAGAAACCACCAGTAATGTCAATGGCTCTCAAAGTACTCAGTACAATCCATGAAATGTGAATAAATGAGTTGATGTCGAACATGTCACAGAATCCTTTGATTGAAGGTCAATGATGTAACCTGTCGTCGAAGGTGAGAAACCTGCCATTAGGGCATGCAAATTCCAAGGTACTGACGATTTCTAGATCATATTTATAGATAATGAGTTGGAGTCGATAGAAAGCAATCTGTCGTAGGCAAGCCCACAACACGAAATCATAGATAAAGTTTTGAAGAAATATATTTGGCAAGGACTAGCTCAGGGATGGTCAAAATGGATGACAAATATTTTGCAAATGAATGGTTTATTTGAACTGACCTCTTGAACACATAATGACACTGCAGATGGTTTGGTGACAATTAACCCAAAGCTAATACCCAGAAATCGGCTGAAGACTTTCAATATGGTTTGATTAACTATTAGGCAAAGGATTTCCCAACCCAGGTGAACAAAAAGGGTCGTGTTCAAGAGTGGTTAACTGCTTTTCTAAAACACAAAAGTATAACAAACAGGTTCATTTTCTCTCTTTCCCCCACCATTTCTGGAAAGTACCTCTTTATTTTGACAACTTGAGAGGATAACATTTGCTTGATTATAGCTCGTCCTTTGGATGAGTCACTAGTTAAAATTCAACCCTAAGAAGGAGGGTCCGTTCCTGTTTAAAAAATTGACAGGTCTTTACTGTTAAATTTTAACGAGTCCAGTATAGGAAAAACTCGGTGTTTTTCAATTTTAGGGAGTCAGAAGAAAAACTTAACAAAACTCCATGGTTGCCCTTTTTCATAAATTTGTGTCCCCCAAGCCCGAAAAAGTATAAAATAATACTTGAGAGAATCGCTTGACCATTACGATCAAGGAGTAATTTTCATAATTAGTGACTCTGATCTGAAAAAGTAAAAAAGTGATCGAAAACACGTCATTTTATAACCAATATCGAACTTGAAATGACAAAAGTCCGGCAATCTTTTCATGTTTATACGGTTAGAAAAGAGCTGTAAGTGGACCGTCCTTTTAATTCTGTTTTAACGAGTTTAAAAAGAAAAAGTCATCAATCTTTTCATATTTTACGAGTCAGAAAAGAGCTTAAAGAAGACTCCAATGTTTTGCTTTTTCGTAAATTTTGAAAGAGTCCAAAAAAGTGAAAAAGTATGCTCTTTGTTGAAAATGATCAATTATTCCTAAAAATCCAGTATTCTGCACAAAAACTCAAAACATTACTCATACCTGTTTAAAATAAATAAAAATGCATCAAAAGTTACCATTTTAAAGTGAAAAATAAACAAATTCAAAATTCATTTATTCAAAAAAGCTTATAAAAAGGGCTTTTGTAAATTCATTTTTACCATTTGGCTTCAGAGTGAGAAGTAAGAGCTTTTGGGTAAGAAACTTCCTGTGAAGATTGCAGAAAATCCGACTGTTGGAATCGAAAACCGTTAGCTTCAGGTAATCCACATCATCCCTATCTTGCATTTCAACCATTTATTTTTCATTTTAGGGCTTTAAAATTGATTTTTTAAGAATAATTTTGTTTAAAAAACCGCTCGCGGGAGTCCGCAGGTGCAACATGCAGCCCTTGCGGACCCCGACTTTTTTGTACAAAGGAAAAAGTCGGGGTCCCACACCTGTTCTTAAGGATGAGTGCAGACCTATGCACTGTCCCTAACTAGCGGGTGTGGACCCCAAGAAATAAGTTTTAAAATTTCAATTTTTTCCATTTCCGCCCAAACATTTTGAACTAAATTGTTCTAATCTGCCTTTTTTGCAATGTAGGACATACAAAATGCTCATTTGGCGGGAACGTGAGCACAAGGATGTGGATCTTGCCGCATTAATTCATCCACCTACAATACGGGCATTAAAAGCATGCAGACTATTCAAATTCTGGGCCATACCCGGCATGAGGGCTCAAGTAGACTTCCTGCAATGGTTGGTAGACAGGTGGAGTACACAGGACTAGTGTTTCATGATTGGTGTCCACCGGCTCGAAATCGAGCTAGAGGACATATATTTCTTGACAGGTTTGACCAAGAGAGGTGACCAATTATCTCTATTCAGGACTAGGCCAGGTGGCTAGTCTGTTGCTAGTCTCCGATTAGAGTTTTGCAATGACCAAACAGAGGACAAACGGATAGATATTAAAACTATCTCCCATCCTGAACTTAAAGTGATTGCATTTATTGTCACCAGACTATGCAGGTGTTCAACATTACATGTAGCTATCGGATGCCAAATGCGAATGGCAATAGACTGTTAGCGAGGCACCATCTTCAACTGGTGCGAGGCTATGTTGGCGAATGTAAAAAGCTAACTGACTAGAGAAATGAACGGACAACTAAAAAACTTTGGATATGGTTTCTTCGTTGTGAGCTTTGGCCTAGAGAGGGTCCCTATGTTGGTCCCATAGCAGCTTTCCATTGAGGCTGGACTTCCCCGAGAGCCTAGGATTATGCGTTGGGTTGCAGTGATGGCCTGTCATCCTGAGGAGGGTTCAGAGGTTGTCCAATTTCCACCTGAGTATTTTTGTTGGTTGAGGAACCAAGTTTTCATGATTCAGGATTTTCCATATGTTGGGATGGATTATCGTGGTGACCAAGACATGGCTCTTCCACCAGGAGAGCAATGGGATGATTCAGGTAAAATCATTTTCAACATTTCCTAAATTTTAAACTAATTTTTTTTTTGTTTTTTAAATCGTCCAAAATTGACAGTAAAAAGTTTTAAATATAGATGTGGGTCCACGGCGACTAGCTGCTCTCCAGTCCTATGAGAGGAGACACCCAGCTGCAGCAGTACCAGCCCCACAGGACCAATCTACAGAGACCCTGACCGAATTGGAGAATCATCTAGAGCATTTGACAACAGATATTCTAGAGACTAGTATAGATGATATTCCACTTAGGTTACAACATTATGTGATTCGGGTCCCAGGACCTTTTAGGAGGCTCCTTTGTAGGGTGGCCCGAGCAGCGGTTTCTTATTGTGATTATCATTAGGGATAGGATGATCACTTTTGTAGACTCATAGGACATTTTATGTCTTTTTGTACTGTCATTTTTGCCAATCATAAGGTGTTTTTCAACCTAAGATCGAAGACGATGTATATTTGACACACTTCTCTGCTATGATATATCACTATTACTAGCTATCTTGTATAACATGTTATGGAATGTTTTTAAATTTACTATCTTGATTATTGCAAATATCTATTTAACATTCAAGAAGCAACTACATCTGCTAATGTATTTAAATATTTTGGAATATGTTGATATTCAATGTAGTCAAATTCACATTCCAAGAGACGAACTCTAAAGAATAATCTTAATAACACTGGATTTCTAATGGTATAAACCCTGTTATGATGTAATACAACGAGTTTAGAATCCAACCGAACAATCAAACTTCGAATCCCAAATGAGATGGATTCAGATAATAACTCAATCACTGCACTGTACTCTGCAATGTTATTCGTTGTTTGATCGAGGCTTACCCCATGCATAGATACTAGCTCATCAGAGGGTGAATAGATAACCCAAGTTGCAGAAGAAATGTTCCATGTACTACGACAAGCACCATCAGCAAAACCAATGTATGTTTGAAGAGACGTCGACATCTGCAATATCAAGAGTAAAATCAAGATAAGCAAGAATAATGATAAAAGAACTCTCTAAAATAGGCACACTTTCTAATCTAAAACACACCAACTGGAAAGAAACTATTCTAATAAAAATCTCCACACCAAAATTTAAGCATAATATCTTTTCAGGTAAAGCCCATTTTTGGGTTTACCCAAAGAGACACTGTCAAAATCTACCAGTTCATAGGCCCCTTTTGCCAGCTTTCGCTTAACAACATAAGGACCATGCCACATAGGTACAAATTTTCCAGCCCCTAGCTTATCGTTTGCTTGATCATATTGTAAAACTAGGTATCCTTCCGAAAAATTACGAGGTGTAACATTTTGGCCGTACTGAGCTTTTATTCGTTTGGCATGAGTCTTGATTGCTAATGCAGGATCACGTCAATTCTCATCTAGCTAAGCTAAGTACAACAAATGTTTCTCCTCTTCAGAAATGGCTCGGAGTAATTCTATGGCTATTTGTAATGACAGAATTTCGCATTCAATGGGTAACACTGCTTCCAACCCGTAAACTAGTTGAAAAGGAGTTAAACCAGTTGATGTTTTTACTGAGGTTCGATATGCCCAAAGTGCTGAAAATAACATGTTATGCCAATTCGACCAATGAATACCAATGATTCGTTCGACCATAGTGACTAGAACTTTATTGATTGCTTCAACCAGACCATCAACCTGTGGGTAATATGGAATAGAACTATCGTGACGCAGGCCAAGTTGATCTATTAGTTCAGTCATCATGATGTTTCAAAAATGACTTCCATGATCAGTAATAATAGCTTGAGGAACACCGAATCTAGCAATTATATGATTGAAAACGAAAATTTCAGCAGTTTTTCCATCTGCCGAAAAGGTAGGTATCACTTCGGCCCACTTAGTAAAATAATCTACCGCAAGGATGATATACGCATGCCCCCTGGTCGAGTGAGGGTTACATGTAATAAATTCGATACCCCATTTTGCGAAAGGACCAATGGCAATTATAGGGTGGAGAGGAGCAGGTGGAGCACGCATCTTACGATAAAAAATTTGACAATTGTGGAATTTCCGGACTGCATAGATACAATCTTTAAATAAGGATGGCCAGAAATAACCAGCACACAATATCTTTTGGGCTATGGCATACCCAGACATATGACCGCCACATGCTCTAGAGTGACAGTCATTCAGAACCTTTTCAGCTTCTTCATGAGTTAGACAATGTTAGAAAATAGAATCCACCCCATGACAATAGAGTGTATCTCCAATAATATTGTATTGTTGGGATTCGAAACGTATTTTCCTTTGCTGAGATCGTGAGATTTCAGACCGAAAATATTGGTTTTGGAGATAAACAATTATATCTCCATACCATAGATGAAGAGTACTGATAAGAAACAAGGATTCATCTGTATGGGTTCTTCTGCCATAGTTTTAGAATCCATATGCGAGAAATCACACATCAGTTCCGCAAAAACCAAAGATTTCTTTGCCTTGGATTTTTCAAATTCCAAGTCAAATTCCTGCAGGATAACTATCCATTTGGAATACTTGACCCCTAGCAATTGTTTGGTCAAAATATACATCATAGGGTTACAGTCAGAAATTACAGTGGTTTTGCGTAATAAGATGTAGTGACGAAATCTTTGGACAACTTGAATAGCTACCAAGGCCAATTTCTCCACATGTGAATATTTAAGCTCAGTTGGATTCAGAGTTCAACTAAGATAGTAAATCACATGTTCATTGTTGAATTCATTTTCCTGAACTAAAACCATCCCAATGGTGGAATGAGAAGCTGCAAGGTACAAAAAGTAATCCTGGTTGTAGTTGGGAGGATGCAATAACGGTGCATGGGTCAACGCGTGTTTAAGTGCAACAAAAGATTTGTTAGCTATCTCATCGCAAAAGAATGGAGTATTGTGTTTCAACAACTTGGTAAAACCTTTTGTTATCTCGACGTAGTTAGGAATAAAACAACGTAAAAAGTTTGCTTTCCCTTGCAAACTTTGGAGTTGGCGAAGAGTCGAAGGAGGAGGTAATTTGACAATATCTTCAACCTTTAAGGGATCGACACGAATGCCAGCTTTCGAAATGAAAAATCCTAGTAAACGACCCATTTCTATACAGAAAACACATTTGTGTGGATTCAACCTAATTCGATACTGCCTACATCTCATAAAGATTGCTCGTAAATGAGTGAGATGATTGGCTCTATGTAATGAAAGAGTAGGTAAATTATCAAGATAAGGCTACACAATGTGCTTGATGTCATGAAATGCATAAGACATAGCCCTTTGAAATGTTGCTCTTGCGTTCTTCAGTCCAAAAGGTAATTTGCAATAAGAAAATGTCCCCCATGGACAAATGAAAGCCGTTTTAGGTTGATCAACAGTGAGTATGTTGATTTTATTGTAACTGGAAAAACCATCCATAAAGGAGAACATTTCACTGCTGGCACAATCATCAATAATTTGATCGATATAGGGTGTTGGATAATTGTCTTTAGGACAAGCTCGATTAATATCCCTATAATTGATACATATTCTTATCGTTCCTTGCTTTTTGTTAATAGGAACAATATTCGATACCCAATCCGTTAAGGGAATTGGATAAATGAAACCTGGTCGAAGTAATTTCTCAACTTCAGCTTTAATAGTAGCAGATTTTCTTGGATGTATCTAACGTAAACGTTGCTAGACAGGTTTAGCATCCAGGTAAGTTTGAATTTTATGGACAACAATTGATGGATTGATTCCTGGCATTTCTTCATATGACCAGGCAAACACATCGCAGAATTATTGAAATAGGCCTTTATAAGTTTGGATTTCATCGTCTGTACAGGAAGCACCTATATGAATGTTTTCAATAATTCCGATTTAACTGAAATGTCAATAGGAACCGTTCGAGATATATTTCCCAAATTCAACTCAGAATCAGGATGTTGCAATGGATTTTGTGGCTCTTTGACATAGTCAACTGTAAAAATAGATGAGAAATCATTTTCAAAATGATCAAGCTCAGGTAAAAATGAATATCGATGATGAAGATCTTCCCATGGTAAATCATCAACAGACAAAAGTTCACAGATCTTCTCATCAATATGAACAGGATCAGAAAAAGTTGTTGAAGCTAAGGTTGATATTGAAAGTGATTCCCCACGGACCACATTCATTGGATCAGATTTGGTTGAACAAGAGTCAGAAAACGATTATACAACCTGATATGCAACTCCAAAGGGACTCAAAGACATCACGTCACCAAATGAGTCCACCTCAGAATCGGAAGGTACGATCCAAGGATCATCAAAAGCAATAGTGTTCGATGAAATCATATGAATAGTTGCAAAAGAACGCAATATGTTAGGAGGAAATGAAAAAGTTCCTAGTAAACCAAAATCTTTAATCAAACCTACCCCAACATCCTTGTAAGGGATAGTTGTTTTACCGACATGTTGAATACTATCAGAAGAGGCTGGGTCGAATGAAAAATAAGTCAATTGGTCTATCGTAACGATCTTTCCATTATGAGGAAACTTGATAAGCCGAAAGACCAATGGAACAACAATAGTCATAGCGTAAGACCAACTGCGACCCAAGAGAAGGTTGTAATCTAGAGGGGCATCAACTACTTCCACATCTAGATTTACAGTTTTGCCTTAAACCCCTATAGGTAAATCTTGCAAAATGCCAAAAGGATGAAACCCTCGGCCATCAAAGCCCTTTAGAATCATCGAGGATTGATTGAGTGTAGGAGAACCAAGCGATCTTCAACACTGGATCGACATAATACACGTAGAGGCTCCCTCATCAATCATAGTCCGAAAGCAAGGTTTGTTTTTTACTAACACTGGAATCTAGAAAGCAATTTGATGAGGAAGACGAGGTGTATTATTCTCTAAATCAAATATTATTAGGTTCGAATCCTAAATATCAATAGATCCTATAGCAGAAAATAGTAATTTACGCTATGTTAGGCATGATTGCAGCACCTCCAAAGCTGACACTGCTGAAGGGGAAATAGCTAAAACTTCAACAAAGTTATAATTCTGAGTAGCTCTCACATGTGGATTGAAAGCTAACTTCCGAAGTATACCTTTAGCAGGTGGTTTGATTACTAAGTCTGGGTTAGGTTTCTCAATCTGTAGCAGATCAGAACTAGAAGGAGTTGAAGTTGATGGATTTGAATTAGAAGATTCTGCTTAATTTTTACTACCATAATCTTGCGATCGCGTCACAACCTTAACATGGGAAATTATCATAATGGGTTCTTCTGAGGAATTTGAGGAAGAACCTATCATCTTACTATCTTGACTAGGAAAAGTATCCTTCAAGACAACAAGCATTTGAGAACCTTTGATGATTTTCGAAACCTCAGCTCGATGTGGGCAGTCTCTTGTAAAATGCTCTTCATCACAAATGAGACAAGGATAGCGAGGTTTACGTTTCTCGTCAGTAGATCCATTTTTATCTGATTTCTCTTTTACTTTTTGTTTATTTTCCTTCTTCCCCTTTTTTTTACCACCGGATTTTGATTTGGCCATAGATGATTCTACGACATCGATACCGGCAGGAATTTCAGCGGAAGAGTCTCTTGTTGGGGAATCTGGTAAAGTTATAATAGGAGAAGAATTATTTGAAGATTTCTTCTTGCTTTTGGTACTAATTGAACCAATCATACCATCAGCGGCATGAGACCCTGAAGGAGCTGCAGTTATTTGATTGTGTTTCAGAAGGTCGGGGATTTTTTCATGTAAAGTACCTGACTGTGTATAAATGAGGTCAAGGTACTAAGCCTGAGAAATTACTTGCTCTTCAGTAACAACTCTTGCCTTAGGTACATCCTCAGTGATTTTAGGTAATAATGATTCAACAAACCATTCTGCTAAAATTTGATCCAGAATAAAAACTTTCACTAAATGTCGTCTACGTCTCCATTCATGAATATGATTTGAAATATATGTGGATGTTGACTGTTTTAATGAAGTTAATAATTCCGTTCCATTGTCATATCTGACAGGCAACTAAAAATGAGTTAAGAAAGAAGTGGCTAGCTGACTAAAATTATAAAAAGAGCCTCGTGGTAACTCAACGTACCACTTGGCAGCAAGACCAATCAGAGTGCGTTGAAAAAGACTTAAGTGAATTGAATCATCGATAATGGAATTAGATGCACACCAGAGGTGATAAGTCATCACATGATTTGACGGATCTTCTCTTGACATACCCTCAAACTTCGAGATATCACTGGGCAACTTATTAGGCATTGGCAACCAATACGGAAGATAATAAATTGAATTGTTTGTAAGGGGCGACAAATCAGGTAAATCCAGAGTTGAAATAAAAGGTAATTGACGGTTAGGGTCTCGAAAACCTTAGGTCACAAGACCAGCCCCAGGAGGAGGATATCTAAGATAACCTGGAATTGGATTTGTATTAGGAATATTATATCCTCCCAGAAAACCAAGATTAACCGAACCAAACTGGGGTTGTTGAGGTTGCTGAGAAGTATATCCAAGGTACATTTGATACTAATAAACTAGGTTTTGCACAGCAAAACCGAATTGGTACTGTCCCTGGTATGGTTGATAAGTGAATTGCAGTTGACTTGTAACAACTGTACTTGGACCAGGTTGTCCTACAGGCATCTGAACCGAAGTCTGAACTATAGGTCCTGACTATGGTAAAGAGGCTTGAGGAGTTGATACAAGAATAGTAGAAATCGGAGCTGCTGATACTCTAGAAGTAGGTGGGGTAGATTGAACAGAAGTTGCAGTAGTTGCAGCAGTAGTTTGAGGGGGATTTCAAGGAGAACTAGGCCCAGACTGATGAGCTACACCAGGTGCAGAAGTTTGAACAGTAGGCTGGACAGGTTGCTGGGTTGGACCAGAAACCAAAGGTTGTCTAGGTTGACTTGATAACTGCACATTAGGTTGCAAAATCTGTTGAGATTGAGAGAGATTCCACACCATGTTCATTCCAGGGTATGGACCCATAAAAGGTTGAGCATATTGAGGACCATAACCGGGTTGAGTGTAGGGCTGATAATTGAGAGGTACATTTCCAACTCCTTGTACAAATGGTTGTCCAAAAGGCGGTTGGAAACCTTGAGTTGGGTACTGACCTTGAGGTTGATAACCTTGAGGCACGTACTAAAACTAGGGTTGACCTTGAGGTATATATTGATACTGGGGTTGACCTTGAGGTATATACTGAGTCTGGGGTTGACCTTGAGGTATGTACTGTCCCGAAGGTATGTACTGTCCTTGAGGTTGCCCCCAAAGCAGTATTTGACTACCTTGAGATTGACCCTCAGGTGGTAATTGAGTACCTTGAGGTTGCCCCCCAAGCGGTAACTGACTACCTTGAGGTTGCCCTCCAGGCAGTAACTGACTAACTTGAGGTTGTCCTCTAGGCGATAATAGACTACCTTGAGGTTGCGGATTTGGAATAGTACCAGACATCATAAGAATTTCTTTTACGCTCAACGGTGGAGTTCCGTTATTACCAGTTGATATCTCATGTTCAATGGGTTGAGGAGATGCTCCTGAAAAAGTAGCAGTGAGGGAATGATACCCAAAAGGAACAGAAGGACCACCATATAAAAGTGTTTATGGTGTTTGGGAAAACATGGATGACCGTTTCGACATATTCAAAGGAGGATAATAACCTCTGGGCATAGCATGAAAAGTAATTTGAGGTGGTGAAAAACTAAGACCCAAGTTTTCATAAAAGTTCTTCAATGATATGTACCAAGCATCACTTCTAGAAGGACTGTAGAAGATTGATTCATGCTCCCTAAGTTCTAAAGTTGGTTTATTTTCAGGGAGAGTTGTATCTTCGTCCGGACTAACAAGTTCTTCAATAGAAATGAGTCCAGAAGGAAGATTTTGGCTAATGATACTTCCTACCCTGGGTGAACCAAGACCACTAGAAGTTGGAGAAGAAAATCCTGAAGATGGAGTAGCAGCAGGCTCAGTTTTAGGCTCAGAAATTTCAGGTTCTTCAATTAATTCACTAGTAGGAGAAATACTACCAGTAACTTCGGAAAATGAAATTGGTTTAGAAATATACTCTATTGCTTGAACTTGATCATTAGGATGAACAATTAAATATGACTCTTCGGCTTCCGGTGACCCAAATCTACTATCACTAGGTGATACAAGAGCTCGTAGCCCTTCAAGCTGGCTTGGTGTATACTCAGGAGGTTGCCCTCGAAGTCTTCGGGATTGTCTTGGTAATTCAGCCACAATTA
Source organism: Pinus taeda (assembly GCA_000404065.3). NCBI lineage: Eukaryota > Viridiplantae > Streptophyta > Pinopsida > Pinales > Pinaceae > Pinus > Pinus taeda. Next base: position 5,848 of record APFE031342524.1, on the reverse strand, counting down.
AATATTTAATTACTTCACACACAAACAAGGAAAATCTCAATAAAACCACCTAAAGTCTCTAAAGAACCAAATAATTGAATCACATGCCTAAAACATCTAAGAGTCCAAACCGCACACAAACAATAGCTTCTCGTACCAAAAACACTAGTTGGTGATGAAATCCAACGTCGTAGAATTCAATATAGAAATAGTGGTTGAAACAATTACCTCGACAACCTGCTTAATGAAACAGACTGGCACAAGTTTCTTCACAAAACCATCTCAAGTGAAGAGAACTGTTGGAAATAATACTGAGAGGGGGGGGGGGGGTGAATCAGTATTATGAAACTCTTATCAATTTATACAAATATTTTTAGATCTGACAATTGAAACTTGCATATACCTTCCAAACTTATAATTTAATTTATTCTTCAGATGTTTTTCATTAATCTATATGTGAGAACCATAGAATAATGAGCAAGAATACAAAATAGACAATCACACCAAGGAACACAAGATGTAAGGTGGAAACCCAATGTGGGTGAAAACCACCTGCTGCGATATGTCTCTATCTTCTTTAGAAACTTCTTCTTACAATGATTTTGTACTAGTGCAGTCTTTTACCAGTACGCAGGCTGCAACTTGCAGAGAGCTACAACCCTCTTTCGTTTTCCAGCTTCTTCTGGAAGGGAGCTACAACCGCCTTAGCTCTTGTACTAGCTGAAATACTAGTACGTAGGTGCTGACCTACAGAAGGCTACTACATTCTCTTTCCTTCCAGGGACCACGTTTCATCAATTTTCAAACTGGATCCAAAACATCATGTACATGTGTATCACCCAATCTCCTTTAAACAAATAACTTCTTAGAATGTAGTAACCAAAAAATAACACCAGTAACCAGACACCAATTTAAACCCAGATCTCTGCAGAAATAGATAAAAGACAACTAAAATATATTTCAAGAAAGGTCCACAACTTCACCAAAGGAAACCTGTGGATATCCGCACTTCTGCCGTGATGAGTCTGTGTAACTCCACACCTGCTTCTTCTCTGGTTCTACGCACCTCTACACTGCGCCATTGTCGCTCTCTTCAGTAGATCTGACTTATAATGCTCCAGTTTCTCCTCGATTTAGATTCAACTATGTCTCACCAACCGATTATCAGAAATTCAGGTCTTTCTCTTCTTAAGATTTTCAACACTTGTGATTAGCCAAATGATCTCCTTTCCTTTTTATAGGCTAGGCCTCACTCAAAAGCATGGACCAAAACCATTGAGAAACAATACCACTGACCCAATACTTGGGTTCAATTCTTTTGGATGCAATACCATGGACCAAAACCATCAGATCAAAAACTATCGGACTAATACCATGAACCAACCATAAGATTTCCCATGTGCGTGTGCTTTTCTCTGCATGAAAGTGCGTGAACTTTTCTCTGCATGAAAGTGTGTGA
>APFE031342519.1:20267-73583 GCA_000404065.3 Pinus taeda | reverse complement strand
ACAAGCTTCCCCAAAATGGGCACCCAAGTTGGCCAATTAGGTGCCAAAAAAGGCCTCTTTTGACACTTATTTGATACGAGTATTTGCCAGCTTGGATAGAGCTGCTCATGCATACAAACAGCATTAGAGTAAATGTCTGTTCCTTAAACCACTGAAAACTGCTGAAATAATTGGTTCATACAGAATTCATGTTCTCCCCATGGCAATGCTGTAATATAGAAGTTTCAGAAAATGTGAGTCCATGTCTGCCCATGATATTTGCCATTGTTTTTATTTCGCTGAACAAGCTATCCCAAAGTGGCCTCTCGCTTTGATTGATTAGGTGCCAAAACAGGCCTCTTTTGGCACCTTTTGGACCGCTAGTAGGACAGGGGTGTTGAAGCTAATGGTAACTTCAGAAGATCTTCTACATAGGCCTAGTGACTTAGAAATAATCTCAGTAGTAGATCTCCAAGATGATTCTAGAAGGGAGATTAGGGTTAGGGATTTGGGCTTACTGAAGATTACAAAGGAGGCCTAACGAAGAGGTGAAGACACATAAAACTCAAGTGAGTGAGTCATCCAGAAGAGAGAGCGATTTTCTCTAAGTGTAAGTGGCTCAGTGGACAAAGAGTGCAAAGAGGGAGAAGTGCGAGTGGATTGAGGGTGAATCGAAGAGGTCGGGTGGAAGAGATCAAATGGTCAAGTTAAAGGAGGGAGATTGATTTGATCTAGAGGAGGTTGAGTTGCTAGAGGGTGAGTTATCCCTAGTGCACAGTAGTGGCACACAAAGAGGGTGCAAGTTGATTTTATTGGTTGAGTAATTGGGTCAAACACCTAGATTTTCTAGATTAATAGACGACGAAGAATTGTTGTGGGTGAATTATTTTTGCAATGTGTGATTGATCTCTCTGAGTTAATTTCCATTGCATATATTTATTTCTAGAAGTTAAAAATACTAGTGATTTCACTTTTTTTGGTAATTCAATGTTTATTTGAGTAAATAAATATTTTGTTGGGGATAAATAAATTGTTGTGATAAAATAAATCAGGTTGGTATTCAAAATTTAACATGGTATCAGAACTATCTAGGAGAGTACAGGGATCTGAGGTCACGAGGGTTTGCAGTAGCAAGTTTCCTTTTTACGGCAACAAAATTATGTTCTTAAAATTTTGCAATTGGGTTTTGTGGCCATGGTTGATTTGTGGAGATGGCATCATTGAGTAGTCTGTGATATGAAGACAGGTTGGTTGGGGCTTCAAATTTTAGTTCTTGGAAAGAGCGAACTACCATGATTATGAAGATAAATGGTTTGTGGGATATTTTGGGCCGAGACATTCAGGTTCCTTCAGGTCCAAACCTTGCAGTGGATCATAAACTCAAAAAAATGAAAGTAAGCTGCATAATTTTGGATGGTGTGAGGGATCACACAATTCCTCACATATCAGGGAAGAATAATAGATGACAAATGTGGGTAGCTTTGATCGGTATTTATTAGAATTCAAATGAAAACATAAAAATGGTGTTGCAGGAGAAATTAAACAACATCGAAATGAATAGATTTGAGATCGTGACATCTGACCCTATGAGGATCCAACAGGCTCGTGATGAGCTTGCAACTATTGTGGAAATTGTGAATTATTTGGAGTCGATGAAAGTTGGTTTGAAGGGTTGCATTAGGCATTGGACCGCCTTTGTGGACGTGATTCTTGCTAGGCAACAACTTCTTGCTTGGAGTTGGTTGTGGGATGACTTCATCCAAAGGGAGATTTGGGAGAACTCATTGATCGGAGGACAATGGAAGGGTGTTGAGGAAAAAGATGACCTTGCTCTTGCTACACAAGCAAAAAAGGGCAAAGCGAAGGTTAAGTAGAACCAAAGTGGAGGAGGATCTTCATAGAGCAAGAAGGAAAAGGACATGAACAAAGTCAAGTGCTTTGCTTGTCACAAGTTTCAAGCATTTTTCTAGTCAGTGTCCAAACAAGAGAAGGGCAACGGAAAGATTGCTACAACATCTACAATGCAAATGGAGATGGAAAAGAAGTTTGAGAAAAACTTTGCCTTATTGTCTTGACTTTCTTGAATCGCCACGAGAGGTGTCTGGTTTGTGGACAATGGAGCATCTACTCACATGACGGTATGTCGAGATGTCTTCACCAACATGACTAGGGGGCCTAGAAATGTACATGTAGAGTTTGGTGATAATGCCATGTATGTAGTAGAAGGCATTGGGAGTATTGAGTTTCAAATGGACTCATATGGCATCATGAAGGTGAACGAGGTGTTATATGTCTTGGGTTTGGAGAAAAAATTCTTTTTAGTTTCGGCCATAGAATATAGAGGATTAGAGGTCAACTTTATGGGAGGTGAAGTGACTGTTGGGATGAAAGGGATTGATCTCAACAAGAAGCTTGTGATTGGAAGAAGCGAGAGGGATGTCTATTTGTTGAGAGGATAGTCGGTGAATGCTCTCATATGTGAGAGTGACAGAGGTATGGCATAGGAGGATGTGACACCTACACTACAGAGCTCTCCCTATGTTGCAGAGGATGGTTACTAGTTTTCCAGAGATTAGGGTGGAGTAGGATGTAGTGTGTAAAGGGTGTGCACTTGGAACACAGGAGAAAGTTGTGTATCCTCACAACGAGACCAAGTCTAAGGGAGTGCTAGGCTTGGTGCACTCAAATATTTGTGGTCCTATGTCTGTGACATCGATCGCAGGGTCTTTATACGTAGCAACATTTATAGATGATTATTCCAGGAAAACTTGGAGATCAAGGATGAGGTCTTCGATCAATTTCAGGAGTTCAAAGCTCTTGTGGAGAACCATACCGGGAAGAAAATGGGTGCTGAGATGGATAATGGGGGTGAGTATATCTCCAACGAGTTTCAGGATTTTTGTAGGGAAGCATGAATTAAGAAGAAGCTCATAGTACCTTACAACCCTCAACAAAATGGGGTTGCCGAGAGGAAGAACAAGACCATAATGAGGGCATTGAGTGCAATGATCAATGATCAAGAATTGCCTATGTTTTTGTGGGTGGAGGCATGCTATACAATTGTGTACATGTAAAATAGTAGTCCTCACAATAGATTGGAGGACATGACTCCTGAGTTGTTTATACGAGTGAAACCAGATGTAAGCCATTTGTGCATATTCGACAGTCCAGTTTATGTCCACATTCCCACATAGAAGAGAACTAATTTGGAGCCCTTGTCAGAAGGGGGCATATTTGTGGGCTATAGTGAGATCTCAAAGGCCTACCTAGTCTACATTCTAGGATAGAGGAACATGATCTTGAGTCGGGATGTTAGATTTTATGAGGGTAGGACCCTTAAGAGATCTCATTAGAAGGAGCCAACAATGGTAGAGGAGTGGGAGCAAGAAGCTCCTAAGGCTGAATAGGGACCAACAACACCAACAACAGGCACATAGCAAATTTGGAGGATGAGTTGGATATTCCTTCGAGCTCTACTATGAGGAGGCCGAGATGGGTCGAGCAAACCTTGAGAGATGCTGAGGAGCATGTGGAGGCTCTTAGCAACACTTTCAAGCATAATAGACCACCTACTAGATTTTCTAGTTATTTGGCACTGTTGAGCAGTGTTAGTGAGTTTGAGCCTTCCACTTTTGAGGAGGCCATAAGTGAGCAATTTTGGAGGGATGCCATGATAGAGGAGTATAACTCCATCATGAGCAATGATGTATGGGAAATACTATTGAGATCAAAGGGAAAGTCTGTGGTCACTTCTTGATAGATCTATGAGATCAAACATGCAGCCGATGGTAGTATTGAGGAGTATAAAGCGAGGTTCGTGGTGAGAGGGTTTTCTTAGGAGGGAGTGGATTATGAGGAGAGATTTGCACTTGTCGCTAGATATGCATCCATTAGAGTAGTTATGTCCATTGCTTCAGAAATGGGGTGGAGGATACATCAGATGAATGTGAAGACTGCTTTTCTCAATGGGGTGATTGAGGAGGAGGTGTATATTGAGCAACTTCAGGGCTTTGAAGTGTATGGGAGAGATTCCCATGTATGTAGGTTGACGTAGGCTCTTTATGGGTTGACGTAGGCTTCGTGCGCATGTTATACTAGGATTAATGGATATCTTCTTGGTTTGGGTTTCACTAAGAGTGAGGCGAATCCCAACTTGTACTCTATGTAATTGTTGAGGGTGAGCAGCTCATCTTGGTACTTTATTTGAACGATCTCTTCTTAACAAGATTAGAGAAGGTCATAGGGATGTGCAAGGAGGTTCTTGCTTTAGGGATGCCATGATAGAGGAGTATAGCTCCATCATTAACAATGATGTATGGGATATACTATTGAGATCAGAGGGAAAGTTAGTGGTCACTTTTTGATGGATCTATGAGATCAAACATGCAGTCGATGGGAATATTGAGAAGTATAAAGTGAGGTTTGTGGTGAGAGGGTTCTCTTAGAAGGAGGGAGTGGATTATGAGGAGAGATTTGCACTTGTTGCTAGATATGCATCCATTAGAGTTGTTAAGTCCATTGCTTCAGAAATGGGGTGGAGGATACATCAGATGAATGTGAAAACTGCTTTTCTCAATGGGGTGATTGAGGAGGAGGTGTATATTGAGCAACCTCAGGCTAAGTTACCAGGACACGGATACGGATCCGGATCCGCCAATGTTTTAAAAAGTCAGGATCTGGATATGCGAAGGAAATGACAAGTACAAATAATATAAATAATTTTTTTATAATTTTAAAAAATAAAATTATAAATTTTATAATATATAGTTTATATATTTTGTAAAATGTTATTACTCTATATAAAATAATTAATATATTATTAAAGCTTAGAGTTATATATTATTTATGTATTAAATTAAAGTATTCATACAATTAAATAGTTTATACTTAACGTATAACACTAATAATTTACTATTTATAAATATGATATTATTATTATTATTATTATAAATTATCTTATTATTAAAAAATATTTAATATTATAAATTAAATTAAAGAACATAACTATTTAGATTCATTTATAAAGTGAATTAGATTAGAAATTTAATAAGATAAAGTATCGGAGACCAAACACTTGGGAGCTGGGAATTTAAAATCCACATTAAGTGTTTTGTGGGCAAAATAAATTTATGTGGGGCTTGGAGGCTAACAATCACGTGACGCACATATGTTCCGACAAGCATTTATCAATGTTAAATAATATGTTAATAATATGTTAAATGTTCATTTGAATAATCGTTTGACGCACATATGTTCCAACAGAGTTTCGTTACCCAACTGGTCCAACCAATGCACCGTCATTTGCAAAATCGATCAAGCCACCGCCATAGAACATATGATTTTGTAGGTTTGGATTTACTACGAAAGGTTCATTATTTTTGAAAGCGACTCTTAAAGTGCACAGTGTGGATCCTAGTGGATTCGGATCTGTATCTGATTTGGGGATCCGCAGATCCAACCACCTAGCCCCACGGATCCGGTAACATAGACCTCAGGGCTTTGAAGTGTATGGGAGGGATTCCCGTGTATGCAGGTTGACACATGATCTTTATGGGTTGACGTTAAAATTGGCAACTAGGGCCAAACTCCATGTGGGTCATCTTATTAATGGAAGCTAATATTTTTCTTGGATCCCTCTCATGGAGAGGTGTAGGATTGATCTTAAGATCATCCGATTCTGATAAGTATTCACGGAGATATGAATTTATTTGTGTTATGGGACAATTTGTCAAGGTCGGCTCACAACCAAATAAACCCCACTTGTGCTCAACATTTTAGTATAAATAAAGGAGGACTTCAAGTCATTTAGACAATAATCTTCTTGGTGATCTCTTCTTCTCCACTTGTCTTTGGGTTTTGCGGGAGGAGGGACCTAAAGAGGATACGCTGCCCTAGAGGATGCCCTATCCTATACGTTGTCATGAAGGTGCCTTCTATGCAACACTAAAGGAGGAATCTTGGAGCTGCCCTAGACGCAATAAGGAAGATAGGCTAACGAGGGTTTGAAGGATGTTGGATGTCAGCTCCAAGTGCTACTAGGAGAAGCCTTCTATAGGCTATCTAAGGAAACCTATACGCTGTCTAGAAAAGGTCTCCACTAGCCCTAGCCGTAACTCAACAAGTGCCACAAACTATGCCCTAGATGCAGTTAAGGAGGAGGTCAAATGCAAGCCCTAACCGCTAACAGAAAGAGTCAAGGAACAATGTGGAAGAGGGCTGTTACAGGAGGCCAAGTTTGGGAGTCTTAAGGCGGAAACTAGGGCCGAAAGGATAGTCTGCTAGGTTGAGTAGAAGATGTGTAAAACGCTGGCTGTTTGGGCACATTTGGAGGAGGCCATATGCTACAACAAGGCTGTGTGGTAGGCCGCAGGCCATACCATCACAACAAAGAAATATCATGGGCTGTTTTGCTGTCATATGCCCTAAGGCAACAACCTAGTAAGGGAGGAATTCACCTTCAGCAAGCCACAATCTTCCAAGGTTTGTTTGGGGCAGCTTGGAGAAGATTAATAGTCATCAACAAGCACGGTGCTGCAAACACAATGGGACATCATGGCAAGCATAGTGCAGTAAGCACATTGGGACAACAATATGTTAAGCAAGGTGCAACAAGCACATGGTGGCAAGGTGCAACAAGCACATGATGGCAAACATGGTGCAACAAGCACATTGGGACAACAAAGGTACATCATACATGATGCAGTACAATGATGGGTACAGTCATGATTGGTAAAGCATGATGAGATGCAACATAGTAATGATGGGTGCAACATGGTGCAGCATGGTGAGGTGCAAGTGCAACACATGGACGAGATGCAACACAATGATAGGTGGAGTCACCTTGGAGAATCAATTGAAGCAGCATGTCTTCAACTGATCTCATGTAGAGATGATCTATTCTCTTAACTAGAAAGTCAAACTGTAGACTTCTGTTGTAAATGTACTATCTCTCTCTCTCTCTTTGTGCTGAACTATTGAAGAACATAGAAGAAGAATTGATCCAAGGTTTCCCCACATTGTGGTTTGTCCTTGGCTAGCGCCACATCTTGTGTTCTCTTGTCTTGGCTTGTCTTCTATTTGCAGTTTACTTTAATGCTGATGTGATTGCTAATCTGGAAAAGATATTGAGCTAACTGTGAAAATTGAAATAAATTTCTCTAAGCATAGAACATAACTAAAATTAACAGTTGACGCAGGCTTCGCGCGCATGGTATACCAGGATTAATTGATATCTTCTTGGTTTGGGTTTCACTAAGAGTGAGGCGAATCCCAACTTGTACTATGTAATTGTTGAGGGTGAGCTGCTCATCTTGGTGCTTTATGTGAACAGTCTCTTCTTAACAAGATTAGAGAAGCTCATAGGGATGTGCAAGGAGGTTCTTGCTTTAGAGTTCTAACATGAAGGGCATTGACTTGATGCACTACTTTTTGGGATTGGAGGTGTGGCAACAACTAGGAGATATTTTCCTTGGACAAGTTAAGTATGCAATAAAGATCTTGAGGAGGTTCATGATGGAGGATTGCATGATTATGTCTACACCTATTATCACTAAACTGAAGAAGTTGAGTGTCTCTGAGGGTGAATTAGTGGATCCCACATTGTATAGCAGTTGATAGGTTCTTTGATGTATTTGGTCAACACTAGGCTAGATATATGTTTTGTTGTGAACACACTTAACTAGTTTATGGTGGAGCCAAGATAGGTTCATTGGGTGGTAGCGAAGTGTGTGTTGAGGTGCCTATGAGGTACGATAGGATTTGGACTGAGATATGTCAAATCTGGAGGAGTGGAGCTTTAGGGGTACACTGATTTTGATGGGGCAGGAAGTGTAGTGGAAAAAAATTCCACATGTGGATATTGTTTAACCCTAGGATCATCCATGATCTCATGGTTCAACATGAAGCAATAGTCAGTGGCACTTAGTTCATCAGAAGCAAAGTACATGTCAATGAGTATGGCGAGTTGTGAGGTAGTGTGGCTTCGCAAGATGCTAACAGGATTATTTGATCTGCAAATGGGGCTAGCGGTGATTCGCTGTGATAATTAGAGTTGCATTAAGATCTCTAATTTCATGATCGATCCAAGCATATTGAGATCATATAGCACTTCATCACAGACATGGTCCAGAGAGGTGCTGTGAGATTGCAGTACATTTCTACAAAGGAGCAAATGGTAGATGTTCTCACTAAGCTGCTAGTGAAAAGGAAGTTTGTGAAGTACCGAGATAAGCTTAGGGTGGTGGAGAATCCTTTCCTTGCTAGGAGGGATTGTTGAAGCTAGTTGTAACAACCCTGAAATTAAAACATACAACTAATTACATCAATTTATGTGATTAATAATCAACACACAAACTGTTCAACTAAATGGCATAAAATTTTCGAAAACCATGAGCAAAGAAGAGTTTCCTGTAGCGACGACATACCTTACTTGTGATTTCGTAGTTGTAACGCTACTCAAATTTTGTTGACCATAACAAAGTTTTTGGGACAACTCTCGACCCAATTGTAGGTTCAACTACACATAATCTTTCTACAGTTGGCCACCTCCTAGCCCTCAACCAAATACTACTGCCAGGGAATCCTTTGTCTCACGACACTCTTCTTCGAAAGGAATGAATGCTTCTCATCCCCCTTTTCGTCCATTAATAGAACAAACAATTCCAAAAATGGAAAGGGATTGGAAATAGATCCGCATGCACACAATCCATGTGTCAACATGCCAACTTTATTTCTTTCTTTTAAGTTTTATTTAATTCAACATTTTTTCTTAATTTAACTTTGCTTATTTTATTCTTTTTTATTTTTGTTAACTTATTCTTACTATTTTTATAGTTTGTTTTTATATATATTAATTTGGGACTTCAATTTATTATTATTATTTTTTACTTTTTACTTGTATCTTTATTATTTATTTTTTTTTCTATTTTTTTATTTTTATTATTTATGTTTTTTCTTTTATATCTTAATAATTTTTTTAGGGGTGGTTCACGGACATTGTGTGGCTGCTACATCCATGAGAAAATCCAGGCTGATAAGCTCGAAGGGATTTACCCGTTGGCCAAACAAGCAAGGCCTAACCCCAAATGCGTCAAGGAGATTTGACCCTGTGACCTCCCAACTGGCAAAGTACTTAGCAACGGGAACTCGATCAATTGAGTTAACCCTTGGGGCTAGATTTATATATTAATATTGCTTCATTGGTTATTATTATTATTATTATTATTACGGGGCATTACATATTGTTAACTTAAGGAACTTCGTTTTGAAGTTAAGTTGAAAATTATTTTATTTTATTTAGTTATTTATTACTTCGCGTTTTCCCTACCCTTTATATGAACTAGTATGCATCGAAAGTTACACAACACCAGGGAAATCCTAAGGAATCTTAATCCTCTTTCCTAACTTTTGGAACCAAGCATAAAGCCTCAGTCTATACCATAGCCCTAAGGCTCGCCCCAAGGCTTAGACTTCATCTGCCCCAAGGCATGTATTCGGTCCCAATACTCGACGACTCTGGGCATCTCACAAGGCTAGCCCAACTCCCTCCACACTTACTAAAGTGCACAACCCCAAACATCGAAGTCCTTACGCCCCTTTTGGACTTCAACATCCCAATCTAATATCAGGCACTCGACCTCTTCTAGATGGTCCCATAACCTTTCAAGAGCTATCCATCAAGAGTTAGTAGTGTTGATTGAGTCTGCCCCCAACCCATATGGTGTTACATATTCCCTTTCGTAGGGATGGGATTCTACGAGATCATCAAATAAACTGGCCCTCTTGGCCTTGTTACCGCTCAAACTAGCAGGGGTCAATCCTTGTGGAATTTGGGTTGTAAAGTTGTGGGACCACAAAGAACTAAAGTGGGCCCAAACAAGGTCAAGGGTTTGGGGTTGATCAACACTAATGGATTTGACCATGTTAGGGAGGAGAAGAGGATTAAAGGAATTAGATTTCTCTTGAAATGTGAATGCAATGATCCTTAATGAAGCCTCTAACCAAAAGCAAACTAGGAAAATGGTCTTCAAGCTAGGGCTTATGATATCTCAAGAGTCCACTATCGGAATAGCCTAACATTTGGAGGACCTCTAAAGGACTCACTACCGCAACTCTAGACCAATTTTCATCAATTTTTGATGGCTACAATAAAATTTGAGTGATGCCCTATGAGCTACTAGGGTTAAGGCAAGAGAAAAGGGGAGAAGGTGAGATAAGAATGGGTTCTTAGGGTTGATCATCAAGGGTAGGATCAATTCCTAATCTATTGGGAGAGTTGGAGTCAAAGAGATCCCGAATCAAAGGTTTCTCACTCAACCAAGGAGTCTAAGAGATTTCACATGGCCTAGAGGCAACAACTAGGTCTCTTAGGAATTTATACTTCGTTCTGCCAAATTTAGTGACTTATTAAGGCATTCTAAGATAATTAGCCCCTAGGAACATTCGTTCACCATACAACGAGCATGAAACATATGCAAAACCTCACAAAATCCAAATTTTCACATTAATTAGGGCAAATTTCAGATTTATGAGTAAAATTCCATACATTTAACATGCAACAAGGTAAAGATTAACATTAACAAGAGGAATAACACTTACAATGTATAGTGAATATATCCAATCACCAAGAAATGGCAAGATCGAAGCTGCAAGATTAAAAGAGAGATTTCCAAATATCAAATTGCATCTAAGACATCCAAACTCATCCTCAAATAGATAGTGCGGAAATCTAATGAGAAATAAATGATTCCAATCCAAGTGATGATGAGAGAAATAAATCACCCTCTCATCTATTTATACAATGCAATAGGGATTCGAATGGCCTAATTTAGCCCCAAATAATAAAATAATGTTCCATAATGATATGCCTTGGTGACAAACCCACCAAGATAGCTCCAAAATAGAAAGATAAGCCTCTCAAGAGGGAAAATAGTAAATATGATGAGTCGTTGGGCCATTAAGAAGGCCCTAGTGGAGTCTAAAGTGTGCCAAGTTGAGAGAATAGGCTCCAAACAGAGTGATCAAGTGGTTGGCCCCTTGATATCCAAGCAAGTCACATGTGGTGCCCCCAAGGGGGTGTGGGGTCACAATGACATCCTCATGGGTCTCCAAGTGGATCGGTAATGCCTGCAAGTCATCTATAAGGGCTAGGATGATATTGATGACATAATCTTTTGTGGTGAGACACATCATCATTTGGACCCTAGAACCTCTGCCAAGTGTGTGGTACAAGTGTGAAGCTGCTGGGCATGGTGATTTTGGTGCATCATCCTCACCCAAAAGGTGGAACATGAGCAATCACTAAATGGTGCTAGGGATCCATGAAGTGTTCTCTGCTATGGTGGAGGCCTATGGCTCTAACCACTCACCCTACAAGTGCCCTGTGACACTCTTGAGGGCTTGGACCTTGTATAGGGAGACCAAACCCAAAATGGAGACCCACCTGCAATTCTACATAAGATCCAATGCATCCCCTTGCTCTCCAATACAACAAAGATTAGAGTAATCAAGTAAAAGAGCTTACAAATCATGGAATCAAATGGACACTTCATGGTGGCATGCCCTTCCACATTGGGCTTTGGCATGTACAAGTGTCTCCAAGCTTAATAAGGGGGTTAATCAAGGACCCTGTTAGGTGGTTTCAACCTTTAAAGGGGGTGACATGTCCATGGTACATCCATCAAGTGATAGGTGACATATGATATAATGATGGAATGGAGTGGGGGATTAAGGGAAGGATCCTAGCTACATGCCATGGTACAATGGTAGCTATAATAGGGGAAGCCCACACTTGGGCATATTAGTGTAGGAGGGAGCAATCATGGTACATGAGTTACCTAGACCTTTGCTTTTCCACCCTTCTTCATATGCCTTTTGCCTTTGATTGATTTTTCTTCATAACTGCTCGGGGTTCCAGGGGATGAGAGCATGATGTGTAGGATATAGTAGTAGATACCCCCTTTAAAGGTGGGGCAGTTCATTGCCAGGGGTTGGGACAATCATGGGTTCCTTAATGTGGAGGGGGGCTCATCTAGGGCCCCTAAGAACCAGGGTGATGGCCATAAATAAGGGGTAGAGCTCATGTTTGGCTTTTGCCCACGTGCTAAATTTGTATTTGCTGACCATCTTCTGCATTTTGTGGTACATTTCTTTTTGAGAGTGGCCAAGTTATGCTTTTTCCTTTCTTTTTAGCTGCATCAACCTCCAGGGAATCGTTCCAGGCCCGACCCGAAGTGTGGACAAGGGGAGGGGGAGGCTAACCCTTTGTGAACCCAACAGACCATTGTGGACCCAAATGGGAAAAAATGATAAATTGGGTTAGAATGAGCAGAGGGGAGCGATGTATATGGTGTTGGGAAGTGGGACCTCGCAACCAAAATTGAGATTTCCCATGTAGTGCCATCCCTAAAGCTAATAGCCAGTAAAAGAGATCCCACGAGACTAGGATGCAAGGCTAACCACCAAATCGGGAAGAGGAGACAAGAGTATAGCCCTAGCCCACTCTTTCTGTCGAATCCCCCCACCAATCCATGCCCAAAAGTGTTTATGATGAGTAAGCAAAATTACTCAACTATACCAATGAAAAGCCATACCTTCAAGGTCGAGAGGCCCAGCTTCAAACATGCGATCATAACAGGTGGGCGAGGGACCACATGGTTGGCTCAAGTGACGAAGATAGTGGCACATCAAGCTATTTGGTGGCTGCAAGGGGAGTACCATCTAGGATAATTTTTTCCTTCTATGGATATCACCCACAAAGTGGTGGGTAACAGGCCCATTTGTGGATTTCTTGTCAATCACCACATCCCAACATGCAACTAATGCATTAGTTATAACATCAACATATCTATATCAAGATATACCATGACATCACATAATAAATGGATCTGCATGTCAATATAACTTCAAATCATAACATCATAATCCATATGCCACATTATGCATATCAGATATGTCATGAGCATACAACATCATTATCATAACAAATTCAATAAATAAGCACCACATATGCATCACTTACTTCTCATCTAAACTATGCCCAATTACCATATACCAACACATCATGAAACATCATCACAACATTATACTTCGACATTTCTATGTTGACATAACAATTAACTAAAACCATAACTGAAATCATAGTGTATGATTTAGATGTATCAATAAAATTTAAACAATAAGACATGATTTAGACATTTCACAAAAGTATCTATCTAAGCTATGTTATCCAATATTAGTTTGTTTACCACAAATTAACAAAATAGATAAGGAAAGTCACGATGAATAACATCTGCATCCTTCCAATTTGGTTATGGTTACGAGGACTAACATTCATTATCATCAAAATCTGCAAGTTCATCCTTTGCTCTTCCTTCATAAGGTATTTTTATCAAACATATATTGTTAATATTGGAAATCAAATTTATAAACATTCCTTACTTTCTTACAATCATTGTATCTTTATAATTATTTTCCGTTGCATTCTAATAACAGGTTTACCTCCCTTTTAGGGTGTTTGCATACTATCTTAAAGTATATGGATTCTAGCTTCAACTACATTTGATGTATACTTTTAGGGAAATGTGCTACACTTCTCTCCATTGCTCAATTATGATTTTCCACTCCTTGTTTGAACATGTTACCTTTTAGCCAATTTAGCATATTATCAATCTACTGTGTTACTTCATCTATGATGGTCTCTTCTTAATGTTCATATCTGAGTCCCTATGTATTCACTCATGTATATTAATCATCATGCCATTGAAAATAGATATCCATGATGCAATAAATATCTTTAGAACAACAACTTATTCACACTATTTTAACATAAAAATATACATAAGTAAGTTTAAACTGACACTATTTGTTTTGAGTTATTTAAGACATTTTCCGTACCATTCTTCTCCTCTTGAGAGGCAACAACCTTCAAACAACGTTGACCAAATAACTTTTCTAAAGAACTCATCATTTACTTGGATAACCTTAACTTTTTATAATTTAAGAATTCTCTATGACTCTATTATATATCTTTCTCAATTATTTCTATAAACATTCTTTCTCGTAAATAGAGAGAGATATGTGTGTAATAAATCATGAGTTACATTCCTTTGGATAATATATTGCATGATAAAACTACAATATATATTATTATATAATCATTTAAACTTTTCCAATATATCAGAAAATTAAAATCACTTATATTTTACAGACATATTATCTATATCAAAATTTTTCTTTATGTAAATTTAACATACTAAGAATATAGGGTGTTCTAATTATTATTATGATAAAAATATTATAATAATAATACCTACATGTGTTTATATTTCACATAATTATAATAGTATGTAGAGGATGCTAGTGCCAAAAAGTTGGGAATCAAACTTGGAACATTCAAGAAAAACTCACTAACTTAATGCTCAACCAAAGCCGAAATGATCGTAACTCTAACAATATTCTCTTCAAATCATACTCTTTTCATCTTTTCACAAGTACAAGGAGATAATTTTTGATGTCATATAATCTATTTGATTTTACTTAGTTGACTGAATGGGTCTTCTATAAACCTTAGTTTGGGACATATCTCGAGAAAATATGATATGAGATGCCAATTAGGAACTTAGCATAAAATACCTTCCTTAATCTTCTAAGTTCTACAATCAAGTTCTTATTAACCACGGTTTGATATACCGTTCTTTTTATGAGACAATTTCTTTTGGCCTAGCTTGTATGGCTTTTGCTATCTTGTGTCGTAGTTTCGGTGGTGCAATCCAACTTTCAAGACTTTTGGTGACAACAATTAGTTATCTTTCAATCTGGTTGGCCTAAAATTAAGGCAAACCCCAAATTTAATTCAAACATTGAAAACTGGGTTGTTAAATGCAATATTTGATAGTGTAGTAAAATAAAAAACGATCCCTAACCTAGGGCTCATTTAACCTAATGTTAGTGGCAATAAAAAAATGATGGGAACAAATATTTGGGGCATTCATGAATTAGATATGATGATGCTAGGCCATATGCTCTAAGAGTTGCTTTCGCTGATTCTAGTGCCAATGGTGCAACAAATTTCCTATCACGAGTTTAACACAGTGAATGTCCATGGTTCGAATCTAAGCGGCCCCATAACAATTATTTTTTTGGACTATAAGATTGTAAAAACTTGTTAAAATTGGCAACTAAGGCCAAATTCCACTATGGACAACTCAGTTGATGGAGGTAATCATTCCATTGAATTCCTGTTTTCAAGAGGACCAAATTCAATATGAAGATCGTCTCATTTGGACAAGTGAAAATGTGTTTTTGAATTTTTGCTTTCTCATAAGCAAATTATCAAGGTCAGCCTCACCTCTATGCAATGTTTTAAAACTCCCACTTCGACTCCGACTCGGTCGAGGGTCGACTCCGACTCGGCCGGCTTGATTTCAATGACTCTGTCATTGTAAAAAATACAAAAAATATTTATTTTTTATAAAAACACATAATTTTAAAGATTTTCATTCATGTTTCCAAACACACAACATTAGAATATAGATAGAAGACAACATATGATCAAAGTAGGCTCATGAATATATCCATTATATCAAAATGGAACCCAGTGCACTGTCTAATACATACACGATGATGATATAGAGATCAAAACAAAAACACATAACCAAGGAGGAAATGGCCTCTACAACAAAAGTCTGTGACCAGTACTACTGGCTACTACTAGAGTTGCCAACATCATCTGGCTCAGTGTTACTTGGGAGCGGGGGTGAAAGTGGGGAGCGAGAGCGAAAACGGGAGCGGGAGCGACATTTTCAGAAGCTCCTGGTTTGGGAGCGAATCCTAGAGGAGTTCGACAACCAATGTCACTAACATCAAGGTACATAGAGGGATTGGTGCTCTTGATTAAATACGAGTTCCATACCTTAATACATGACAAAATTCAATGGAAACATTGCAATCCTCCAATCCTGAAATCCCGAAAAACTGATAAGTCTGTTGGATTTTGAATGAAATCTAAAATTCTACTTTCTCCATAAGAAATCCAATGAGGCCGGAACCACTCTCAAACATTGTGAGTCATTTCATGGTAATGTTAAAAATTTAAGTAAAAGGATGAAAATGAAGATTAAGGAGAATGTCACTTTTACTTTAAGAATTTAACATTACCATGAAATTTGAATAGCATATCAATACTAGGAGGGGAATGGACCCCAAATAGCATTTAACTAATTTAGAAAACACCTTGGAGTCCCCAACACTCAGCTAACATTTATCTTTTTTTAAAAAAATATGAAAAATCACATTTTTTTTGGGGTTACAGGCCGCATTCATTGACTCAGCCGAGTTATTGTAGAACCAACGGGGTTGGTCGAGTCATGATTGACTCGGCCTCCCGTTTCGTTTTTTCTGTCGGGTCACAAAAAATCCCAATGACTCGGATCAACTCGGCCGTTTCAAATTTGATTTTGCTGTTTCTTAAAACATTGCTTCTATTTCGGCTCATCAAGTCCAATAGTCACGTCTCTTGACCCGAACGAGTTATATATATAGAGGCGCTTTCAACATCATTTACACACATCACTTCACATATTTCTCCTCTCTGAAATAACTGTAGAAGGGAGATGACCTCAACGAAGGAGGAAGGGTAAGATTGGTGTTTTGGTTGGGTTGTTTGATGGGAAAAATTTCAAAGGCAGGAGGCCGAGCATGTTAAGGGTAAGTCTGGGCCTAATTTTGGGCATATCTTTCTCTTGTTGTAGGTCTGGGTTATCTCTAGCAGGCAGAGCAGGAGTGTTTGAGCATGTTTCTAAGGTATGAACAACTCTCTCCTGGTGGGATGCATCTACAAGGACCCTTTCTCAAGCTCGCTGCAGTGCTCATCTTGCTAAAAAGTAGGTCGAGAGGGTCAGTGTTTGCCCAGGTGGACTGCAGACCTGTTTTGGTAAGCATGGAAGCTTGTTTGGGGGTTGAACTATGCCCTGTTATATAGCAGAAGGAGGACAAGTTCTCATGAAGAAAGGCTGCAGTCATGGAAGGTTGTTTTTGGTGAATTTGTGAGGGCTGTAGCAGCGTGCCACATGCCCTAACTAGGAACAACAAGTAACAACAACATACTCCTTCTCTTGTGATCATAAGATATGAACAAAGATAATGTATTTGGACAATTTTGCATGCTCGTTGGATGGTTGTCTAGATTGGACAGTTTGGAACAATTACTTGATGGATTGTAAGTAGTCCTCACCAGATCAGCTTATACTACTGTATTACACCTGTTGAGAGACTTATATTGAAGTGCTTTTGGAATGCAATGTTGAATGAGCCATCTATATCTTTTGGCAGATCTTCAAATTGAGAAGTCAATTTTGACTTCGAATTATTCTCCCCCTCCCCGCTGAACATTTGATAATGATAATAAGAAGAATTGATCAAGGGTTTCCCTGGCTTGAGCCATATTATTGTGTTCTCTTGTCTTGGCTTATCTTCTACATCTTTTGTTTATGTTCTTTCTTCAGTTACAGTCAATTCGATAATGATTTATGTGAATGCCAATGGAAATGAAATCGATTGATAAATGAGCTCATATGGAAGATTGAAGTAACTGTCCTTAGCAAAGAACATGTTAACTAAAATTAACAAAACGTCCCCGAATTCTTCTCGTCATCTTTAGTCACGCATTCAAATACAAGCTTCTCCATCATTGTGCATCTTTCATCCCCTTTGCTTCATTGGTGAAAGAATTTGTTGCTTTGGAATTGCAACTCTTCCCTCTCCCTCGTCATCTTCAATCTTGTAGTTTCTCATAGGAATAGCTCTAATGTTTTTCATATTTGAACAGACATCAACTATTGTAATCATAGGAAAATCATCAATTCATGTAAGCACTCCAACGCCTCAACTGCATGCTTTCCCTTAATATGGTCCAACCCCTACTTCATGTGGGTTGTCCAATTGTGGGGCCTAGTCCAACAATTGAGCGGATTGTGAGTGGTTTCGGGATTGACGTTGCCACATCACCCTTCACCCGCAATGGATCATGACTGTTGGATTGGCAGGCCATATCCCACAAGGAAGCAACGCTTGTCCTACATCACGCTATCTATGTTTGAGTTTATGAGTCCATGTATTTTTGAGTCAAGTCTAAGTGAAGGCTCTTACATGCAAAAGAGCAACCTAGAGAATACGAAAAAGAAATATAAAACTAAAGATTAAATTGTATTTTAATTTGATTAAATTATGTGGTGATCAAACACAAAAAGACTTCATCACCTTCAAAGTGATTGGATAAATACAAGGCACAAACTTAGTCAATTGAATCCAAAGAATGAGATGTTGTAATTTTTGTTCATGGGCATATGAATCGTCCTAGATTGAATAAAATATCTTCAAACAATGTAATCTATCCACGATGCCATTTGTTCAAAACCCTTTACTAATGGTGCCATTCCAGAGGTAATAAATTTAACCTTTCAATGTTTTCCTCCAACTATAGTTCTGAATTTAAGGAGAAAAAATGGCTAAAAATGGCTTTGAGTTGTGGTTGGTTCTCATACTTGAGTGGTAGTTTATACAAAACTTCATATCACAGGTCATGAGTTTGATTAACGACAAACTATAGTAGCTCCTTTATAGCGTAGTGGTAGAGCGCCAATCTTGTAAAATTGAATGTCCGTAGTTGATTAACGACAAGTTGCTGTAAAAAATGAAATCAAGGGTGGTGCTCAACATCATCCTAGAAAGCATTTTGCAATGCATTGCGAAACCATAAAAAGAAGCATCATATTTTGAAATGCATTTAAAAAAAAATTTAATTTAAGAAAATTTCAATTTGTGAAATGCGTGGAATTTTTGTATAGACAAAAAATTCTTGAAATTTTTAGAAGATTTCACTGAGGGTGAGACAAAATTAATAATTTATGTAACTCAAAATAAATAATGTAAATAAATTTCAATGCATGAATTTTTTAAAATTTCATAGAAATTTTGCAAGTGTTGAGGGTGCGAATTGTTTGAGAAATTATATTGTTCGCTTAACTAAGTTTTAATTGAGGTTAAAGAATGACAACATAAAAGCCCAAAGGCCCAATAGAGTTGAAACCTTGCTCTAATACCATATATAACAACCCCGAAATTAAAACATGCAACTAATTACATCAATTTATGTGATTAATAATCAACACACAAATTGTTCAACTAAATGACATAGAATTTTCAAAAACCACGAGCAAAGAAGACTAACTTGTAGCGACGACATACCTTACTTGTGATTCTAGAATTGTAACGCTACTCAATTCCTATTGACCGCAACAGTCAACATTTTCCACCCAACTGTAGGCTCAACCACACATAATCTTTCTACAACCGACCATCCTCAAGCCTTCAACCAACTACTATTGCCATGGAATCCTTTTTCTCACAAAACTCTCCTTCCAAAGGAATGGACAATGCTTCTCATCTCCCTTTTCGTCCATTAAATAGAACAAACGGTTCCAAAAATGGAAAGGGATTGGAAAGGGATCTGCATGCACACAATCCATGTTTCAACATGCCAACTTTTATTTCTTTGTTTTAAGTTTTACTCAAATCAACATTTAAAAAAAAATTTAACTTTTGCTTATTTTATTCCTTTTACTTTTGTTAACTTACTTATTCTTACTATTTATATTTATATTTATTTAGAACTTTAGTTGATTATTTACTATTATTATCTTATATTCTCAATTTATTATTTATTCGCTGTTCTTATATTTTTATTATTATTTATTTATTTATATATTAATATTATTTCATTGATTATTATTATCATGGGGCATTACACTAGTGGTAGCTTCAGAAGATCTTCTACAAAGGTCTAGTGTCTTATCATGTGGAAGACATTATTTGCATCTTTAGGTGCTTGCTTGGTGGAGTAAGTGATTTGTCTTCTTTCCTAGGCCTAACTTAGTAAAAGTACAATAATTAAAGTCAATTAATTATTGTGGACTATTAAGTAATTTTCCAAGGATAAATAATTTAATAATTTAATTGATTTAGAAATAATCTTAGTCTTTGATCTCCAAGATGATTCTAGAAGGGAGATTAGGGTTAAGGATTTGTGCTTGATGACCATTATAAAGGAGGCCTAGAAAAGAGGTGAAGACACGAAGAACTCAAGCAAGCGAGTCATCACAAAGAAAACAATTTTCGTTAAGTGCAAGTGGCTTAGTGCACTGAGAGTGCAGAGAAGGAGAAGTGCTCCTGGATTGAGGGCGAATCTAGGAGGTCGAGTGGAGGAGATTGCATGGGTCTAGTTGCGAGAGGGAGATCAATTTGATTTGAAGGAGGCCGAGTTGTTGGAGCATTGAGTTTTCCATAGGGCATAGTAATGGCATGTAAATACTAAAGAGGGAACATGCCGCTTTTGTTTGCCGAGTATTTGGGATGATTTCTTTAGGCCAATTTCTTTCGGAGGTTGATTTCCTTGAGGCCAAACTCATGGGGCTGAATTCATTTTGTGGGAGTTGAGTTACAGGTTTCAAATATTGTATTTATCCTTGTATCTTTGTGGGTCGAAAACCTAGATTTTTTAGATTAATTGACGATGAAGAATTGTTGTGGGTGAATTATTTTTGCAATGTGTGATTGATCTCCCCGAGTTAATTTCTGTGACATATATTAATTTCTAGAAGTAAAAAATACTAGTGATTTTATTTTTCGGTAATTTAGTGTTTATTTGAGCAAATAAATAAATTTTCGAGAGAAAATAATTTTGGTTGGTATTTAAAATACAAGGATATGCACAATGTTCCCCTTATGTTCCTTGTTCCCACATCCCTATTAATGTTGCTTGGCTAATTGGTGGCACTGTTGTCATGCCTCTGTCTTTGGGGATGGTTTCTACTACACATAGACAAATTGGAAAACAAACAATTTCCACACGCCAAAACTGCATTGAGTGATCCCTTCAATAATGTAATTGTGCATCTAAGTTACTAGGATGTGGAAGCATATTTGGTTATGGATATGGATTCACCAATTTTTTGGAAAATCAGGATCTAGATACGACAAGTGCAAGAAGCAATGTAAATATATTTCTATAGTTTTTAAAAATAAAAAATATATTCAAATATCTATATCTATTATCTGTATATTTTTATAATATTATAAATATATCTTTATAACAAATTTCATATATATAAATATATACTCATTTTATTATATATAATATTATATTTTATTATTTTTTTGTAAATTTTATATAAAATAATAATAAATGAAATTAATTACATTATCAAATAATCTAGTGAACTTAGCTATTTTAAAATAGTTGTGGTGAAAGCATAATATGTTGGCAATTGTAATTAGTGATTTAATTAATATATTGATTTGGTATATCCGTTGGACCACTATGGGTCGAGGCCAGAGTGCACATTGCAACACGACGTCGAATGAAGGGCACATTGGATTGATGCCCGAGTGTGCATTCTAGCATGGCAGATAACATATCTCAACACATTTAAATTACAACATGAGAATTAGGGTAGGCAACCCATTTAGATTACATCGCAAAATGCCAAGTAGTGCATTTGATGGACATTGGATGGTGTATTCCAACAAGATAAACAACACATTTGATGGAGGTTTGCAAGCACATTCCATAGCAAGCTTTAGAACCATTTAAAAACATATTAAGATTTTCTATTATTAAAAGACAGTAGTTGATGGGTGAATGTAATGGCCAAGCTACGCTGAATTTATGCGGCCTCTCTTCATATGCGTCAAATTTCAAAATTTATGGATGAAATTTAGAGAATGCGTTGACTTAGGCTAATGTTGACATTTGTAAACCATACAATTTTCCATGTGTGTGTATAATTTTCCATCTATGCGAATCCAGATCCCAATCTGTATCAAATTCTTGGATTTGTGAATTCAAACCATGGGCCTCACCCGTATCAAATTCTTGGATTTGTGAATTCAAACCATGGGCCTCACGAATCCAGTAACATAGTTGTACACAGACAAATACATGGATGTTTATCTCATGATATACAAATTATCTTAGCATACTAATAATCAATTGAGAGGATATGTCAATCACACATTAACCTTGGAGTTAAACTAGTGGGAGAGAATCTCTCATATCCAAGGAGATCTAACAACCTTCTAAAACAAACAATAAGATTATGGTAGAGCTCACACAACTTGCTCATGATTATAAATTTCACATGTTGATCCTTAAGATAAGTAGGAATTGATAATTCCAACACTTAGCTTTAATGAGTGCTTGTCTTAATCTCTGTCAGGTAGGTCTTCATCATCATCTTTTGTTGGTTCAATGCATCAAATGCTCCAATATGAATCCAAGAAACACGCCCCATTAATAAGTACTTGTCTTAATCTCTGCCAAGTATGTCTTCATCATTATCTTTTGCTGGTTCAATGCATCAAATTCAACATTATGAATTGAAGAAACTTAGGTTTATCAAAGTCTATATCTGGTCCAACTTGAAACTTGTGTCTCATACCTTGATCATGTATTCATCAAATTATCAAAGTCCATATAAAGAATCAACCATCCATGCAAATATATGGTTACCTAACTGTTACTGCCGTTGTTCTAGTCAGAAATCTTTCAAGTACATGGTTCATTCAACTTCTTGATGAACTCCCCTAAAATGTACATAAAGCTTAAGGTTTCTAAGCCTATCACACTAGTTGTGATTAATATTTTCAGATGGCAGTGTTTTTATTAAACACAACACATGAACTTTACCTTGTTTCACGATCAGCAATTGGTCTCCATTGTTCCAATAGGAACCATCTCCGACATCCTTTTGACCAAATTCCCAAAAACTTTTTGTTGTATTTAAAATATCATTATTATCCTCCTTGCCACAATCTCATCATTTTTACTCAAAATTGACTCTACTATTGACACTTGTCATCTCAATTGAGAACAATGCCATTTTGTTGCATCTTTAACTACCATGATAACCAACAATGGTTATTCACCCAAGCAACTTCCCTCTCTCAACCAAAGTGTCCATGCTTCTCCAATAACATTTAACTTAAAAATTGTTTTTTCAAACAACATACCCATTGGGAACTGATTGTACCTTTCCACGAAAAATCAATATTGCACAAATTGATTGGGAACCACTTGTACTTTAGGGCCTAACATCAACTTCATTGTAAAGATTGAACAATTGGTTATTCTATCGACATATTTCCATCTTCTGAGACACATAGGTACCAAATCATGGTGCTCCCTAGTTATTAAGGAACATAGTCTAGAAACATAATGTATCCATCTCCATCTGACGTGCTTAGTGCCTGCTAGTTTGAGGTCTTATGGTGCCATCATCCTCAAACAATGTTTCCATCAAGGAACAACTAGAGAATACAGCATAATGTTTTCCTCCAACAATGTTTCCATCAAGGAACAACTAGAGAATACAACATATAGTTATATTTTCCTTTTAGGGATGACGTACCCCATCGAGCAACTTAGGAATGATTTTTACATTACATAATGTTGTGATGCAAGACTACAATAATGAACGATTTAGAATGATACATGTGACCAAATGCTTCGACATGTATGTTTCTTTGGAGTAATGCATATGCTTGGCATCTTTCCCTTCATCTTTGACATCTTGGTTCAATCTTCGTCTTGGAGCTTCCATACTTCACTTGGAAATTGTTAAGAGTAGTAAATTCCAATAAACATTGCATCACTTATTGAGTTGACTACGAATATGTTTCTTGATTTATAACTCCAAGATATTTTCATCAGAACCATCATAAATCTACACTAGCACACACATGCATCAGTAGATCCAATGATCTTAATATGTTCTAAATAGACACACATAGATCCATCAAATACATAGGTCGATGCAACAATGACTAGAGGTAGATTTCTTGCTCCTCAATTCCTAGCTAGCCATCCTACTAGGATTGCAATACGTCAATCCTCAACATCTTGCTTTAACAGCAGCGGCACCATCAACATCTTTGTTCAATCTTCATCTTTCACATAATTCAGCTTCCATACTTCACCTGGCAATTGTTAAAATCCTAACTCATTTATTGAGTTGACTAGGCTCAATATGTTTCCTGATTTATTACTACAAGACATATTACATCATCACCATTACAAATCTACACTAGCACACATGCAACAATAGATCCAATGATTTAAGAATGTTCTTAATAGGCACATATACATCTCTATCAAAGACATGGGTCAATTCAATAACAGCTTGAGGTAGATTTAAACTCCAGCATAGAGACACCATAATTGAGGGAAGTGGATTTTTCATCTTGGGCATGCCAAGCAAGCCATCTTTCTAGGATTTCCGTACAATGATCATGAAGAGCCTGCTTCAACAGTGGCCACACCAAGTGCAAGTGGTCTCCAACATCACAGTGTGCTTCTCCTTGTGGTCCCAAGGCATTATTCTGGAATCTTCAGAGTTATGACACTTTATGCAATGGTTGTATCTCGATCCCCACATGTGAGTGCACAATGGAAAGGCATATGCAGGCATATGCATATGCTTGGCATCTTTCCCTTCATCTTTGACATCTTGGTTCAATCTTCGTCTTGGAGCTTCCATACTTCACTTGGAAATTGTTAGAGTAGTAAATTCCAATAAACATTGCATCACTTTATTGAGTTGACTAGGAATATGTTTCTTGATTTATAACTCCAAGATCTTTTCATCAGAACCATCATAAATCTACACTAGCACACACATGCATCAGTAGATCCAATGATCTTAATATGTTCTAAATAGACACACATAGATCCATCAAATACATAGGTCGATGCAACAATGACTAGAGGTAGATTTCTTGCTCCTCAATTCCTAGCTAGCCATCCTACTAGGATTGCAATACGTCAATCCTCAACACCTTGCTTTAACAGCAGCGGCACCATCAACATCTTTGTTCAATCTTCATCTTGGAGCTCACATAATTCAGCTTCCATACTTCACCTGGCAATTGTTAAAATCCTAACTCATTTATCGAGTTGACTAGGCTCAATATGTTTCTTGATTTATTACTACAAGACATATTACATCATCACCATTACAAATCTACACTAGCACACACATGCAACAATAGATCCAATGATTTAAGAATGTTCTTAATAGGCACATATACATCTCTATCAAAGACATGGGTCAATTCAATAACAACTTGAGGTAGATTTAAACTGCAGCATAGAGACACCATAACTGAGGGAAGTGGATTTTTCATCTTGGGCATGCCAAGAAAGCCATCCTTCTAGGATTTCCGTGCAATGATCATGAAGAGCCTGCTTCAACAGTGGCCACACCAAGTGCAAGTGGTCTCCAACATCACAGTGTGCTTCTCCTTGTGGTCCCAAGGCATTATTCTGGAATCTTCAGAGTTATGACACTTTATGCAATGGTTGTATCTCGATCCCCACATGTGAGTGCACAATGGAAAGGCATATGCAGGCACAATTATTAACTTGTTAAGGCATACATACTCACGAATATACGTAGTTATGAAACTTTATGCAATGGTTGTCTCTCGATCACCACATGTGAGTGCACAATGGAAAGGTACATGCAGGCATAGTTATGGTGTCCTTCATGGAATTCACATGTCATCTTACATCAGTGCCACAAATCATATGGGCTGCAGATCAGGATTAGCATGGTTTTTGCCATGGCTGCCTCCAGCCACAAACTCATGCACCTACTCAAACTGCAATCTTCAGTGGGTGCTTTATTTTTTAACAGCAATTGCACTCAGATCTCTGCAGTCCTCCTTAACACTTGAGCAGCTTCAGACTACATGTATGAACAACTTGATCAGCAGTCTTTGCTCATCTTGGCACTATGTTCACACCAGGTTTAAGAAACACTGACCTTCAAGATATGTCACACGGTTCAGTTCGAATTCGAGTTCGACAACGATTAAGTTTGATTCGAATTTGAATTTTCCAATGAGGTTCGTATGAGGTTCAACATTAAGTTCGACTATACATATTTTTCAACACACACACACACACACACACACACACACACACATATATATATATATATATATATATATACATAAAATAATAAAAAAACAAAATCAATCAATAAAGCTATATGATTAGCAGTGAGCACCCACGAGCCACAAATCACAACCACTATTCACGTCACGCTCCAGGCGGCAGGGACAAGCAGCATGTAGAAATTGAATTCAGGAAATTGCAGAGAATACAACACACAACGGCAACACTGAGCACAATAGAGCGAGTACACTCACACTGAAGTTGGCTTGTGAAAATATATCGATAACCATTGTAAATAAAGCCAAACCAGTGGCCACCATGCGAAACTAAGTGGCGGTAAGCGAAACAAGAGAAAACCATGTGTTGCCCATGGTTTTTCTCATAAACCTTAAAACAACTGACAAAAGCAACTCGAACTCAACCTCGAACGACAAAACAATTTTACAAAATTTTAAAATTCGGCTTCAGGTTCGTCTTTAGGTTCGCCTTCAGGTTCGAATTCGAATTCGTTGAGGTTCGACTATCAGGTTCGCTGAACCTGAACGAATTTGATTTTTTTTTGGGTTCGCCGAATTTTGAACCTCACGGTTCAAATTCGGCGAACCCTGTGACATAGCCTTCAAGCACTGGTAAATGACACTATCCATGATTTAGTCCAAAAATATAACATTCAATGATCAATCAGGCTTCTAATATTCACTGTCACCAAGGCCTTGGGTATAGGCAACAACAACACCCAACCTGGCAGATCAATTGCCAGCAAGTCACCATACTTTGGACGGGCACAATGGCCAATGCAATAAAACCAAAACCCACGTGTGTGATCATAACTATCATGTACTGATCCATAAGGCAAGTAGGAGTTAATAATTCCAACACTATATTGATTTGATGTTTATTATGTTAGATTAAATGCTCTGAGGGGACTTGAAGATTGCTTGATGCACTGGATATCACAACTTCAATTCTACTTTCAAAAATTAATTAGGAAAATAAAGAGACCGTTTGTGATAAGCTTTTATCAAGTGATATATCTTTTGAGTCAGCTGTGATCTAGCTAAATGTGAATCAAAGAAACTTAACGTATGTGATAAAGTCCCAAGAAAATGCAAATAAAACTTTCAACCAATAACTGAAGTTGAGATTGCTTCATGCTCTTGTTGTCAACTCATTTATACTTTTCAGATCAATAAATGAAAAAGAAGATTGAAGAGCTTTTAATGAATAACTCGAATAGAAATTTGTTAACTTCAATTCTACTTTCGAAGATCAATTAGGAAAATGAAAGAGGAGGTTGAAGAGCTTTTAGTCAATGACTAAAGTTGGGATTACTTGATGTCCTGTGTCAACTTCAGTTGTACCTTCCAAAAAAGGGGGTTGAGCCTTCGAGTTTGATGATAACCCTTTCAAAATTATCTCAGCTAGTGGATGGTGCAAGGCTCAACTTCCTCAAATTTTACCCAGAAAAGCGTTATAGTCACATGCCACATCATGCGAATTCTTTTTGTCAGGTGTTTTGATGATTTTTGGGTTGCCCCAAAGCAATATTTTTTATTCTTATGATATTGATGAATGTCTGTCACTAAGAACTAGAAGTGCTGTCCAAGGAATAAGCCTGCAAAATCTGAGCATGATCTATAAAGATCATTGTGATGTTGAACGTTGGTTGATCTGTGTAGAATTGTGCTTGGCGAGGAAGGAAAGCATTGACAAAGGATTGAGTGCCCCTGCCTGCTTAGTGTCAGAAATACACTTCCACAAATTCTATATAGAAATGCCTAGTGTCAGAAATACACTTCCGTAAATTCTATATAGAAAAGCTTTCTAGTCACATGTTAAATCATATAAGTTGTTTTTATCAGACGTTTTACTGATTTCTGGGTTTAAGCAATTTCACGGCAAGAAAGGTCCCTCCCCCAAAACAACAGTTTAATTCTTACGATATTGATAAATGTCTGACACTAAGAAATGCTGTCCAGGGAATAACCCTGTAAAATATGACCTTGATTATCAGATGTTGAACTTTGGTTTATCTGTGTAGAGCTTGCTTAGTGAGGAAGGAAACATTGAAGGATTGATTGCCCCTGCCTGCCTAGTGTTGAGAATATCCTGCTGTGCATGTGCTTGTCATTGGAACTGTATAATGGAGAAAATAAGAATTATCTCATATTAAACATCATTATCCCAGTTACGTTTTTTGTCCTGGTGCTTGTGTCAAAAAATTAATACATCTGTTCGTCCATCTTTGGGCAATATGCCCATCATTCTAAAATATGATATATTTTCTTATCTAAGATGATTAATGGTGTTTACTTGACTATTACACAACATTTTGCTGGTGATTGACTCTTTTCTGCCAAAACTCCATCACTTTGAATTTTAGGATTTTCATATCTTATCAAAAAGTTTCGCTTTCATTTTTTTTCTTTGCCCTGATGGTATGTCTAAATTATTTGGTCCTTGTTTTCCTGTTTGTATAAGCAGAAGCTAGAAGCTCCTTCTGGTGAAAAACCAGAACCTGTACGAACTCACCTTCGCAACATGATTATTGTTCCAGAAATGATTGGAAGCATCATTGGTGTTTACAATGGAAAGACCTTTAATCAGGTTGAAATCAAGGTAATCAATCAATAATTAATTTGTTATAGCATACATTATTGTAATTGCTTATTGCACTTAACATGACACTATATTATCATAATTTCTTACTCTGGTTAAATAAAAACTACATTATCGTAATTGTTGTGGTTGTGATTGCCAGCCTGAGATGATTGGACATTACTTAGCAGAATTTTCAATTTCGTACAAGCCTGTAAAACATGGAAGGCCTGGTATTGGTGCTACTCACTCTTCCAGGTTCATTCCTCTGAAGTAGGACTTTGGCCTTGGCTTGAACTCTTTGAAGATTGTCATGGTGGCACATTATTTGTCATCCTGGGAGAATCTAGTTTGAGAATTTGTCCTTTTTTATTGTTTTTGTTTCACTCATAAATTTGAGAAGCATACTCTCCAGTTGCATCCTCTAAATACATCATTTTTGTAAACACAACATTGTTTGGGGGTTTTTAAGCGTTTTGAATTTCAGCTTGTCATTGCTCATTATTAATTTGAGATAAACATTATTTATATCTTTCATAGGAGGTTAGATCACATTAAATTATGAAAGGAAACAAATGGCAGGGGAATGGTGATATATCTTGGGATATGGATAAGAATTTGAAATACATTCTAAATCTGATTTATTGATTGCAGTCCATTCTTTTAAAAAGGATCCAGCAATGCTTGTTTATTTCTGGATATAAATTGTGTATGAGCGGAAGTCTCCAGAAATATACACCGTTTATATCCAGATATAAACAAACATGATGAACAACTGTGGATATTGATATGCTCAAAGGATCTAGGAATGTTTATGACTATAGTTTACTTTCTCAACAAAATATGTACGGTTTCCCTCAGCATAAAATATTCATGTCTTTAATCTCTGTGGATGATGCCATCGGTTGCTTTGATCAAACATCTTATTTACATGACTAGGCTTTACATCCTGAAGAAAATATATTGATATTGCCCCCTTTTTGCAGAGAACAATTTATAAGACGTTTTAATCGTCGTGACAAAAAGGACTATGCTCTTGTTTTGCATGATAGATCTCAATAATTTCTGAGTATATACCATTTAAAAGATCTAACCCTCAAAATATAACTCCACGAGGAAGACGGCAGAGTAACGTTAAAATAGAACTGAATATTGTTGGCAGAGGAGACCTAATTTTGATACATCATGTGCATGTGGCTGGTTTAGTTTATCAAATTCAGAGTCAGGGCAAATCTCAGTTGAAAAGAGTAGTACAGTTGGATTTCAAAGTTTAAATGCATTAATTCTGTTTTAATGCAGTAGATTTTATTTTTTAAAAAGAGCCCTTAATTCTCTTCACACTAGAGGTATTGTTTCGTTAAAATAGAACTGAATATTGTTGGAAGAGGAGACCTAATTTTGATACATCATGTGCATGTGGCTGGGTAAGTTTATCAAATTCAGAGTCGGCAAATCTCAGTTGCAAAGAGTGGTACAGTTGGATTTCAAAGTTCAAATGCATTAAATTCTGTTTTAATGCAGTAGATTTTATTTGTTAAAAAGAGCCCTTAATTCTCTTCACGGTAAAGGTATTGTTTTGCATGATCAATGTTATAATAAAATTGAATAGTGGAAGAAGAGGACAATGACATAATAAAGTTGAAGCAAAGTTGAATATCGAGAGAGAACCTAGTTTCGATTCCTTACGTGCATGTTGATCAGTGCAATCTCATTTGCAAAGAGAGGAGTGGTAGAATTTGATTTCATAGTTTAAATACATTTATTCTCGTTTGACGATATATATATATATATATCGTCTTCACAAGAAAGGGATTTTCTTCTTCTCAATGATCTCTGTCTCAATAATTTTTAGTATATTTTTTTTTATGAAGATCGAGAACCTGGGAATAGAACTAATTTTTAGTATATTTTTTTTTATGAAGATCGAGAACCTGGGAATAGAACTAAAAATTGAATGGAAAGTGCAAAATAGATTTGAAATAGAACTGAATGTTTGAGAAAGAGGGCTTTGGTTTTTATTTTTAAAATTTTAATTTTCCATATAGAACTGAATATTGGAGGAAGAGAAAACCTTGTTTTGATATACTCTATTTTAAAATTTTATAACCCTCCAAATAAAGTGAAGATTATAAGAAAGATGAAACCTTGTTTTGATACACTACTATATATGTATATATAGATGTGTATCACCCTCCAAATAAACTGAAGATTATAGGAAAGATGAAACCTTGTTTTGATACACTACTATATATATAGAGAGAGAGCTGTATCGTAAGTGTTTAGTATATTGTTGATGTTTTATATAGCAGAAGAATGTATTCTCTTCTGGAAAACAATGTTATAATGTGTATTTTATTATGTATAACAATATATATTTATATATTATATTATATTATATATAATATACAAATATAAATATCAATAATTAATTAACAAGGAAAAAACATGTTTTATTGCATGTCTATTAATGAAAAGACACCTTGACTATGTATATATATTGGGGCTTTCAATTGTGATAAGATATCTAGAAATATTTCATATATCAATTTAATAATGTTTACTCAATTGTAAAAATGAAATTAAGATTGAGACTTTTCAAGTGTGCAATTATTTGTTGACACTTAATCATTGGAATTGGGTGAATATGCGTAAATAATGTAAATCGTAAATAATGGAGAATAGGAATATGAAGAGACATTGGGAGGTGAAGCCCAATAATCTCTCCCTCGTATATATCCATAAGCAATTTCAATGCAAAGACACTATTTCATTTGAGTTACCTCTCGGCCCGACATGGTATCAGAGCTCAAGTCCTAGCCACTATTTTTGGCTCCTTTTCTACCCTCGTAACTCTCTTGCTCGTGTTCTGCATATTTCCTTTGTCCTTCAGTTTAAAAATTTATTGTGTTCGTTGCCTCTTCATTGGATTTTCTGGGGTTGTCTTTGTTGTTTTGGGAGATTGGCGAGCAAGAATTACTGGCTGTGGCACTGCCTCGAAGCATTGTGCTGTATCGGGACTGTTGCGAAGCAGAAGAGTGGTAACATTGAAGTTTATTTTCTTAAAAGGTGGTATTGAATGGCATTGATATTGTATGCGACTAGTATTTTGAGACATACGACCCCTCGAATTGAGACATATCTCCCATACCATTGGTTAACGCTGGAATGACATGGTATAATACACTCCTTTGGTAAGAACTGCTCTCCCCATTGTATTGTGTTACACCGCCCATACTGCCCGACTCTGCACCATACTCCTTGTCTAGTCAATACACCCAGTTCTCACTCACCGTTTTTAATCGCTGTGGTTTGTAATATATAACTGTTTTACCATCGGTACTGTATGCAACAGTTCTCTGCCACCACATACTACTCCGTTGAATGGTATAAAATCGGTATCGTGATTGCTCAGTGCTATACCACCCTCTCCATACCGTTTTTTAATATATATAACCTGCCACACCTCCACGCTAGCCTGTCCGTTGCATTGAACGTTGGCCTAATGCATACCACTCTGGCATATATCACATTGAATTACTGGCTGTTGTGTTGCTTGGAAGCACTGTGTTGTATCGAGACTGTTGCGAAGTGAAAGAGTGGTAAGCTTTTAGTTTATTTTGTTAAATGGTGGTATTGAATGGCATTATTATTGTATGTGACTAGTATTTCGAGATATTCGACCCCTTGAATCGAGAAATATCTCCCATACCACTGGTTAACACTGGATTGACATGGTATAATACGCTCCTTTGGTAAGCACCGCACTCCCCATTGTATTTTGTTACATTGTCCATATTGCCTGTCTTCACACCATACTACATGTCCAGTCAATACACACTGTTTTTAGTCGTCGTGATTTGTAATATATAATTGTGTTTTACCACCGGTCCCTTATACCACAGTCCTCTACCACCGCATATTACTCTGTTGAATGGTATAAAACCGGTAAT
Source organism: Pinus taeda (assembly GCA_000404065.3). Taxonomy (NCBI): domain Eukaryota; kingdom Viridiplantae; phylum Streptophyta; class Pinopsida; order Pinales; family Pinaceae; genus Pinus; species Pinus taeda. The sequence goes on along the minus strand of APFE031342519.1, from coordinate 41,045 downwards.
GTCACTACTCAGTGCGATACCACCCTCCCCATATCGTTTTCCAATATATATAACTCACCACACCGCCACGCTGCCCTGGTGCATACCACTCTGACATATATTACATTGAACGCTGGTCTGGTGCATACCACTTAGACATATAGTACATTGAATGTTGCTTGTTATGTTGAATGCTCCCATACGCTCAGGTTATAATACTTCCCTAAATTCGCACTCCCATACACCTCGGCGTCCATACCTTTGCATAGTTACGCTATCGACTCTCGCATACCATAACATATAATTGTGGTTTTGCAGTGACTTCTTTGCACAGTTAATACCTCATCTCACTGTTAATACCTTCAAATCACTCGTTAATATCGCTTCCCCCATCTGCACGTTGGATTGTATAGCGCTGCACATATACCACATGAGCACACTAGACTGTATATTGTTCTGCAGAGCGCCCTTTACTACTTCCCCCATATGTTCATTATTGTTGCAATACCCCTCTTGTGTAATACCGCTTCCAAACCACTTAATACGACCTCCATAAAATACCCCACTCCCCCATATAATACTCTCCCAGCTTACAATTTCCGCCTTATAACAACTACCCCAAATATTACCTCTGTGGCATAAATATTAGATTGCATTTTTTTTACACTAGAAGTGCAATTTTGCCACTAGAAGTACACCCTTTGTTGCAGTATACATTTAAATGCATTCATTGATATCTATTGTTGGAGTAATTCTCTCGGGGAAAGAGAACTATCCTGAATGGTCAAGGAAGATTAAAAATACTTTCATTTTCAATGAGTTGTAAAAAGAGTTTGTGTAGAAGGAGATAATGAACCTGCAAAGCCCATCTCAGATAAGGAGAATGTCATTTGGGAAAATAAGAACAAGGAGGCCTATGCCTTGATTGCAACCTTTGTAAATGAAGAGGTGAGTCGTCATATTTCATTATTTTCAAATGCTTTTGAAGCCTTACAAAAGTTGAAGGAACTCTATGATTCACACTTTGAACTTGAAGTTGTCCAATTGATAATTAAATTGTTCAGTCTTGAATTGAAAAATGACAATCCTCATGCTTTAGCATCATAAGTAAGATTTATTATGCATGATATCAAAACCACTGATGTTCAACTAGACATTCCTCTCATAGCTTTTGTCAAGGCACCATATCACACTTACTCAAATTATCTTGAGTCATTGCAAGGAAGTGGAAACCTCAAGGAGATTACCTTTGACTTCCTTATGAAGAAATTTCTTGAAAGAATAAAAACTTTTGGGAAGAAGACAACTCCTCAGTCTTTTGAAGAAGCTGCGTGTCTTGCACATAGAGAGAAGAATCATGCTCAAGATTCTTCTAGAGGAAGAAGTGGTCGAAGAGGAAGAGGAAAAATAAATTTTAGAGGTGAGGGGGCAGACACTCAAGGAGAAAAGTCTGATCTTCATTGCATATGTTGCAATAGAGATGGACATGATGCATCTACATGTAAGTTGCATTGGGACAAAATTTAACAGGAAAGAAATCAAGCAAAAGGTAAAACCAATGACGAAGGGAAAGGTAAAGCACTTGAATCCGCCCACTATGTTGTGGCACATTGTAATATTGGAGTAACTGAAGATTTGTTCAATGCCTCCTTCGCTTCTTGGAAAAATAATTGGTTGCTTGATTTAGGGGCAACTTGCCATATGACTTTTAAAAGAGATTTTTTTTGAAGAATTTACTGACAATGTTGATGGAGCAGTATACTTTGCAGACAAATCAAAACTCAAGCCATCAGTGCTTGGCAAAATCATGCTCAAATTGCATGGTTTTCCAGACTTTCTTCGGCATGATGTTTTATATCTCTCACACTTGAGGAGAAACTTGTTGTCCTTTGTCCACATCTACTAGCAAGGACACTCCATTCATATGTTTGATGGCAAGGTTGAAGTAAAAAAAGCATCAGATATCTCACTTGTCATGACGAGGTTAGAAGAAGAAAGATTTTTGATGCTGTAAGATACCTCTGCTCGTGCACAAAACTTATCATACGATGCTCATTAGGATGAAGGTACATTTCTATTAAGTCTTATGGCATGTTAGATTTGGACACTTGAACTATGACAACTTTCGCTTGTTGAAGACAAATTGTGTCACTGGTTTGTCTACAATTCCTAGGAAACTTAAGCATTGTGATGCTTTTATTCTAGGAAAGCATAACGAATAGTTTTTTCATGATTCACATTCTAGAGCACATAGAAAACTTGAACTCATTCACTCAGATTTATGTGTTCTAATTCCTGTTCCTTCTACAAATGGTAATAAATATATGATGACATTTATTGATGACTACATTGGAATGTGTTAGGGTTTATTTATTGAAGAACAATTATTGACGATTTTCAAACATTCAAGAAATTTCATACATGGATTGAAGATGATGCACAATCTCATATTGGCTCTATTCACACTAATAATGGAAAAAAATACACTTCAAATGAATTTGAAAACTATCTTCATTAACATGGGATCAAACATCAAACCACTGTGCTCTATAATCCCCAACAGAACGGAGTAGTTGAAAGAATGAACATGACAATCTTAAATATGGTACATTCCATGATGTTTTTCAAAAATGTAAAATTGATATTTTGGGCTAATGTAGTTTGATGTGCTATGTATGTAAAAAATAGATGTCCATCTAACGCTATTAGAAACAAGATCCCTTATAAAATGTGGTATGATCACATTCCTTCGGTAAAACATCTCAGGGTCTTTGGTTCCACCTGTTATGTATTGATACCAAAGAAACAAAGAAACAAACTTGGTGCAAGGAGTCATAAGTGTATCTTCTTGGGTATTCAAATACTTGCAAAGCATACCGTCTCTATGATGAAGTTAATAAGAAGTTTGTTGTATTTAGAGATGTAATATTTCTTGGACCTTCCAAAGTTGACAATGTTGTTGAGCGACAGCTTGATCACTTAGATAGATTCAGACATGCAAAATCATCTCAAGAATTTGATAATCAAATTTCACATCTTGAAGGAGGGATTCCTATATTGGATCAATATGTGGAATCTTCTTTTGAAGCACTCTCTCCCCCACATGAAGCTACAACCACTAATGATATTTTGAGTGATGTGATTGACAGAATTGTGAGGCTCAATCTTGATTCAATCCCAACTCAATCAGCCGAGTAGCTTGGACCATCTCAGAAAGGTCCTCCAAAATGGTTGACAAAGACACTTGAAAGTGTTCATCTTGATGATGTTGGAAAGACAGGAACAAGAAATTCAACCAGGCAAAATGGAGGTGATATAGATGATTATGATTCCCCTGTTGATATGGATGTTTCTTATGATTGTGAACTAAATTTGTCTACAGATTTTGAACCAACTTCCTTCAAAGAAACCGCTTCTCATGATGAATGGAAAAAAGTGATGCAAAAGGAGTATGATGCCTTGATAAAGAATGTCACTTGGACGCTAGTTGATCCTTCATTGGGAACAAAATCAACTAGTTGCAAGTGGGTTTACAAAAACAAGTATAACGCTGATGGATGGCTCACTTAACAAACACAAAGTCAGGCTCGTGGCAAAAGGTTTTGCATAGAAGGAAGGTGTCGATTATGAAGAAATTTTGCCCCCACAACAGAATGGGCTACCATCTGGACACTCTTTGCCTTGACAGATCAGAACGGTTGGAAAGTCCATCAAATGGATGTACAAAACCGCTTTCTTGAATGGTGATTTGAAAGAGAATGCTTTTATGTCCCAACTAGAAGGATTTGTTGTGAAGGGCCAAGAACACAAAGTATGCAAGCTTGTGAAATCCTTGTATGGACTCAAGCAAGCACTGCGAGCCTGGTATGAAAAGTTTACTAAGCATCTTTTGAAACTCAACTTCAAACATTATGATCTTGATGATGCAACTTACTTTGTCAAGAAAGTTGGCAAAACAATTGAATATCTTGTGGTATATGTAGATGATCTTTTGATGATAGAGAACAATGAGAGCTACATTGTGTCCATAAATGTTTTGAAATACTGACTTGGGTTATGTTCACTACTCTCTTAGTATTGAAGTAACTCAACATCCGAAGTACATTTGAGATCTGTTGAATATGTTTGGCATCACTGAGTGCAATCATTTGACTACTCCAATGGAACAAAATTTGAGGCTCACATCCATTAAAGGGAAATAATTTGAGGATGCAACAAAGTATAGACAACTTGTAGGAAGTCTCAACTACTTGAATACTACCAGACCGAACATTTCATTCGCTGTTGGAATCCTCTCCAGGTTTATGCAAAAGATTTATGAGGGACATTGATCTGCTGCAAAAAGAGTTCTAAAGTACTTGAAGGGAACTCAAGATTTTGGACTCAAGTATACACAGGTGGGCGACTTCAGCTTGATTGGATACTTTGATTCAGACTTCGACGGAGACAGAGAAACTGGGGTATCTACTTCAGGTTATGCTATGAGTCTTGGATCAGGAGCTATCTTTCGGAGATACACAAACAACCAGTTCTAACAGATTCCACAACAGAGGCAAAATATGTGGCAGTCGCTGAAGCAACAAACGAAATTGTGTGGCTTAGGAAAATTCTGGAAGATATGCAAGTGAAACCAGTGCATTCAACTTCACTCATGATTGACATCACCTCTGGAATAAAATCGGCCAAAACCCAAAATTCCATGATCAAATGAAACACATCAATACAAAATACCATTTGATTTGACATCATGTTGAGGCCAAAACAATCCACCTACACCATTGTTCCACTAATGAACAGATTGCAGACATCTTCACCACAACACTTGGAAGAGAAAAGTTCGAAAGGTTCAGAACGATGCTTAGACTCACCAATATCCCTTCAGATTAAGGGGGAGGAATGTTGACACCTAATCATTGGGATTGGGTGAATATATGTAAATAATGTAAATAGTAAACAATGGAGAATATGAATATGAAGAGACACTGGAAGGCGAAGTCCAAGAGTCTCTCTTTCCTTGTATATATCCATGAGAAATCTCAATGTAAAGACACAATTTCATTTGAGGAGTTGCCTCTTGGCCTGACATTATTGATCATAAAGCAATAATTACCAAGATCTGAAAAATAAAAAAGAATTCAACATGGTATCACAACAATAAGATCTTGCAAAGAAAAATACATGTTAAGTTTTTGGGTTGTTACAATCTTTATGTAACAACATATTTCTTTTTCATTCTACTTAAATTTAGGCAAAGAATTCCACAAATTACGACGGGTAGTAATTTATGATAAATTTATATAATTATCGTAATATAAAGTATTTGGTGGTTTATAGGTCAGTGGTTTTGGTAAACCAATGGCCATAATATTTGTTACAATATAAAACAAAACAATTTTTTTTCTCAAAGTCAAATGCTTGTTAAGACAAACATTACTCCATAGTTGGAAATAAGTTAATTAAATTTGTCATTTACAAGATGGTGTCCAATCTCAAGAGTAGACAATAGGCTCGATGGAGTCGACAACTTAAGATCATGGAAGCATATAATACTTCTCATCCTAGAAGAGAATGAAATTTGGATTATGTCAGGAAAGACCTTCCAGAACCAAAAGAGGAAGAGGCCAAGGCAAACCATAAGAAGAATGTGATCAAGGTCAAGAGGATCTTGTAAGATTCAATCAAATACCACTTAATTCCTCAGGTATCAGAATTGAAGACACCAAAGGAAATGTTTGATGCCTTCTCAAGATTACATGAAAGCAAGAAGCTAACTCTAAGGCATCAACTTAGAAATGTAATGATGAACAAATCAGAGTTAGTTTCTACCTACTTCCTGATGATTTCTCAGATCAAGGATCGACTAGTAGCGAAACATCCTACCAACTTGATTCAGGTAACTCCATTTCAATAAAAGATGTATTGCTTGAATAAGATTGAAAGAAGAATCTTCTCTCTATCTTTTCTTTAGAAAATTGAGGCTTTAGATTAGCTTTTGTTGATGACCAAGTCATTCTATGGCGTAAGGGTTCAAGTGATTTGGTCCATGTGATTGGTGTTCGAGAGAGAGGATTGTATAAATTAAAGGGACACCCAACACAAGTTCTTGTACACAATAGTATTAGCTCTAGTGGGCTATGGCACTGAAGGCTTGCTCACCTTAACTACAAAGCCTTGCTAGTTTTGAGAAAAATGGTCACGAGTCTACTAGATATGTAGGTGGAGTATGGTGAGGTATGCAAAGGTTGTGCACTTGGCAAGAATGCCAAGGGAAGTTTTCCAAGTAGTGACAATAAATCCAAGGGGATATTGGAAATTATACAAACATAGCTATGTGGACAAATGACTATACCATATCTAAGTAACTTTTTATATTATGCCACTTCGATTTCTCACGCAAAACATGGATCTATTTCTTGAAAGAAAAATATGAAGTTCTCAATAAGTTTCAAGAATTCAAGGCTTTAATGGGAAATTTCTTTGGAAGAAAGATTAAAGTTTTGAGGTTAGATAATGGAGGTGAATACACCTCAAATGAGTTCAAAGACTTTTGCATAAAAGCAAGGATTAAGAGGGAACTGGCAACTCCCTACAAAACCCAACAAAATAGGGTTGCAGAGAGAGAACAAATCAATTATAGAAGCAACTAAAACAATGATCCATGACCAGAACTTACCATGTATCTATGGGAATAAACATCCAAAATAATTGTATATGTTCAGAACAACAGTCCTGATAAGATATTGGGGAAAATACCACCATAAAAAGTATTCACCAGGAAGAAACCAAAGTCAACTGCTTGAGGATATTTGGTTGTCCAATCTACATACATGTTCCCAAGCAAAAGAAAATGAATATAGAGCCTTTATGAAAGGAGGACACCTTTGTTGGATACAGTGAGACTTCAAAGATTTATAGAATGCTCCAGACAAAAAAAAATTGAAATTAGCAAAGATGTCACCTTTGATCAAGAAGTAACATTCAAGAAATCTAGAGAGTCTCATATGGACGAGGATAGAGAGGAGCAAGAGGATTGGCTCTACTCAAGAAGAACATATCCCAGAAGATCAGGATGAGTCAATAGAGCTAGAGATACTGGTAGATCCACCCAAAGAGGTTACAATCGTCAATAATGGCTCCCAAGCACGATGTAGGAAGCATAAAAAAATGCAGCTCCCAGAGGCTCCTTCAGAGAGAGCAAGAGACCACACAAATTTTCCAACTGTGGCGCTAATGAGTAAGATCATTGATTGAGAACCTTCCACTTATGAGGAAGTTGCAAAACAACAAGTGTGGAAGGATGTTATGATGGAAGAGTACTAATCTATCATGAAAAGTGATGTGTGGGATGTGGTTCCACGACCAGAAAGGAATTCAATGGTGACTTCAAAATGGATCTACAAGATCAAGCATGGTGCAAATGACAACATAGAAAAGCAAAAGGGTAGATTTGTAGCTAGAGGATTCTCCTAGAAAGAGGGAAAATATTATAATGAAACATTTGCCTAGTAGGCATGTACAATTCTATTAGATATATCATCTCTATTTCTTCTGTTATGGGCTGAAAATTAGACCAAATGGATGTAAACACTGCCTTCCTGAATGGTGTAATTGAAGAAGAAGTGTACATAGCGCAACCACAAGGTTTTGTGATCCATGGGAAGGAGTTTCATGTTTATAAATTGAAGAAAGCTTTGTACGAGCTTAAGGAGACACCTAGGACATGGTGCTAGAATAAACAATTATCTGTTGAGCTTGAGGTTTAACAAGAGTAATGTAGATCCTAGCGTTCACTACAAGGTTGAAGATGATTGCCCATTGATATTGGTACTATATGTAGATGACCTATTTCTAACAAGGGATGAGAAGGTCATAGATGGGTGCAAAAGGGAGCTCACTTCAGAGTTTGAAATGAAGGATCTGGGTTTAATGCACTATTTCTTGGGATTAGAAGTATGGCAGAGACCATATGAGGCCTTCCTTAGCCAAGGGAAGTATACATTTGAAATCTTGCAAAGATTCAGGATGATGGGTTACAAGTCCATGGCCACACCTATGGTTATGAATCCAAAGTTCTTGAGTGATTCTTCTTCAAATTTGGTTGATCACACGATGTACAAATAGTTTATCGGATCCTCGATGTACCTTGTTAATACCAGGCTGGATATGCTTTGCAATGAACACATTGAGTCAGTGCATGTTTGAGTCTAGACATGTACGTTTGGTAGCGAAAAAGCATGTATTGAGGTACCTGCATGGTACTGTTAGATATGGACTCATATATTCTCAGATGACAAAGTAAATCTACAAGGTTATATCGACTCTAACTGGGTAGGGAGTGCAGTAGACATGAAAAGCATATTAGGATGTTGCTTTAGCCTGGGATTAGGTATGATCTCATGGTTTAGCAGAAAAAAGTTGTTAGTGGCACTCAGTACAACAAAGACAGACTATATAACAACCAATGATGTAAGCCGTGAAGCAATGTGACTTTGGAAATTGCTTGCAAGGTTATTTGATCTAGATTTAGAGCTAACTTTGATATACTGTGATAATCAAAGTTGTGTGAAGCTTTCAAAGAACCCAATCTTTCACGACAAGTCAAATCATATAGAGATCAAATAACATTTCATCCAAGACATGGTACAAGGAGGAGCAGTGGAACTCCAATACATATCCACATATGAGCATACAACAAACATTCTCACCAAACCTCTCTAAAGTGAAGTTTGAATACTTCAGAGAAAAGCTTGGCATGACGCAGAATGCCCACCCTACTTGAGAGCGAGCTGTGATGTTTCTCCTACAATAGGAAAATACTCTCCCTCTGGCCAAGGGTTTCCCAAATCAATCATGTGAAGTGATTGAGGGAGTAATGAGTAGCCTGGTACAAGTCTTGCCCACACCATGTTAAGTGGCTAGGTGTGATTGAGTTTACTAGGAAAGGAAAAACATTATAGATACTTACAACGCCGTCTTGATACTATGGTGGTAGTCTATCCCATACCATGTGAAATGGTTGGGTGTGATTGGGAAGAGAACATCATGAAAGAATACCTTCCTCGCTAAGGAGGAGTGTTGATGTTTCATATAGTGACGTAAGGTATTTTCTTTGGACAACATGTATAATATATATATATATGTTATATATTATTATATGTATACAACAAATGTTTATATATATAAATAATAAATAAATAATTAATAATAAAAAAGAAAAGGAAAACACGTCTTATTGAAAAACATTTTATATTGGCAAAAACATTCCAATATATATATATATATATGTAAGGGCCCAATTGTTGATTAAACATCAATATATCTCATATATCTTATTTATTCATCAAATACATATCTCTATCTTAAATTAATCAAGAATTTTTATCCATATAAAAATGAAATTAAGGTTATAATTTTTGAATTGTGTAGTTAATGGTTATAAGCAATAATATGAAGATCTGAGAAATAAAAAATAATTCAATATAAATTCACAATAAAACTCTATATGGGATGAAAAATGTAAAATATATTTGAAATAGAAGTGAATATTGGAGAAAGAAGGCATCACTTTTATTTTTAAATATTATTTATTTATTTTATGTTTTTTAATTGGAATGAGAATTTCAAGAGAACTTGTGACTTCAAAAGATTGGTTGTCACTATTACATCATGTACAATTATTTCATAAATGCCACAAACGGAGTCTTGAACTCGCACAACAGAAGAAACAAATTGTTCACTAAACCACTCGAGCTAAGTTCTTTTAACTCTTCCTTTTAAATTTTACGACACTTAAATAAAACTGAATATTGGAGGAGACCTAATTTTGATATACATTATGTACATGTTGCCAAATAAATCCACCAAATTTAATGTGAGTGGCATAACATTTTCGAAAAAAATGTTACAATTAGATTTCAAGTTTTTTTCATTTTGTTTTATAAAATAAATTATATATTTTCAATTTTTCACATCTTCTATTTTAAATTTTGAAGTATATAGGGAGATATAATAAGTAAGCATCATATGGTTATTAATGTGTTGTAATCCAGGATTGTAAAGAATGTTTTGAAAATTTTGCAGGCTGAAAATATTATTTTTTCACAAAATTATTTTGATGCATTGTGATAAGTATGTTTTTGTATGTGAAGTAATCCTGGACCATCAAAAAAATTTGAAGGTTTAAAAATATTTCAAAATTATAATTTTTATTCGGTTTATTTTTTAAAGTTTAAACTTTATTGTACTTTGTATTTAGAGAAAAAAAATATTGGAGAAGATTCACGAAAAACCAAAAGATTCTCCACTAATCCTTCAAAACCGCCCCCCCTTATTAGTGAAATGGATAACACACTTCATGATCAGGTTTTTATAGAGTTCAAAATATTACATAAAAGAGGCCAATGAAGTTCATATATATGAGGTGAAGTGTCTTGACATTGTACATAGATATTTCAAAGCATGCATATCTGAAAAGGAAACCAAAAGGTATAGGATTTTTCAAAGATGTCAAATATATTATTTCCTTTTCAACACAAGTTGCCACTGAGAAATTTTTTTGTAAGAGAATCAACTTCACATTAGTTTTTTCTTTGTATACATAAGTAAAAGATTTTGTATTAGCATAATGCATAATCATAAGAGGTTGATATATGTGTTTGATGTTTTCAACTTTTTTAATAAACGGTATTCATTAGCATATATAATCACTTTTAGTTATATGGTTTTGTTAGTTGATAGTCAACATGTATCCGAGAATTAAAAATTTAATATTAATTTTTATATTTTAATATATATATTTTATTATGGTTTATTATAATTATATTTGATCATGGTTTATTATGATTAACTTGGTTAATTGCGATTTAATATGGTTGATTATAGTTAAACATAATTGACTATGTTTGATTATGGTTGACCATGAGCAACAATTGTTGATTATATTTGACATTCAATTTGATAGTGGTTGATCATGTTTGAATGTTGTTAACCATGATGGTGGACCATGTTTGGGCATGCTTGATTATGGTCTCCAATTGGTTGATTTTGATTGATCATGGATGACTATGATTGACTATGGTTGAGAATGCTTGATCATGTTTCACTATGGTTCAACAAATGGTGTTTGTATTTGACCATGGTCAACTTTCGTTGACCTTAATTTACCATGTTTGATTATGGATAACTCTGTAGAAAACTATTTTCCTATGGTGGACATTAGTTGTCCATAGCTGTTTATGTATTGGCCATAGTTGACCATGGTTTTCTATGGTGAACCATGTTTTACTATGGTTAACCACGTTTGATTATAGTAGATTTTAGTGTTGGCATTATGATACATGTATGACACAGGTGTTATCCTTGATGGCAACTCACTCAAATCACAAATCACAGTTTAGACTCACAAAATGAAGAAAGAGAGGTATACGCAGGTTTTGCATTGACCAAGCCACGTGTACACACGGGTTCGCAGACCAAAAGGCGCGTATAGCATACACACACACTTTCACAGAAGGAAAGGCGCGTACATGTTGGAAAACTAAGTTTTGGTCTGTGGTATTTGGTCCATGGTATTTGGTCTGAGGTATTGACCCTAGGTATTGGGTCCAAGGTATTGGTCCTACGTGGTTTTGGACCATGGTATTGAGAGAGGCCTAAACCTATATAAGGAGAAGAAGATCATTAGGCCATAGTGCAAGTGATGAATATCTGATGAAATGTGAGATTTAGTATGCAGGTTATGGGTATGTGATGCTTTGTTAAGGATGCACCTATGTGGCGAATGAAGGTTGATGGATAGGGATCATGAAGACTAAAATGCATTATCATTATATGGTATGATCATGAATAGTTCAGATTTGAATACTCACGCATGTCTTATCCTTTATATTTGATGATCTGGGTATATCTCAAGTAGAAAAATTGCAGCAAAGGTATAAGTAATTATTTTCAGATTTGTACACTGGTTCCCTTTGGGGAAAGTGCGTATACACGCTGGTTCGACACAGCTAAGTAGCGTATACATTATGAGATTTGATATTTGAGGTTGCTGTTGGTTCTAGTGGTTGTTGCAGGGTTCTGGGTTCTGCTATGTGTACTGGTGACTGTGTTTTGATAACAGGGTTTCAATGATTCAGTATTGGGTGATTCAGAGATTGATGATGTGGATATATTTGATGGTTGTTTTGCAATGATGATTGATTTTGTGTTATTGATGGATCCAATTTGAAAATTTATGAAACGTGGTCCCTGGAAGAAAAGAGAAGGTTGTAGCCTTCTGTAGGCTGGCGCCTACGTACTAGTAAATATATTGGCTAGTACAAGAGCTAGGGGGTTGTAGCTCCCTTCCAGTAGAAGCTGGAGAAGGAGATAAGGTTGTAGCCTTCTACAGGTGGGTGCCTGCGTATTGGTATGAGTCTGCACCAGTACAAGATTGTAAACAGGTTTTTCTTATCTTAAAGAAAACAACAGCAAGTGGTTTTGTCCCGCATTGGGTTTCCACCTTATATCATGGTGTTCATGTGTGTCTCTTATGTGTGATGTGCTGTTATGTTTTTACTACACTTTGTTACTGTTTATATGGTTAATGATGTTCTGATGCACTGATTAAAGATCAACATATGATGAATTAACTAAACCATAAGTTTGCTGGATATACGATAGTTGCATTAAATACAGTTGCGTGTACACGCGAGTTCCCTTAACTGAAGTAGCGTATATGAATCTGATTATGGAAATGAAAAAGTTATTGATTTGCTAATACTGATTCACCCCCACCCCCCTTAGTATTATTTCCAACATTTAGCAGAATATATTTGACTATGATTGATTATGGAGGAATGTGTTTGATTATTGTTAACCTTTATTAATAATGGTTGAACATGTTTGACTATGGTTGACTTTACTTGTCTTAGGTTGAATTTGTTGACCATGTTTGATTATAGTTGATTATGGTTGACTATGTTGACTATGGATCATTAATGTTAACCATGTTTTACATTGGTTGGATTGTCATTCCTTAATGCTTTTTATCATATTGCAATGTTTATCATGGTTGACCATGTTTGACTATGATTGATCTTAATTGTTTACAAATTGTACATGGTTGATGAAGTTTAACTATGGTTGACCATAGTGAATCAAGGCTGACTATGGTTGACCATGTTTAGTTTTGCTTCACTATAGTTAACTTTGGATGATATTTTAGATTATGGTAGACATTTGCTGAATATATATGAGTATGATTGAATATGGTGGAATGTGTTTAACTATGGTTCACTTCATCTAATTATGGTTAACTTTGTTTGACAATGGTTAAATGTGTTCGAGCATGTTAAAGTATGATAGGATTTATTTGACTAAGGTTGATTATACTTGACTATGTTTGATTATGATTGACTATGGTTTAACATGGTGATTATGGTTGGCCATGGATGACTATGATTGACTCTCTTTTTTTTTTTTTTTTATTAATCTGGGTAGTTTGTAATATTTCTCAATCGTTTTTCATATTATGGGCTATGATATGTTGATTATGTTTAACCATGGGATATGATATGTTGATTATGTTAAACTACAAACTACAAGGATAATGTCGCATCACGACATTCTTCTTTGTTGATTTATGTTTAATTGCTAAATTCATGAATGGATGTGTTGTGTTGTGATTTTTCTCAAGGGCTATGTTACCTTGCGATATTCCTCAAGGGGCATGTCACATTGTGATGCTCCTCACAAGTTGTGTTGCATTGTGATGTCCATCAAGTCACATTGGGACGTTCCCCAATTCCTATGTGACATTGTGCCATTTAGATTCATTGTCTTATGTAAAATTACCATGTTTCTCATTGGTTCATTAATTCCTATGCAACATAGTGCCATTTAGGTTCATTGACTTATGTCAAATTGAAATGTTCTTCATTGGTTCCCCAATTCCTATGTGACATTGTGCTAACTTATGTGAAATTTCTATATTCCTCATTGGTTTTGTCACATAGCAAAGTTCATGAAGGGTAATGTTTCATTGCAATGCTCTTAAAAATTATGATTCGTTGTGATAAGCAAGTGGTTGGTCAACTTATATGGAATTATTATGTTTCTTTTCAATTATTCCACATTATGATGTTCATCAAGGGTTATGTTACATTGTGATGTTCCTTAAGGATTATGTGGGATTGTGATGTTCCCATTGATTTTGTCAGAACATGACATACATCTTTGTTGACTTATGTCAAATTGCAATGTTCCTCAACGATTATATCATCAAGGGTTATGTCACTTTACGACATTCCTTAAGGGTTACGTTTTAGTGTGATGGATCCTAATGTCATTTTATGCATTGTGATATTCATCTTAGTTAAATTATATGTGATTGCTACATTCCTCAACGGTTTTGTGGTATTATGACCTTAAAAAATGGACATGTCACATTTGTATGCTCCTTTATAGTTTTGTTACGTTGTGGCATTCATCTTAATGGGCTTACACCATATTGTAGTGTCTTTGAAGGGTATTGTTATACTGTGACATTCATGAATGAATATGTTAGATTGCAATGTTATTCAATGGTTGTGTAGCAATGCAACTTTTTCTTAATTTACACATATCAATTGCTATGTTTCTCAGTTGTTATGTTGCAATGCAATGACCTTGAAGGGTTAGGTTAGATTGTGAATTTCTTTATGGTTCTTTCATATTTGACGTTCAATATTGTTGACTTTTGTTTATTATGGTTGACCAAGGTTGAATATGTTAGAATATGGTTGACCATGATTGGTATATATGTGGTTGGCCAACTTATGTGGAATTTCTATCTCCCTCTTTAGTTATTCCACATTGTGATATTCATAAGTTTTATGTCAAATTTGTGATGTTCCTTAATGGTAGTGTCATGACTGCTGCAATTCGACATACTCTTCTGACATAAATCACAAATTTGACATAACCCTTCTATGATGTCACTATGACAAGACCCTTGTGATATATGATTGTACTGTCCCTAAACGGATATGTTGGAAAATGTTCCTCAATGTTATATGACATTGTAGCTTCATCTTCAATGAATTATGTTACATTACTACATTCTCGATGGATATCTCATAATGTGATGTTTCTCAAGGGTTTTGTTGAATAATGACATTCTTTGATGGTAATTTCATATTACAACATTTATCATGGTTGACTTATGTAGAATTGCTAAATTCGATTTCAATTTCGTAATCGTAATATATATATATATATATCCTGAAAGAAGACAATGTATTCTAGATTCCAGCCCTTGGTTTTGGGAAAACTTAGGCCTATTCATGAAGCCATGGAACCCATCATTCGATCCCTCAACAACAATCATAACCTCAACACTAGTTTGGGTGAGATTGCCAAGCCTACCCTTGCATCTCTGGAATCTCTCCTCGCTAAAAGCCATTGGAAATGCAATTGGGAAATTTTACTGTAGGTGCCCAGAAACAGAGGAATATGCCAGAACCGCCTATGCACGCATCTGTGTGAAAATGGAATTCAACACTAGATTCCTAGCTGAAATAAACCGAACAAGTAAAGACTATGTGTGGAACCAAAAACTCGATTATGAAAGTGTCCTCTTTCGATGTTGATCTTGCTTTGAGACAGACCGTCTAGCCAAAATTTGCCTAAAAGCCTCCCAGAAAAATTCTGCTAGAAAAAACCACCACAGATCTACATGGTGGTAAGGAGCACAAAAAGAACACTACACTGTCATCAAAGAAGAATACTCTAGAGAAAACTCTGAATCACAAGAAATCGGGCAAGATAAACAATTCAAGAAAGCAGGGAGAAAGAATTCCCTGTAACTGTTCATTATTGAGGATTCGATACGCCGCACAAGATAAATCTTCATTTAACATGTAAAAACAAATTCTCCTAGACATTTTCTTCGAGCTATCTTTCAAAGGACGAAACCAATAGTGCACGAATCTAGAAACTAATGTCCAGATCGATAGGAGAGATGCAAGATAAAGAAGCTGGAAGACGAGAGGAAAAAAAGATAGCTACAACAACCAATGTCACGCAAAAAAACAATTAATAACTTAAGAAAATTTAGTAGGTCCGATAGACCAATTTTGGTCTCAGTGGACGTTAACCACTTATAATCATATTATCATCCACGTTTCATCATCACTCTTATATTATTTCAGTATATGATATACTAGTATATATATTATAATTTAATGATCATGTTAATTGATTTATGCTCAATTACAAAAAGGTTATTTTAAATTTCTAAATTATATATACATTTTTTTCCATGTAAGAAGGCACCCTACCCTCCAACCCTTAGGAGAGGGTAAGATATTCTTCAGGTCTCAATGATATAGAACAACAAGCCTTAAAGTGATTACAACAATATATTTTATATGTGTTCAACATGTCACTTGCAGAGGCCATCAAACAAGCAACCTCAAAGTCATTACAACAATATACTTGATATGAGCTTAATGTCATTTGCGAGAAGTGAACTTGGGTGAGGAGGACAACAATCATTCCTCAAATGACTCAAGATAAACCTAAATAACATTATAAATTACAATTATATAACATAACATTTAGTTTTCTAATACTCTATAGATAAACTCAAGTATAGTATCTTAAGCATTGCTTATTGTCCAGTATAACCTAATATAGCTATTTTTTCAGTCGAACCTAGCCGTTGGACGATCTGCTCTCCCTATCTAATTTATAGCGATGATTTGATTCTTCAACTTGTCTTGACGATGAACCACACTCGTTGGTTCAAAATGCGTCGTCAAATGTAGTATCATGTGATTTATGCTGATTTTTATTTTATTTATTTATTGATATGGATCACAGAAACCTCAATTCAACAAATCGAATCCCTTGCACAGAAGAAAACCTTTAAAAAATAAATATATTTTTCAAAATTTAGAAAATTATTCTTAAACATAATATTTATTCATATTAAATAAGTAGGTAAAATACAAATCTCTTATTTATATATACATTCGTTACAAATGTAGGTCTAATATACGTCAACATCAAACGTTTCACACATACGTTGAAGTTGTAAGTGTGATGCCTTCATTTTACATTAAAAATAAAGTGTAGTGTTAAAGAGGTGGCATTCTTCCCTATTTTTGCTATATATTAAAGTAATTTTATTAAGGTAACAAAATTTCCACTATAAATGCTTATGACATGCCTGTGATTGGAGGTCTAAATTACCCTTTAGAAAGAAGAGAAAAGAGATCCAAAAGGCTTACAAAATGTTTTTATACTTCTGCTGTAATAAGGGTATATATCAAATTATATTGGAGATCATCCTCTATCAAGGCACACCAAACATGGAAGTATATAATTTATGTTAAGCAAAGTGAAAGAATCTAACGAACTTGGAGACAAGATGTGAGAAGAAAGTCTAAGTTCCAAGACGTGAGGATTCACTATGAGCCTTGGTCCATTTCCACGTTAGCTTTGGAGAGTATGTCAACCTGTATATTTTGCTCCTTGTAGACATGTGTGAAAGAGGTATGAGGAAAGCACAAGCATTCTTTTTATTTCCTAAAAAAATGATATAAAATAATAGAGTTGTAGAGAGGACACTCTAGTGATCCAATCGATTGTAAGAAGAGAGTCTCCATATATGTGAAGCTTTGAGATTCCTCTCTCTTACTAAATGAATGGAAAGATTTAGGGCCATCAATTCACTGAAGTTGTCTGTAGAAAGACCCAGACTTGCAGAGAAGGAATAAATTACATCTTCAAAGTAGAATATAATTCCCCTTGCTCCCCTGACAAAAGGGTGGTATTATGTTTCTCTATAGAAAAAGGCCCATGGGTACTCCTTTTGGTTCTTGTGAGCCAAGCTAGGGGTTTTGAGAATAAAGAGTTTTTGTTGTGGGAAAGATGAAACAATAGCCAAACTTTGCATAACATAATTGAGGAAGGGTGGGAACCTTTGAACAATACATGATTTCAGGCTAGCCATACCTCCAAGCCAAAAACAAAGGAAGAAAATTGTATCCTTTTGTTTCTATATTTGGGATCTAAGGTTTTAAAGCCTCTTCTATTGAGGGTCTTACCTAGAGGCAATTGCAACCTATCCTGATAATTTATGACCAAACATTTTTGGTAAAGGTGAAGTCCATAAGATGGTGGTGGTTTGATTCACGATCACTACATCTTCCTATTCTTATGAAATTTCTTTGTTGAACACAATCCCAAGTGGGAGCCTTATTGTGTAGGAGAAGGCAAACATAAAATTTGGTGTTAGCTAGGCATTTTAAGTTCCATAGATTCCAACTCTACTAGGGAGGGGGGTTTATTATATTGTATAGAACTATAGGTTGACAACCTTTGGGATGTAGATACTTGATGGATTAGGGGACTAGATGAGTTCGTCCTCCTCGTTGGATAATTTGATGTAAGTATTCTAAAGGGATAGAGTCTTCCCTTAGCTCAAGAATTGGAAAAGTTGAGTGTTTTTTTAGGATATCACAATGACTTGGTTATGGATAAAGCTATCCTTATTTTCTTAAGGGAAATAATAACAAATCCCAATGAAATTATGATTTACCATGAGACTATTAACATTGTATATTTACTACGTCTTCTAGTAGCTATTAACATTGTATAAAGACATATTCCAATGAAGTTGTTTGTTTAAGTTCCATGTTTTGTATTATGCTATTTACTTATATTATATATATATTCTAACATTCACAATATATAGTATGTAGCTAGCCCATTATCCTATGTCGTGTTTACTATTTTGCAATGTGATTTATTATATTGTTTTATAAAACTAGCAAAACACTATTAGAAATCATTTTTTCTTCGCACATAGTTTATGTTTGCATAGACTTTTCCATTGCACATGACTTGCTTCTACACAGTCTTTAACAATGCTTATTTGAAATAATGTGAACCAATACAAACTTATATTATGATTTATATAAAACTAATGCGTTACTTTGCACTGTGGGTGATTGATTGAGTTTTTGTGACAATTCGCCAAAACGTTACCACCAAATGGGGTAGTGTAGAAAAGAAGTGTGTGGAGATGCAAAAGTGGGGGAATAGAGGTTCTCCTGCATATACTTCTCTTCCACACATCCTTTCAATATGATACATTGTATACTGGTTGCAGAGCCCTTTTCATCTTCTTGATTTTTTTATAACCAGTAAACGCTAATAAGAACTCAAACAATAACCTCATTACACATCGATTTGCCGAATAATTATCGAAAGGACTTACATTTTTGCTAAGGGAACATTTGTTAATTGTAAGGTTAAGTAAAGTTTCATTTTTATTGCAGATTATTTGCAATCTTTGCACCTTGTTTCATCCTTTAAGAATATAAAATAGGTTAAATTTTTAAACAAAATAATAAGTCAATTTAATGCTAGCATGTACCCTTTCCTAAAGGAAGGAACAAGTTCCATTTGTTTGCAATTGTACAATTTGATTAGAAAACAAAAGCAAATACTTCCATAGTTAACATTTACATTAGTATGATGATCCAATTTCACATAATTTATAAAATTTATGTCCCATGAACATGATTTGGATTGTTGGAGGAATGAGACTTAGAGAGTGATAAAATAAAAAAAACTAAAAAATCCCCAGCAAGTCACCCATGTAGAAATTAATGTTTAGATTCAAAACTGCTCATGAAATTTAATAATCACAAGACTTGAAGCTACTCTACTGATCCGTGGAAGTTAATTCACCATCTAGAACAACAAATCATAGACATGCAAAAGGAAACATCACACATGCCCATATATTTGTCTAGGGGAAAACAACTACTCAAAACCCCTTACTATCTATATTGCATTAATCAGAGAATAGAGATGAAATACATATTCTTTTTCAAGCTTGAGCACACCTTGCAAGTGTATAGTCTATCACTTTGCGTGACTGATTCAATTTGGCTAACACTTAGCCAATTTTCAAGCCCTCCAAGCTCCTATTTACTTGCATTGTACCTCTAGAAAATTGGCCTTTATTATTTAGGAATTTTCCACTGATGAATTGCGTAATTCACTTAGGTCCTTCCTTTGATTGCATGCACCACTTGTACACATTGGAATATGCAAAAACTGATAGTACACTACCTCAGAATCTCTATCTCAGCTGGGTAACTCATTTTCTATACATGCAACAATTATTTTGTGTTGATTGATCAATGAGCGTGGTTGAAGTTCCACTTCCACAACTTGACCTCCACTAGTTCTTCTGACAGTTAGAACTAGTTAAACTGACAATAATTCAAATTAACTGAAACATATTGCTACAATTTAGCAATCAAACATAATGAACTAAACTCAAGCTTCCCTAGCTCGAATTAATTGAGTTAACTAAGGGAAAAGTTCCATGTCACCTCAGTTAACTACCTCCAAGGTCTCTGTTGAAACAAAAATTCAACTTTTCTCTAGGATGACCAAGGCAAAGTCAAATTGAGATTTTCTTGCTGCATTTTCAACATTCCCTCTAAGAAAGAAAGGGATGTTGAAAAATAGCAACAAGAAATGCTAAAAATAGATGTGCTAAAAATAACACTTCTATAAATAGCATTTCAGGATACATTCCAATTTTAGTTAGTCCCTAACCTAAAATTGAGAATTAAAATTCGAATTTGATCTTAGCAGTGGTTTGAAAAATAATTAATTAATTAATCTTGAGTTAATTAGTTGTAGGAAATCAAACATGAAGTCTATGTGAAGACATGCAACAGTTTCTCCATTGATTGAGGAAGTTATCCCTTAATTAAAGGAGATCAGGATGAGTTGTACTTTGAGTTGTAA
>APFE031342515.1:111458-192454 GCA_000404065.3 Pinus taeda | reverse complement strand
GTGTCTCACGACAGCCTTGATCCTCCTCCCACACAATATCAAGGAATGCAAGTAAAAAGGAACAGCAAGAAAGCAAAATGGAACAACAATTCAGAAATGGAACGACAACTCTTAAATGGAACAACAATAAAAAGGAATAGCAGTAAAGAAACTAAATCTCGCGAGTTCAACACTCTGAATTCTTGGCACCAACTTACATACAAATAAAGGCAATCTTTTGTACAAGTAGACAGTTAACCAAATGGAATAGCAAATCACCATAAACAGGAAACGTCAATCATATATAAAAATAATCTGAAACGATTACCAATAGTCCATTACTTCAACCATATGCAGCCGAAACATTCCTCCTATAAAGTCTGTAACGAAAGTGAACAACTTGTTATGTGATCAATTCTGGAAATATGTTGCAAACTCGTTACAAAGATTTACAAAAGGAAAACTATTGATAACCAAGTATGAAAGAGTAAACAAACCATACAAAGCCAAACTGTAATGATACAATCAGCCAGTGTCCGTTGGAGCCGGGCCCTTAGCTCTCAATGGCACCGCCGTAACTTACTTCAGATGCAGGAGGAAATTAACACCGAATGTATTATATTAAAGCATCAACAATAATACAGCAAAACTAAGTCTCAAAGAGACTCGATAGTCTGAGTATGACCAATAGTGCAGTTTATGAAATAGAAAGTAAAAATACACAATATTCCAGACGTCCCTTAAGTCTTTGATGCTGCCCCATCTTATACAAGTAATGGCGGAGTTAACTAGACAGCAAAATAATTGAACGTAACGATCCCTCAGGATCAAAGATCCTGAGGGATCTGTTAAACAGCTAACTCCTTTCTTTTTTCTTCCTCGTCTTCCGAACTGATAGTCCTTGATCTCATCCTAGAATGATCTGCCTTAATTCACTCGCCCTGGTCTGGACTTTATTCGGAATTAGGGGGACAGCCGTTATCTGCTCATGGGACTCTTGTTTAGCACTGTGCCTTCTTACTTTTGTCCTTACCTGCATGAAAGAAGATACTTTCAGTAATTGGATCATTCATATTAATTCCTATTGCATTCTCCCTATTGTATAATAAAGAAAAGGCTACAACTATTTCTTGAAACACTACTAAGTTATGCGTTAAAACATACCTTTCCAATGCTCTACACACCTGATAGATCTCACCTAGTTAATAGAGAAGTACTTGTAATAATAGGCATCCAGACCATATGGAGGAGGCCCTTTTGCCTTACCTTTAGAATTGGAATAATGCAATATCACCACACCTATGAAATTGGACCAAATATTTTTATTAGCAAAGCGAGCAATTGCCACCATGTAATAATTAGTGCTTACATTTTTCTCCATCGTCACTAAGAATGAGTAAGACTGACCAACATGAATATCGAAGTTCATGTAATTTTGTTGTGATGTATAGGACCCTTCTATTTCCACAAGCAACAAATTATGACTCTGGATTCTAAAGTTCAAAGAAGTTGAAATCCCAACATTGGGTACCCTCAGGCGATAGCTTTTCTCAAGCTGAACATTGAATGTCTCATACTCAATATGAGTGGGGATTGAATTATTGTAATGGTAGGGCATTTTCCCATTAAAAGCACTCCATTAGGCATTCCAAGGTCCTTGCTAGCATCAAGGGATGCTCGCAGATCTTGGTGACACCTTGTATACTAGTCACCTAAAAATATTGTGAAATCTCCATCAGGAGTTCCAAATGGCACTGGGTGATTGTTCACAATAACTCCTCCAAACCCTCAAGATTCTCTATGAAAGTGAAGGTAAGTGAAGTAAAAGAAGCTACCAATTTGATATTAGGCCTGAAAATTATAGGTTCAGTTCTGTCCTATCAGAATAGGACAACTGGTTCCAAATACAACAACTTACCAAGAATTTCTATGATTTTGTAAACCATTCCAAGTGATCAGATCTGGCTCATCCAAAATTTTCAAAACATTCACTACCACATTTCAAGTGGTTGTCAAGTTGACCAAGGGTCCAAGATACTACCCATTAATCCCAATCACCTGTTGCTTCACACCCAGAGGGGAAGCTTCAATGTAAGAAACATTTGATTCATAAAAAACAAATGGGTCTCCATAGTAGGCCTCTTTGAAGAAAACCCAAACAAACACAAGGAACAACAATCTTTTGTACTCCCCCATGGCAGTTATTTTCTTCTTCGAACAAGCTTTATTCTACAGAAATTTAAGCTTTGGCATATGATAAAAACCCTTCAGAATTCCAACCTTACATTTTATGAAATGGGTGTCAAGAAGATAACAAAACTTTTTTGGAAAGCTCTTTTGGGTATTCAAGACCACTCTTCATGCATTTTCTGAGCTATCTACGAGGAGAATGCGCATGCTAACAAAACATGATAGCTACTGGTCACTTGTAGTAGTCGTTGAGGTTCTTCAGAGTTGGTCAACAACGACTAGTGGTTGTCATCGCGAAAAGACAGATACACAACTTCCCACCCTACACAACACTATAGAGAAGGAAGATGGAGATTCCACATGTCAAAATTGGATAAGTGCAAGGATGAAAACTATGCTCGCTGATTTGCTGCAATGAACAGTGTCTGGAAATCAAAATCGCACATAGAGAACACCTTCAGCGTAATTAAAATAGAGTTAAAGGCTAGTTTCATTACATGTGATAAGGGCGTCCTAAAATTGACAAATATTTTTGAAACATATTTAAAGGGTGAGTTTCTTGTGATAGCGTACATAAAAATTTAAACAACTGTCTACAAAATGTGCAACCAAAGGCCTCCTTATTTGTAAGTGCAACAAATCTATGAGAAGTACAGGATTTCGTTGGAAGATTATGCTCCTCACACAATATTGCAAATTTATATTATTTCCCCATCCCCTATCATTGTTGATGCAACTATTTTATGCATGTTGATTTTCCCAAGCGAGAGAAAGAGCAAGCTCAAGTGAGGTTCATCCAATGAAGAGATATGTTCAAGCGAGGCTCCAACTAGCATGGGCACATACTTTTTTGGATTTTAGATATATTCATTATGCCACACCAAATTTTGTGTGTAAGAAATCAATTCCATCTTTCAACGTACTGATTTCATTTAGAATGGATATAAAGAGAATAATAATTGTTCAAAATTGTAGAAAGTGAAGGCATGTCATTGTTCTTGCAAACAGTAGACTAAAAGGCGAATTATGTTCAGGAAATTCAAAATTTGTAGCAATCATATCAATATGGACAATTTTCATGTATGAACAATGAACAAATGTTTGCAATTTTACTTACTATAGTTTTCTATGTTTTCAAGCAACAAAAAAATTAAACCATCTTGTTATTATTGCAACATTTTGTCATATTTTCTTTTTATGTGGTTAAATATCCCATTGAAGAAGTGTGGCCACTTATTCAAAAGTTGCAGAAGATCCCAATTCAAACAATATTGCCAGAAATTGATGAGGAAGGAAAAATCATATTGGAACCTAAAGCAGTCACAGAAACAAGAACCCAATAGCTATGGAATTGATCAATTTCAGAGCATCTCATCAAGTGGAAGAACTTACTCGCTGAATATACCACATGGGAGGACAAGAATTTTATACAGAAGCATCAAGAACTACTCAAGCGTTGAGGACAACCCCCTTATTATATTGTTGTGCCCATGTAGTCCCCATAGAAGCCCACTATTGTTAGTATTGTGCCCTTACATTATTATTGTTATGTTGAATCTGATTATATTATGACCCCCTAGACTCCTATATATAGAAAGGAGGTCTTGTCATTTGTATCATCTAAGAATTGTTTATTTGTGTAATTTAAAGGACGTTTCCCCCTAAAAGAGGCTAAATTCTAAGGCACTGATCTGTCTTTTCTATCTTTTTGTGAGCTAGTTTCATAACAAAGGGGATATTGTTGAATGTTGTTGTCATTGATGCGAACATCTATGTAGTTTCTAGAGATTGAATGAGTCCACATTAGTGAATCCTCCCTATCATTAATGCCAACATTGAATTCATTTATATAGGCTATGAAATGTCGTAAGAGATCTTTCTAGTTTCCTTGTAGATTAAGGTGATGCACTGAATGTCAGCCCTACCCCCAGATTGAGGAACTTTCCTCATCTTCAACATGAGCCAATGTTTGAAATCCATTTTCTAAAAGATTATCTACCATATTTGTGGGAGATGATACTTTGGGCTACCCCCGACCTATGGATTTGATCCAATTCTAGCTTGCTCCCTGTTACCCACTTTCGGAACCAATCCCTTTTCAATCACATCAAAAGAGTGAATAACCTCCTTCCAAATAACTAAATCATTTGATCTCAGATCTAGGGCCCAAATCTATTAAATAATTAACTAAGGAGTTATGTATTTGTGATAAAAAAAAATTATTCCATAAGCTACTTGTAGAGATCACATGTCAACCTACTTTAGCAGCCATAGCCTCATAGAGGCTTCACTCAATGAACCTATGACATATCATATGAATTTATGGCATATTAAATAATAACCTTGATTTGACTTCATAATGAAAAATGTTAGAAATTAATTAACGAAGCAATGAAATACACAAAAAAATTGCAGAAACACAAATATAGAAATGCCATAAAACAAGAGAGACAGAGACATACGTGGTTCACTTAATTTGGTCTACATTCACAGAGAAACAACTAGTCCTTCCTTTTATATTATCCAACAAAATGGAGAAATATAATACTCTCACTTAGTCTCCTCTATCTTTCTCTCTAATAATCATAATAATCAGTCATAATAAAATTCCCTCGTATAAACCAAGGGTTTCCTTCTAGTGCAAAAATCCTATATTAACATAACTTCTAGCATCAGATCATCCGCCTAATGAATGACCTAGATATGGAGTGGTGATTTCCCTATAAATATATCAAAATGGTTTTTCTCTTCCTCACAATGAGACACAATCCCTTTCTTTTGTTTTATACGCAACAACCAACAAAAATAGCAGTCGACACTATTGGGTCACATTACCACTTCAAAAGAGATGATGATGTCAAGGGATACAACTATATAATTCAATGAAATATGGAATATTATTCAAAATGACATCCTAAATTTTATAGATATTCTAAAAGAATATTTAAAACACAAGTTTCTTGTAATGGAGTATATCAACATTTATAAAAATGTCTACAAAATGTGCAACCAAAGTCCTCCTTATCTGTATGAACAACAACTCCGTGACAAGTACAAGATTTCATAGGAAGAATATGTTGTTGTCACAAGATTACCAGGTAAAGGGTAAATTACATGATGAGGTCATGTTCAAAAAACATGATAAATGTTTTGGATATCACAAGGTGATGGTTAGCCTCACCTCAAATATGTTCTGTTATTTGGATCTTTACTTCATGGTGAAAAAATCCGTCATTTTGCTAGTAAAAGATGGAGTGATGTGTTTCTGTGAGCTGGCCAATGATGATACCAACACTAAAATTCTTCTTGCAATCTATCCTTTCAATCTCCCTTCAAGGTTAATAAGGTTGATTTCCAGCAAAGTTTGTTTCACCTGTTCATATATCTCTTGCATGGATATAACAAAGTCTTCTCCTACTGCACTGCTTTTCTTTGGTCAGCCCAAGTTTCTGAGTTCTTGAGCTCCTCTTAGGTGCATTCTATACGTAATCTGAAAAGGACTTTGGTCAATTCTTCTATTTGGACAATCATTATAGGAACATTTAGCCTAGAAAGTACCTGATCACACTACTTTGGATGATCTCCAACCAAGCTTCTCAAGATATTCCCCAAATTTATATTAACTACTTAAATATACCCAGGGTGGTAGACTAAACTAAAGTTCAAATAAGTTCCAAGATTCTTCCATAAATTCATCCATAAGCGTCCCAAGAATTTGGTATCTCTATCTAAAACAATGCTCTTAGGAACTCCATGTAATCTCACTACTTCTCTAAAGAATAAATTAGCAATATGGGTAGCATCACTGATTTTAAAACAAGGAATGAAATGGGCCATTTTTGAAAATATATCCATTAAAACAAAGATTACACCATTACCCCTCTTATTTTTTGCCAAACCCAATACACAATCCATGATTTCTAAATGCCATGGTCTATCTGGAATTTAGCCAATAGTAAAAATTATTCAACTCCTCATAAGTATTTTCATGTCCAAAGTGTGTTGCAAGACCTCCACTATGTTTTTCTTTGATTAAATTAAACCTGATAGAACATTTTAGAACACAAAGTTGATTGTTTTTTTAACAATAATACTTAAATTTGAAGTGTGTAATCAAGCCACGTAGTTCTATCTTGGATTGTTGGGTTTTTACAAGCCTTGTAATCCTCCTTAAAAGCTGTATCTTCCTCATAAAACTCCTCCATGAAGTCAAAACCCATGATTTATAACTGGTTTTCCCACATAAGAAAATTCCTCATGCTCAATGTATCAACAATTTTATTAGCTTGGCCACTAATATGATTCAACGCATCAATAATGCCTCCATTTTCTTAAAGATTGTACCACAACATAAAAATCCTTCTGATAAGAAGTATACTTTCACCTTACATCATTCAACTTCTTGTTGAAATATGCTTTGGGCTTATCCTCCTAACTTAACACAACACTAATTCCTTCTCCACAAGAATCACACTTCACTTGGAAAGGCTTACTCAAATCTCTTAAAATCAACACGGGCTGTTTTGTGATCTTATTCTTTAATAGTTGGAAGCCCTTTTTTACTTCAATAGTCCATTGGAATGGTTGTTCTTCTTTTTTTGTAGTCTCCATAATTGGAGCACTCATCATGTTAATTTTTTTTATGAACTTCTTGTAAAAACTAGCCAACCAATGAAACCTTCTAACTTTAAAAACACTTTTAGGAGAGGGCCAATAAAAAATAGCTATTACCTCATCAAGATCCATCCTTAAACCATCCTTGGATATGAAAAAGACAAAATATACAAGATCTGTCTTTATTAATGAACCTTTCTTCAAATTAATAAGCAATTTCTCTTATTGCAACTTCTATAACACACACCTCAAATGTCTCAGGGGATCTTCTTTGGAATCACTATAAGCCAAGATTTCATCTATATACACAGTTACAAATTTAAGTATTAAGGGGTTTTCACGGTGCATTATATTAGATATCATTTTTTTGGATTCAACTATATTAAGTAAGTCATTCATGTATGACCATTTCCATGAGAGGTAGTTGTAAGTGACTAATTTCACATGAATTTTGAATAGTCCACTTAGCACTCATTGCATCGGGTGATGCTCATAGTGGTGAAGAAGTGGGATTGAAACTAGTGAATTGAATCACACTGTGTCAATAATCACTTTCGGGGCTTGCACTCGTTAACCAAGACTTCTTCGGAGGTCACCCATGCCAGATCGCCTCTAGCTCAAGCACGCTTAACTGTGGAGTTTTCCCCACAATCAAGCCCACTTAGCTTGGTACCCCATTTTCAAAACCTTAGCAAGTATTAAGCCTCATGTACCATTCAAGTAGAGTTCCCTTCACTCTTTTTAATTTAAGTATTAAGGGGTTTCCGCAGTGCATTATATTAGATATCATTTTTTGGGATTCAACTGTGTTAAGTAAGTCATTCATGTATGACCATTTCCATGAGATGTAGTCGTAATTGACTAATTTCACATGAATTTTGAATAGTCCACTTAGCACTCATTGCATTGGGTGATGCTCGTAGGGGTGAAGAAGTTGGATTGAAACTAGTGAAATGAATCACATAGCGCCAATAATCACTTCCGTGGCTTGAACCTCGTAACCAAGACTTCTTGGGAGGTCACCCATCCCAGATCACCTCTAGCTCAATCGCACTTAAATTTGGAACTCTACTTGAATGGTTCATGATGCACAATACTTGATAAGGTTTTGAAAATGGGGTAGCAAGCTAAGTGGGCTTTATTGTGGGGAGAAATCCATAGTTAAGCGCACTTGAGCGAGATGTGATCTGGGATGGGTTACCTCTCGGAAAGACATGGTTACTAGGTGAAAGCCCTGGAAGTGATGATTGATGCTATGTGATTCATTTAAATAGTTTCAATCCCACTTCTCCACTCATGTGAGGATCACTCGATGCAATGAGTGCTAAGTGTACTATTAAAAATTCATGTGAAATTACTCAGTTACAACTACCTCTCATGGAAACGGTCATACATGAATGACTTACTTAATGCAATTGAATTCCAAAAGATGATATCTAACAATTACAAATTTCTGTATGAACTCCTTTAACACCTCATTCATCAATCTCATAAAGGTATGTTGAAGCCCCGAAAATCGGGTCGACAACAAGGGGGATACCCACCCGGTCTAGACCTTGGTTGGCACCTCCTTATCCGTTTGGTATAGCGGGTCCGACTGGGGATAATGGGACCAGTTTCCCAATCTAAGGGTGTGTGTGTGTGTAGAGTTGGATGATGTTGATCTAAGAGTACTTAAATCTAATTTAATTCAGACTTTTAAACTAACTCTATGCTATTGTAATCTAATGAGAAACAACACATCTAATCTATGCTAACCCGGGGTGTATTCTTCTATTATGTGATCTAAAGAGATTTCAAACAATAACTGGTAATAAAGATCATTCAGCTATTATAAGAATAGAAATAAATTAAGATAAACCACTTTGCATAAGAAGTTAGGAAAAACAGTTGTGAACAACATATCGCATAATAAGTTATTCATATATCAGACATAAATAAATGTCTCCACCGTACAGCAGTGCCAAATGGTAACTCAAACATTCATGCAATAACATATAAACAACTTGAAAAACTGTATATCACTTTAAGAATATAAGCAGAAATGGCCAAGAGATAAAAGTACCATTTATGACTAATCCTACTCATAAGCTTCAAGCAAAAACGATTTATCTCTACTTTTTCTAACATCTACTAAGTACAAAAGTGCAACATCAGTAGCAGACATCAAATGCAAACATTAATAAATCTCGATCCATCCATTCATCAAAACCTCCTCTAAGGGTGTAGAAGTGCATGTTCTGAGGACAAGTTCTTGACAAATTTTTGGACCCTTCTCTAAATGCCTGAGAAGGGTTTAAATAATGCTAGCTAATTAACTTAATTACATAAATTTAGGATACGGTTTTAAATGACTGCCCTTCTGATAAAGCAAAACTATTTCTAAAAATTGAATCTAATTCTGAACCATTTCTGTATTTGCTCCTTAGTGCTGCAAGCATGCAACATTCGTCTGGGAAGAGTCGGCTGGTCGCCTTCCGCTTTCGTTTGAGCTATAAAAATAGAAATAACAAGCGTTGGCACCACTTTCTGGTAAACTAGAAGATATTTTCAAGAATCTTCCTTTGGCTGGGTGTATTCACTGTGTGTATACTTGGTAATAACTCAAATTTCTCTCAAACTGATTCTGCTTTTGCTATTTCGGTTTCCGGCCTTGCAAATGACTGAACAAGTTAGGGACTTTACTCTCTGAACAATTTTCTGCATCGAAAACTGCCTTCGTTCTTTGTTCCGGGCTTTTCTGGTGCGTTTTCCTTCTTTAGTGCCTCTTTTTCTTTTTTCTTTTTTGCTTTACCGGGCATAAGCTTCAGGGTCTTTTGTAAACATGTTGCTTTTGTGCGCCTTTGACTCTGAGCTTTAGATGGCTTATTGACATCAGCATCTCTTGAGTGATACTTTGGAATTTGTGGTCCTGTCGCATGTGGCATCCGTTTCTGAAGGGATCTCTTCTCTGTTCTCCGAGTATTGACGCTTTCCCCTTTTCCTTAGATGTTTCCTGCACATTGCTTCATGTTATTTCCTGTCTTACAGTTTACGCAAAGGAAAAGAGTAATGATAATAAAGATTGACATGAAAGCTTTAAGCTCTTATGAATGCATAATCATGACACCCATAGCGAACTGACTCTTCGAAAAACACAAAAATGTCCTTCATGAATACTTTATCATACAATCATTAATTTCTTTTAAGTCACGCGCCCAATTTTGGTTTACGGACAACTTTCCTTGAATACTGCGCCAAGGAAAATTCGTGATGGGTGATTTCTGCGACTCACATCGCAGCATCGCGGATCGCGTCGTGAAGATGTGTCATCGCAGAAAATCATGATCGCGAATTTTCGCAAATCACATTTATCGCAGATCGCAGATTGTGTTTTAGTCATTCAATCATTGTGTGCTGCTTACACGATGTTGCGATATGCGACGTCGCATATCGACCGTCGGAGATTTCTTAAGTTTTTTCATTTAAGAGCGCTTCATAATGAATGCGATGCGATGAATTTCGCGTCGCTTCTTCGCAGTTTATTATGCTCATAAGAAAACGTTTCATTCTCTTCTTGCGATGCGATAAAGTTTTAAGGAGTTGAATACAAAACTTTTCATAAAATGTTTGTTTGGATTTTTTATTAAGGGTCCCCATTTGCTTGGTGTTATTGCTAATTTCAAACAAAGAGGGGGGTTGTTGGTGGCCACAACAAGATACTAGGTGCATTCGAAAACCCAAAAGGAATGAACATCTAGTCATACAACCCATCATTGGTTTTAAAGGCCATATTCCACTCCTCTCCCTCTCTAATCTTGATTATATGGCATCCATTCTTCAAATTAATCTTAGAAAAAAAATATTACTACTCAAACAATCCAATCAATTATCTGTGTTTGGTAAATAAAATCTTTACTTTATTGTGACATTGTTTAATGCTCTGGAACTTGTACACATGTTCCAACCTCCATCTTTCTTAGGAAACATTGTCGGTATTACACATGGGCTAAGTCTCCCTTTGATCAACCCTTTATTTAATAGCTCATGCACTTATTTTCTAATTTCTTAATTCTCTTGAGGGTTCATTCTGGATGTAACCTTATTTGGTAAACTTTCTCCCAATATCAATTCAATATGATTACTTATACTGCTCACAGGTGGAAACTCATTATGAAATTCATCCACTACAATATCACTTTACTCATTCAAAATATTTTGAATCTCAAAAGGAAAATCATTTACAGTAGTAGAAGAAAGAATTGCCTTTTACACACTAAAGAAAAACTTGCCTCATTATCTTCCATCTACTATAAAAATTCTTTCCTACTCAACAACAACCCCTTGGAAGCACTGCTCTTCCAATGTTCCCTCTTCTTACAAAGGCAACAAGGTATGATTGATGCCATCTCTTAATAAAATTCATATTCATGGAGTTACTCAATTCCTGGCCTAACATGGTATCAGAGCCAACTCCTCATTTTTGGATTCCCTTTATATCCATGTAACTCTTATTTTCTCTATTATATTTTGTCCCTCTATTCTTTGTCATATTCCCTGCAAGATTCAATGCATTCAAGTCACTTGGAGATGAGTTGAACATCCACTGTGAGTGTTGGATTTTGGTTCTATTGTGCATTGAAGACCACTTATAACACAATATTTTCTCTCTTTCAGTGAGTTGACTTACTCCCTTTTATTTCTTAGCTAAGCGACCACTATAGGAACGAACTTCCTTTGGAATAAAGTTATCAAATATTTCATCTCTGTTGAAAATTGTGGTATGTATGTGTTGGAGATTATATTTCATGTTTGAGCAAGTTTTTTTTGCACACTAAAAACCATGAATGTAACATTGATCATTGAAGACATTATGCTTTGTTTTAAAGTTTGTGAATTCCCATATTTAAGCTATGCTTTGCACATTGGTTGTTTATATTGCATAAATATTATTGTGTTAATGTTATGTTGGAGGATGGTATTTGGCTCATATATAAGAAGAATGTGCGTTGAAATTCTTTGATCATTGTATGTTGCATGACTGTGCATAAATATTTTTTTTTTGTGAGTTGGTTTTTGTGTTGAAGCCATTATATGCGTCGGTTAATAGTGTTGAATGACATATTAAATTCCTTACGACATTCTGTTGAATGTTGGATAAGTGCGTTGAGTTTTTTTGAAAGGTTGTGATATATAATATATGATGGGTATATATAAATCATATATTAAGGTGTGTTGATTTGGATAAAATACACATAGGTTATATATATTTGATGTATTTCAATTCATATATATTTTATGAATGGATGATTTCCTAAGTTGGATGGTTTGTATATAAAAGTAATGTCGATTTTATTGTCGAGACATTTCATATTTTTATGACTATTATGGGTACAATTCAGAATTATATGATGCATTCACTCATCTCCACAGGTGGAGTAGTTCTTACTAGCAAAGAGAAATCCCATGAGTGGTCTAGAAAGAGAAAGCACACATTGATTTTCAATGAGTTCTGGAAAGGAGTTTGTGAAGGAGAAGGAGGAAATCCTCCTAAGAAGCCCATGTCTGACAAGGAGCTTTCCATATGGGAGAACAAGAAAAACAAGGCCTATGCGTTGTTGTAACATCAATCAATGAAGAGGTGAGTCATCGTATTATGCCATTTACAGATGTTTTTGGTGCTTTAAATAAGCTAGAAGTACAATTAATGACGAAACTGTTTAATTTAGAATTGAAGGATGATGATCCTCTTTCCTTAGCCTTTGAAATAATACCCATTATGCACAACATAGAAGCCACTAGTGTCAAATTGAATTTTCATCTCACATGTTTTGTCAAGGCATTATATCCCACTTATTCCCATTATCTTCAGTCATTACAAGATAGTGGAAACCTTTCAAAGATTTCTTTTAATTCTCTTGGTGCCAAAATGGATGTTCCTCTCATAAAATTGGGCACATGAGAATGAATATAATGAGGTTAATGTTGTTTGGATTGTAAGTTTAATGTTATTTTATCTTTGTTTATGCATTATCTAGAAAATGTACATATATGATTGATACCTTTCCTATGAAATGTACATATATAATTGATGCCTTCGTTAATAAATGTACATATATGGTAGATGCTCATGCCTTTACTAAGAAATGCATAGATACGCTATTCTTAACTCTTGTAGAATTTAAAACAAAAGAAACCTTGATTAAGATAAATCTCCATAATATATGTAGTACGTGGTTAATGGGATTTTAAATTAGAAGCAAATATATATATATATATATATATTTTTTTTGACAAAAACGGTTATTTTATTTATGAGGCGTCAGCAATAATGCAATTGGAGAATAAATTGTGTTCCTGGAGAATCCAGCGATTACACAACCCTGTTAGAAATGGAACCAATAGCGTTTCCCTTTCGGATTTGTAGCCATTCTCTGGTTGCTGGAAGGCCCGGTGGCAGTAGCTCTCCCCAAAGCCGCAGTCGGATTTGACAATCTCCGAACTCCGCAAGTCTTTCTTCTTATTGATCCTTTGGTTGCCCTTACAGCAGAGAGAATATGCAAGGCGACGATTCAACAGCAAATCCAGCGAGCTCTTTTTAGGGGATGCTGCAGAAATAGTCGAACTGGTTGACTGACATCGAACATTTGCTTCGCAAAATGCCTTTGTTGGCTTCCATATCTGCTTGGGAGTTTAAGTTCCTGAGGATGTGATAGAAGGAGATCTTGTGAAATTTGGGCAAAATAGATCTGATTCTCCTGAGGATGGTTGATAATTGGAGCTGCGAAGGATTCTTTTTGGAATGCAGAGCCTGAATAATAATTCTGGAGTCCCCAAAGACTGATATGGAACGGACATTGCCTTTGATCGCTTGTGAGAGCCCCTGCCACAGAGCCAGAGCCTTCGCTCTGTTGTTGGATTCCTTGCCTAATCCCCAGGCAAACCTTAACTGCTCTGAGCCATCCGGGTACAATAGAACTCCGCCTCCACCTGTGAAACCGGGATTGCCTTTGGAGGCCCCATCAAAAAACAGGCAATGCTCATTCAGAACCGACCTCCATTTTATGAACTCTTGCTCCTCCAGCCTGATTTCCCAATTATAGGGAACATTGATAGCGATGGCAGCACAATCTTTATGTTTTGGGACCAAACAATTCAGCCAGAGTTCCTCTTCTCTATTCAGGGCTTTCCCAGATTTTTTGGCAGTGTTGGCATCCATAGTTTCTCCTAAAAGAGCTTTAATTTTGGTGATGACTTTGAGCGGGTTGCAGCTTTCATTTCTGAAAAGTCTGTTATTCCTTTCCAGCCACAACTTCCAACAAACGAACTTGGGGATCTAGAGCCAGCAGTTTTTGAGAAGGATATTTTTGGAGAGACCATACGGCGACAATTTGCTCCAGGACTGGAAAAGGTTTTGGATGTTTCTTGGGAGATCGAAGTTATCAGCATTTAGCATGAGGACTCCCCTCCAGACTTCTGATGCAAAGGGGCAAGTTAAGAACAAGTGAGCAGTTGTTTCTTCCTCTGACTTACACAGATTACACCAGGACGGACCTTCCATTCCGCACCTACGGAGATTATCTCGAGTGAGGATACTATTATGAGCTAATGTCCAGTAGAAGAAATCTATTTTGGGAAGAGAGGGGGAATCCCAAATAAAATGCCATTGAGTCGGGTTTGGGGGAACATTTGGAATGGCAATGATGCTTTTGTATCCTTCAGCAGCAGAATACAAGCCTGTGACAGATCCCCACCGTCGCTTGTCTTTTGCTGAAGCTTTTACAGGGGCTTTCCCTTGTAGCTTATCCAATAGAACAGAGGCTTCACCCTCCAGCCACTGAGGGACCTCCCCCAATTGCCAGCTTTCCCAAAGACCATCCTCCGACCAAGAGGAGATATCCCAAAGAGTGTTCAGGTTGCGATCTTGAAGCCAGTTTCTGATATTAGAAATTTCTTCCTCCTGGTTCATCGGTTGGTCACCTAGAATAGGATCATCCCAAATTCTTATTTTTCGCCCATTACCTGGAATCCAATACAGATTACGACTAAAATGATACCAAGCTTTGATGCAGAGATTAAAGACAGGAGAACCTTTGGTGGAGCGAGGCGGATGGTCCAGACATCTGAGGTGCTTCCCATGGAAATATTTTCTCCACAGGACCTTCTTGCTCCAGCTAATTAGAAGCAAATATTATCCATCACTAATATGAAGAATTTTTTCATAATGAGATTTCATATTTTGATTTTCAATGAAATATTTTCACAAAAGGCACCCAAATTTTGATAAAGGCATGCAAAAAGGAGGTGTTTAATCAATGTTATCATACCATGCCATAATTATTAGATAGTGTTGCATGACTAATAATAACTAATATACTCTATGTGAAGGAAGAGAATATAAAATAAATTTATGTCGATATGTAATAATAATAATTTATGGAGGTGTACATACCCTATCCCACTTTGAATTTGAAGCCATCACCTCATAGGACAACCACTATGACCCCGAAACTTCTTGGGGTTCTATGGAAAATGGATTTTTCCATATATCCTTTTTTTACATATATCCTTTTTTATATATCATAGGTTTGTTCCCCAAGTTGCCTCTATTCCACACATAATACAAATTAAGCCTTATTGCAGTTTTAGGTTATTTACCTAGGAAATTCCAGATTTATTAGCTATGGAATGTAATAGCTAACGTGCAACATAGTTACTTATATAAAGAGTGACTAGAAGAACTACATTTTCAACATTACAAATATTTGGAACATAGTTGTTATATAATACAATTATCATGCTAATTATATTTACTAGTTCAATATGTATCTATGTTTTATGTTCAAAATAACATAGTATCATACCGAAAAAAATATTTTGATATGATTTGAAAAAATGCTATATATGCTTTACTCTTTCAATTTAAACATGATGTGCTTTCCCCATCCATCCATGTGGGGGAATAAGGGTAAGAAGAGTGGAACCCTCCTATCAAAATTGTGCTCACCCACTAAAATGGTATGCAAGTTTAAGAAGCAGTGAAGCATTAGTAGACACAAATGCTTAGATGGACTACATAGAGACATACGGAAACCTCATGACACTTGAAGATGTGGACAATGAACGTACAGGTCATAGTGTGTATAATAAAGAAAAATGATGCTTAATAGGTATACCACTGATACGTAATGAATATGTAGCTAACCATGATGTTGAAAAAAAGGTAACTTGGAGTAGCAATGATGTTGTTTGGTCATTTGTCCTGCCCATTATGCCTTTTGTTGTTGGATATCTTGGTGTACAGTTACCTCAAAATATATGATATTTTCATAAACTAGGGAATTTATTTTACAATTTGTTCCTCCCTCTATGGGGTGGGTATAGAAATTAGTGACATTTTAATAATTCTAAGATTTTACACTACCATTTTCAATTTCTTCTAGTCATTTTCATATATGTTTAGTTATGTTATATTATCTATGTAATTACACTTCAATGAATTGAGAAAGAGTTGATCATATGATGAATTTTTCAATTACCAAATTGATTCCATAGTAAGAATTTCTTTAATAGGTGGGTTAACAGTCTATGGTGGGCAATTCTAGTGGGTGATTAAAGTAAATCACTAGTTTCTTCCTTATCACTATATTATCCACTATAAAAAAAAAACATTGGAAATAAATAATATATTTATACAACCCATTTCTCTCTCTCATTATTCTTCCTTTGGTTAAGCAACTGATTCCTACTTATGTAAAGTTAGGAATTATTCCTAAAGTCCACTTTTATTACCACTTTCTATGCTTTTCTTTAACTAGGAAAGAAAGAGACATATAAAATATACAATGGATGGGATGCCACAACCACTGATAAAAAGGAAAACATACACATATAATTATTTATTTTGATGAGAATATGCATATATGAGGTGTATATTTTGAGGTATCATTACATGAGATAGCTAGCATGTGTGTAATGGAGATAGTCTATCATTATAATTTATTGGAAGGTAGGCATTACATAACTAACATATTAGATATAAGTGTTAGTGGTAGGAATAGCAAGATATTTCTTTACATTGCATTATAGATAGTGTATAGGGATTTGACATCATATATTTCCAATGATAATGCGGTGTACACAATGATTATAGTTTCAAAGTGTGATGGTTTGAGGGGAATGCTTCTTGTTCCATTCAATGCATTGGGGCAAGTGATGAGTTTGGGTTTACAAAGTTAGGAATATTTCTAATATATGTATATTAATAGACTTGGAAAGATAAATAACATGAAAAATGCATTGAGACTTTCTATATAGTGTATGTGGTTTATAGGAGACATCGAGAACCAATGTATGAGGTTTTCTTGCACAAATCAGATATACAAAAAATATGCATTAGAATAGTAGCCTAAGAAATTACGGAGTCGTTAAAATTCTTTCCTTGGGTAGTGGGTGTTATCCGAGACTAGTGTCCACTCGGATGCTGCTATTCCCATTAAGATGGGTGGCTATCTTAGAAACAAACAATCAAAGTCTATTATTGTTTCCTTTTATGAAAAGAGACGAGAGGAGAACCAAGAGGGCCAACTTGAGTCTTTTGCTCGATTTCCTCTCTTTCTTGATAGAGTTTTTCCGCTTCTTCTTTGTTTGCCTAGCTTCAAAAGAACCTGTAGAATCACAAAAACATACTACTATGCAAGAAACAAGGATCTAAATTCATAAATAATACAGGATCAGATGTGTATTAACCATATACATGCATATATAAACAAGTACACAAGAATATGGAAAGAAACAAGAATAGCTTTATTCAGATGAAAAGTAGAAAGAAGATTACAACCATGTGCTCTGACCCAGCATCATCCTCCAGCTAAGAAGCCCTTCTTCACCTCAAGCAAAGCTAGATCACCCAACACTGTGAATGTACACCAGAATACCAATAACACTTCTCTATAAGATACAAAATTCCAGCCTCTGGATCTCTGTGATGAGGGATCCATATATAGATGATTACAGAGAGGTGAGTCATCTTTTGGGATCTTGATTAGTGTCTTCTCTCTGATAGTTCCTGCTTCCACTTGGAGAATGATGATCTCTTACTCATCCCTGGTCGAAAATGGAGAGGCAGGTGTCAGAGGGGAAGCTTCTGGAAGATTCCATGATCTTCCACCTCGCATTTTTGTCCCTGCCATTTGTCCATTCCCGACCATCACACCCTACAGAGGAGCGAATTAGTATGTGTTGCACCTTATACACTGGGAAGGTGATATGCATCGCACCCCCTGCATTGAGCTTTTAGTATGGTCCAGTTTTAACCACTTATGAGCAGTTTTCAATGGAGAACTTCTGGGAGATGATGTAATCACTTGACCTTGTTCCTGTAGGTAGTGAAGCAAAATTTTTAGGGACTTAGGAGCCCTCAGTTTATGGACATTTATGATTGGGGTTGAAGTGCCCAAAAATGTCTATAACACCCACACCACCTTTTAGCTACCCAGAGCATTAAGACTATGCTACCTTCATATAGTCATCTGGATGGATCACCGGTGTATGGCTTCAATTTGTTGCCAATCACCTTTCCTTGGAAGGGATCTCCATTTAGTTTAACCAACTGAACTGCTTCACCATTGGTAATCTCCTTAATGACATAGGGCACCAGCTAGTGCATTCTGAATTTCCCTGGAACTCTATCAAACTTGTTGTCATATAACAAAACCAGATCATTTACCTTAAAGGTGTATAATTTAATGTTCCAATCATGCCATGTTTTTCATGCTACTTTTGGACCTGTTGGAAAAATCCATCCATAAATTTTTCTTCCTCAAGCTCAGCAAGCTGCACGACCCTCTCTTCTAGGGCTCCATGATCTGTCATACCCGTGAGTGCTGCTACACACAAACTAGTCACAATTTATTCCATGGGCATCACTGCTTCAACACCATATACAAGCCTAAAAGGTGTCTTCCCAGTCAACTTTTTGCATGTCGTTTGATAGGCCCATATTACTGCGGGTATGTGTAGGTCCCAATCACTTCGGTGAGCATTGCAAACCTTGGTCAGTGCATTCTCCAACACCTTATTGAATGCTTCTATCATCCCATTAGCATGTGGGTGATAAGGCATTATTCTCTGGTGATACACTTGAAATTATTCCGTCGGTGCACTAATCATCTCATTCAAAAAGTGCATACCGCGATCACTCATCAAAACCTTTAGACACCCAAATCATGTCAGTACATACTCAAAGATAAAATTCATAGTGTTCACACCTATATAGTCCTTCACAGGCCGCACCTCCACCCATCAAGTCAAATACTCAGTCGTGGTGATAATGTATCACACTCCTGTCTTCTTTTGTTGGGGCTAAATGGATCTGAAAAAATCTATGGCCCATTTCTCGAAAGGTTGTAATGTCATCTGTGGGTTTAGGGGCATATGATCTCTCCACAATGGCCTACCAGTCCTTTGACACATCTCGTACACCCTACAATAAGCTTTGGAATCCTGATGGAGGGTTGGCCACCACAACCTTGAGCATAGAATCTTCCCCACAGTCGCTCTTCCTGTATAATGGCCTCCCGCAGCACCCCCATGAGTGTCCACGAGGATACTACTTATTTCAAACTCTAGTACATATCATCACAATATTTCATTAGACCCCATTTTGTATAGATGTCCAGCAATGACAAAAAAGTCTGCCACGTGCACCACTAACTCCTTTTTCTGCTAGACGGTATAGCCTTCTGGAGCAGTTCTTGTCGTTAGGAAGTGTATGATTTCTTCAAAGTGACCATCCAAAATGCACACTGCAAAGGGTTGTGCATTAGTCAATCCCTCCTCCAAATTAGTGGGCTATTCCCCCATTTCGATATGCAACAGATGGTCTGGTCTTGCATTCAGTCGTCCAGGCTTCACAATAACTTCAAAATGATACTCCTGCAACAATAATAACCACCTACAGAGGTCTGTGCACTCAGGGATCCATAACTGTAGGGGTTCATGCACTCAGCTACGGACTTCCATTTTAGGCCTCTGTGCACTCAGTTGTAGAGCCTCTACCTACGATAAGACCCAAGAACACTTAGACTTCTCCACTTTACTTTGCTACTTTCTTCCTTACTTCACTTAACTACTTAGAGCTTACTTAGTTCCTTTTTATACATTCCCATGGTGTGTGGACCATGGGTGGATCTTTACAACCGACTTGATAGTTTACAAAATAAGGGCAGACAACCCTTTATGACTCTTGATACCTTCGCACTCTGCGACCATAAAATTATCCCAAACCATGGCCTTTTTAGCCCCAAAACTTCTCTTGGGGGAACCCATTCCCAACAAAGGCAGAGTAATAGCCTATGAATCCCGTAAGCTGAAAGAACACAAGAAAAAATATTTTGCCTATGATTTTGAACTAACTATTGCAATTTGTGCTCTAAAGGTATGGTGGCATTATTTGTTAGGGAAAAGGTTCCTTTTAATGATTGATCATAGTAGTTTGACTAGTTTATTTAATAAACCTAACTTAAATGCATGCCAAGCTAAGTGCACTGCTTTTTTAAGTGAATTTGACTTTGACATCAAGCATGTTAAAGGAATTTGAATTTTTTGAACAGATCAACGAAGCTACTCTAAAGGATCCATAATACAATTTTTTATGGCAGCAAAGCAAGCAAGCACAAAATTCTAGAAAATAATTTGAATATGGTATAAACAATGATAGTTTGTTGACCTTTAGAGGGAGAATATATGTTCCTAATTAGCTAATGATTAAGTAATTTATGTTGGGTGAATTTTACCAAAGACCCTGTCTTACCCATCCCAAATATCAGAAATTATTTTTTATAATAAGAAAAGACTAATTTTGGCCTAATATGACGAAGGATATTGCTAAATATTTAGCCAAATTCCCAGAGTGCCAGCAAGTCAACGCTGGGAACCAACATCCTAATAGTTTGCTTTTCCCATTACCCATTCTTGAATGGACATGGGATATGATTGCGTTATATTTT
The DNA here is from genome assembly GCA_000404065.3 of Pinus taeda. Lineage (NCBI taxonomy): Eukaryota > Viridiplantae > Streptophyta > Pinopsida > Pinales > Pinaceae > Pinus > Pinus taeda. The sequence goes on along the minus strand of APFE031342515.1, from coordinate 171,683 downwards.
ATAACTGGCTTACCTAGAACTAAGAAGCAAATGTCAACATGGAAAAATTGCACACACATTTGCACAATCTAAATGACGCTGAAAGTCATCCAGCATAACATACAGGTGAATATTTTCTAGTTGAAGACATCATGAAATATAAAATATGAAAAATTCTTCAAAGGTCTTAAGTATGAAATTCATTTGTGTGGCCTAACCAAAGGTGGAAATTAGAAATCATGTGACCTTTCCTTCAATAGTCGTGCGGTCAAGAAAAAGTACGAATCAACAGTTCGAGACCCCTTTACACACTTGGAAGATGGGATTCCCTGACATGTTCCAGTCAAGTACAGTTGATTTAGAGGCACACTCGATATATGAAACTGACAAGGTATCCTCTTGTCCTACTCATAGGTAATTTTCTAATTAATGCACCAAGATAGCGAAGAGGGATTCAGAATTCTATATAAACAGGCCATTGGAAGACTAAAAACAAGGAAATGTTATACTGGAATAATTTCTCCAAAGCAATCATGCATTCCATTGTTGAAGAAGAAGTAGAGCATTGTTATGCTGGCCAAATTGTTTCTCAACAATCCAAAATTCTAGTGTGAAGAGGATTTCACCACTGAGAGAGAACCTTGATACTTCTTTGAGAGAGTAGAAGCTTGCAAAGAGAGTGTGGAAAGAAACCTCATTGTTTAGGATTTTGAGCAACATTTCTTCAAGAATTATCTCCAAGTATTTAGCATTCATCTATTGTATTCATCTTCTACTTTCAACAATCAATAAAGGGAGGCATTTTCCATTACTTTTTTGACTTGTTTGCTTCATCAACCATTTTCTATGTGTGTGTGTTTTTTTTAATGCATTGTCTTAACCATTTATAGTGCTTTGTTTACTCATGCTTTTCCACTAACAACAATCAACTATCTGTGTTTTATTTGTAGGGAACAACCAACTGCTAAGAAGGTGCCTTTCGTGTTAAGAAATTTACCCAAGAACATAAATTAATTACCGAGAGGAATAAATATAAAATTAACCAGCAATAACCATAAACATATAAATACACATGTTTATCCGGGAAAACCCCAAATCCGGGGAAAAACCCAATCAAAATGAAATTTCATTATCCTTGGCCAAAACCCTGGCCAATCCGGCCAAGTGAGCCTTCACCGCTCACCTCCAGGCCATTGCGTTACAATGAAGTCCTTCCAACCTTTTATAGGCTCCATTACATATAATACCACGGGCAGAATACCATGGGTGCACAGTACCATGTGCCCCAAAACCATCACTATTTAACCTCGTCATCTTTTGACTCTATCCTGAGTCAAGTTTACCTAACAATTTCCCCCCTTAAACTTGACTTGGGGTTCCTTGACTAACTCCAGCCAAACCTGCTAAGTGAGACAATCCCGCTCACTCTAGCTCTTACCCCCCTCAAAGTTTTTACTCGAGGTATTGTTTAACCTGACATCCCCCCTATCACCTAGGTCTAACCCAGAATTTACCGGTGATCACCGACGGGTACACATGCCTTACCAGGTCTTATAGTAGTATGCCCATTTACATGCAATAATTTGGAAAAAAAAAAAAAAAAATTGTTTATTGTTGCTGCTATTCTGATCCATCCTCTCTCAATTGCAGGCATCTTTCTTTAACTGCCTTTAATTTCTGAGATGAGTCCTTGAAACCCTCACCTAGGTTTCGCTTATGCAACTCCTTGCTTCAGAGATCTTCTGTGCCAAACAAATCATTCATCCTACTATTTGTAGTATTTGGAAATTCATAATTTTCCAGGTTAGAGTCGGATTCAAGTCTCTCGCCCCCTTCAACGTCCGTTTTGTCCAGAAACTCTAGGGATTTAATGATGTCGAAAACCCTAGCTCTGTACTCTGGCAGCCGCGTCACGGGGCACTCGTACAGGTCCAAAGACACAAGGTTAAACTGTGACAACGGAACAAGATCCTCCAATACATGAATTCTATTATTCGACAAATCGAGATCCTCCAGAGATTTAAGCCCCGCTTGCACCAAATGTTCGAGGCCGCCGGAGATCTTGTTGTCGCTAAGAACAAGACGTTTTAAATGAGGCAAGGATGGAAACCCTTCCAGAGAAGTCAGGCCAGCGCTGGCTAATGACAGCTGCTGGAGCCATGGAAACTGCTCAAACAGAGCCGCAGGAGGCAACCTGCAAGGCGTACCTTTAAGAGCACCGTCTAGGGTTAAAGAAACGATTTCTGAAGGGTTCTGTCTCTTGATACTTGTCATCCTCATCCACATCAAGCTCGTCCTCCTCATCCTCCTGCTCAAATTCGTCCTTGTCCTGGTCACCCGATGGGTTCAGAGATCGAAACCCGTTGGACTTGTCCTCACTGGTATAATTATCAACATCCTCCGCATCTTCATCTTCGGAATCCACTTCCTCCCCTTCATCGTCCTTCCAAATCAAGGCACTGAGGGCAGAACTTCTACTTGTTCTTCCATGATTGACACTTCATTTCAGCGATTCTTTCAAGGCATTGTTAATAACTGTTTTGTGCCCAGATCTTTGATCCTCTCTCTCGGACTTACCATTGTGGACTTCAAAAACTTGTCTTTGATTTTTCCACAGAAGTTTCACATGGGCTCCAGATCTAGACATCTATGAGTGCAGTGAAACAAATCTCTTTCATTCACCAGGCCAATAAAACCCTTGGCAACAAAAGCATTTTTCTTAAGCCAATACACAACCTTTGGCTCTGATACCAATTGTTAAGAAATTTACCCAAGAACATAAATTAATTACCGAGAGGAATAAATATAAAATTAACCAGCAATAACCATAAACATATAAATACACATGTTTATCCGGGAAAACCCCAAATCCGGGGAAAAACCCAATCATAATGAAATTTCATTATCCTTGGCCAAAACCCTGGCCAATCCGGCCAAGTGAGCCTTCACCGCTCACCTCCAGGCCATTGCGTTACAATGAAGTCCTTCCAACCTTTTATAGGCTCCATTACATATAATACCACGGGCAGAATACCATGGGTGCACAGTACCATGTGCCCCAAAACCATCACTATTTAACCTTGTCATCTTTTGACTCTATCCTGAGTCAAGTTTACCTAACATTTCGGTATCCCATAGAAACAAATACACCATAATAGATTTAGAAATTTGTAATATATCTGACCCAAAAATATATGATAATAGAGATAAACTAAGAAATAACAAGAGAGAAATAGATAGATATGCTTCTTTATTGATCAATCCTTTGAGGTAGGGAAACACCATACAATCACTTCTTAAGGAAGGAGAACACTCCACAAGCCATATGCTTGTTCATACAATATTCCTTGAAATCTCAATGGGTGAGTCTCTAGCGTCTATATATGATTCATACATATAATACCATGGGTTATTACCATGGTTCCCTCAATACCATCTATCTAATACGTTGGGATTATTACATTGTCGCTTGCTACTTATGGTCCCTTACATGATACAGGTTAACCACTTTATTTATTACTATGGCCCATTCCATTATTACATTATTCCCTTGGGTACCTCCCTCTGTACTCCATACTATCGCCCCTAGGTATACTACATTCCACCCCCCTTAAACATGTTTCATCCCTGAAACATAAGAAGAACACAAATAATAAGATCTACTCAAAATAATAGTCCACTGGTACCATGCACATGCATCTAGCCATCCAAGAGAAAGGTGAACCCTCAATCTAGCTGGTGTCTCGCTCACTTGAGATGGAAGCTGACCCTAGCGGCTCTTCTATGTTGGTGTGTTGTGGGTGGATCATTGCCCCTCTCTATATATCATGCGGGGGTTGTTGTCCTTTTTGTTGATTCATTTCCATCTTGTTGTCACATTGGGTGATGTGGGTGGTGATATGTTGAAGCATTAACTGATGGAATATATTTCTTGAATTCCTCTACTATTGGTGCATGAGTGGTGTCTGGTGCTTTTTCTGATACTTGATTTGATGGTTGTGTTTGGTTGTCAACCATCAAAGGCTCATCATCTGATGTGTTTGTGTCATTAGAGCTTTATGCTTCTACCTCCATAACCTTTGCTTCAGCCTCCTTCGACTCTACTTTTTATTGATGGAAATATCCTGTAATGTAATTTTCTTCTTTTTATATTAGAGCTTCAGGAATTTATTTTGCACATTAATATTGATAGTACCAAGAGATTCCATCCAAGGGTATCCCAAAACAACATCCATATTATCCATATTTGAAGCATAAAAATGAGAATGCAATACAAACTTGTCCATAGAAATCTTCAAATCTTTATAAACTTGCACCTCCTCATTATTAACCTATGTGTGCTCCATTTGTTTGGCTGAGACTTGTAATCTTTTAGCCAAATGAACATTAATAAAATCATACTTGCAACTAGGATTGATAGACACAATTATCTTCTCTTTATGAATACATCCATGAACCTATAATAAGGAGATACTAGTAGAAAGTAACCCCAAATGTTTCTCATTATCTTGTTTTCTATTATTACCATTTGTCTAACAATGTTTTTTCAAATTCTTCATCAGGCAGGCTTATCCACTCTGTTCTGTCAAGTGATTCCCACCATGTGGCCACCTCCTCTTTAAAATGAGTCACTGCGAAACCTTTCCGTCTTATTGGCCATAATGATTTTTCTCTTTCTATCAATTCTTCAATACTAAGATCCTTATCGTTCCCTGTAAAAAATCTCTTGCTAGAAGCCATGAAGATGGTTTTGAAAAAAAACACTTACCTGGCAAAATTAAAATGGCCATAGTTTGGTCAATTCTGCTGAGAATCCTTATTATGACCTATTTTTAGAAATGGAATGACTATTATTCATCTTCTCATGTGAAAGAAATCCTGATCTAGGCGCTGGAATTCAAGATGCGTGCTGTAACTGTCCAACTGTCACAAAAAACAATTCTAAAAAAAGAGTTGATTTTCAATCAATGCTATCGCCCTCATCTGGACTCCGATTCGACCGATTGTTTTTTTGAAACTGGGTAATTTCTCAAGAAGATCTCAGATATGTAATTATTTTCTCAAAATTCCCCACAAAAATGACAAAACATTAACTGAATATCCGTCATCAACGAATTTTCATCACAAAATTTCTACAACATAGCTGATTTTTAAATTAGCAATATCTCCCTCCTCTAGACTCCGATTCAGCTATTTTTTTTATTATTTGGGTATTTTTTCAGAGAGAATCTAGATATGAAACTTGTTTCTTCAAGTTTTTCACTAGAAGTTACATATATGATCTACAAACTTGTTGCCCCAAATTATTCCTGCAGAACTTTGCCCAAGAAAGTGCTCTAATACCACTTGTAATAGATATGACCTACAAATAAATGATAATAGAAATAAACCCAAGAAATAACAAGATCATTCCAATAATATAACATGAAAGTGCTTCTCTTTATTGATCAAAACCCTTAAGATAGGGCAACACCATACAATCACTCCTTAAGGAAGGAGAACACTCCATAAGCCATATGCTTGTTCATATAATAATCCTTCACATCTCAATGGGGGAGTCTTTGGCCTCTATAAATGATTCATACATACAATACCATGAGTTATTATCGTGGTTCCCTCAATACCATCTATTTAATACAATGGGATTATTACATTATTGCTAACTACTTATGGCCCCTTACATGATACAGGTTAACCACTTTATTTATTACTATGGCCTATTCCATTACTACATTATTCCCTTGGGAACCTCCCTCTGTACCCCATATTATTCCCTCATGTGCCTCCCTCTATAACCCATACTATCCCCCTATTCTATGTGATTGTTTCTTAGTTTTCATTTTTTTATGTATGCATTTTCTTAACCATTTACAATGCTTTCTTTACTCATGCCTGTCCACTAACAACAATCAACTATCTGTGTTTTATTTGTAGGGAACAACCAACTGCTAAGAAGGTGTCTTTTGGTACCCCATAGTAACAAATACACCATAACAGATTTGGAAAATCCACTAGCTTCTTTTCTTTACTCTCACGATGTTTCTGCAAGACCTCCTCTCTGTATTATCACTGCTTGGTGCATTCATCATCTCTTTGGAATTTTTGTAGGACCTTCTAGAATTGTTTTCGTCCGTGAAATTTGACTGCTCACACTTTTTCATTGTCCATGCGTCTTTTTTCGAGATAGATGCACATGCATGTCTGTGCATAGGAAAACCCACATGGTTTACAGAGAGCACAAAAAACCATTGTAATTTTCCTTTCCTAGGTGATTGGAAACCTTTAATGAATTGCCTTCACCTTCGCAATTTTTTTCCTAGTTAGTTTAAATTTCTTAGTTGCTTTACTGATCACTATTAGTAGAGTAATTACATTATATTTTCTTTGTATTTGCATTTCCCACATAGCTTAATTGGTGGAAAGTAAGTGGCCACATTCCACATATTGTTTTCAATTTATTTTGTTATTTTTCACAACTCACATAGTATAATTACTAGAGTAAGTGGCCCATTATCCACAAATCTTGCTACTAACAAAATCATTTTTATTTCATTAGTTTTTGGGACTAGGACCAAGTGTTACTACATAAATTAAATAATCTTTGATTCCCTTGCATATTTTAGACAAACCTGGGCTTGTGTATGAAATCTTTCTTAAAGCATTTGAGTTTTCCATATCCCTTTAGGAACACATAGTGTAATAGGAAAAGAGTAAGTGACCCATTATCCACACATTATTTCTTTTTCATACAAAGAAAAATCAAAACATAGTGTAATTAGAGGGTATTGTAAAGGATCATCGAATATCCACATCTTATCACACTTTATATGATCATCTTTCCACTTGCACACACATTATGCGTCACACTCTAAGATTCTATTAGCTTTGTACAAAAGGGCATCTAGTTTTCGGAGATTTTTGTACTTAGCTTATTTTGGTTTAAATTATCATACCATAAGTGAAGCAAGACTCCTAAAAGAAAACATAACTTGAACCAACTAAATTTCCCCATAGTGGCCACAAAAGAATTTATAGTTTAGGTTAGGACCATTGAGGGTAGGCATTCGATAAGCCAACATGCTCATGTTACATATTTGAAACATGCAATTTTAATTTTAGGGTGCCTAAAATCCTTCATCATCCCACAGAAAAGGCTACCCGAGCACATTAGACAACACATTAGAGACCCGTTTCAAAGGGGGTTCAGGTTAGTTCCAGTGCGTGAAGTACTATTTTGGGCTACCCGACCTGTCTAGTGCTCGGTACCGGTAAATAACTATCAAGAAACTAAATACTCAACTACTACCATGGGACATAACTTAGCGGCTAAAATTAGGTCATCCTTTCCCTATAGGCGGAGGTGTTGGCATCACTAAATCCTCATTTGTTACCTTGGTTGATTCTTCAGTTGTTGGAAAGCATTTCATTTTCTCTCAGGACGTTGCCCCAGTACCCATCAAAAGATATCTCTGCAAGGCCCAACTACTTTGAGATTTGTAAGGACGAATAGGTCTTCATAGGATCTTTATCATACACAAAAAAGAAGAAGACAAAAATCATTTTTTATTTGATTGATCACATAGAATAAGTTAAATGGAAAGTAATCATTTTATTTTTATCTTTGTTTTATGTATGTGATTTACTTCTTTGATACTTATCTCCTTCCCACATCATATGAAGTGACACACGCTCTACTCAAAACCATGGGGACCCCATGACTCCCTGTTTCTCTAGAAATTTCCAAAAGGTCCCCCCATTACCAGGAGGTGTGCCAGGCCTCTCACCATTTAGGCATAGAATACACCACACAACCACCATTATAGGATCATCCTTTATCGGTGCAACTTTTATTATGACCCCTCCTCATCAAAACACTCCTTTCACTACCCCTCAAGTGACTCCACATGCTACCCCTTAGGGGACCCCTCACATTACCCCTTAGGGAAGACTCCAAACCAACCCTCCAGAGAGTCCACATGCTACCCACCAACGTAACCCCTCTCACACTTCCCTGCAGGGAACCCCTTTACATATAGTTGTTCAAAATCATTTTTCAATGACAAACAACTTCCAAATCTCATTTTTAGCTTCCATAAATATTCCCAATTTAATCTAGTCAACCACTAACCCTATTGCACATATCCAGAATTCACCACCCATGCCAACTAAGCTACCTTTGGATGTTCCAAAATTTGAAGAGAAATAAGGAGAAGATCCAAGAAACCATGTTATAACCTTTCACCTTGTTAAATTTTTCAATTGCGATCAAATTCCACTTTGGAAAACTCAGATGATTGAGATGATGATTTCATTCGATTCCTGTTTTGGAGAGGAATAAAATCAACCTAAATATCACGCTATTTGAATAAATGAAATCTGGTTTTTGAACTTATTTATTCACTCATGTATATTTGGGTAGGTCGGCCCTAGAACATGTTAAATTGGACAGGTCGACCTCAACCCTAAGTGGATCATCATGAAAACATATAAATAGAAGAGAACTAAAGCTCATTTAACACATTTTAATCAAGCCATATTATCTTCTCTTCTTGTCTTGGTTCACACAGGTTTCATGGAGGAAAGATTGTGCAAAGGGTTTGAAACTACAGGGTCGAAGCTCGCATTGATCTAGGGTTTTCTAGATCTTGGACACTGGCATCTAATTGAGTATTTTCATCCCTAGATGTTGGCATGGTATGGTCCTAACAACATCTAGAAAGCCTTGGATGTTGGCATACAATGTTTCTGGGAGCGTTGGGGAGGATAGGGTTTCCACTACTAAGTTTGGTCCCTGGACACACGCATAGTATGGTCTTGAGAGAATCTGAGCTATCATAGATGCTCACACATAAGCCTTATGATAGCTTCAAGGTTTTGAATCAGATGTGAGTATGTTTGACCCTAGATCCATCATCCAATTCACTTTGGAGCATCCATATCTATTCCAGACGCAATCTTCTAGTTCTGCAGAGAGCATCTGTAATTGTTATAAACGCTCACACATCCCCATCTCCCTGTGTCCAAGACTCAAATATGATAATTTAGTATTCTAAATATTTTTCTCAATGACAGGAGTGTTAAGCACAATGACAATAGTATCCAACAGCTGACTACTATCAGTGATAGCACAATATAGTCCTCAGAATCAGGGTTGTGATTACAAGCATGATTAGATCTGTTTCATGGATATCATAGTTGTTTTGTTGCATAGATAAAGTTATGGATCATTGCAGTTTATTTTTACTGAATCACTTTATGATGATATAATAAGAAGAAGATTTACAAGGGTTTCCCCCGTAGTGGTTTTTTCCCTGGTCTCAGATCAATCCTGGTGTCTCTATGTGTGTGCATGTATTTCTTCGATTGTTCCTTTATGTTCTATTTCATTGATGATGATTATGTTGTTATTTCTATATAATTACATATGCTGATGAATAATGGTGTATATATGAATAATTTAATGATAATATGGGGTGATCTTAATGTATTAATGAAGAAATACAATTATAAAAGAAAAGAATAATGTAGCCCTATGAAAAATTAACATGGTATCAGATCTGGGCTAAATAAAAACCTTGGAGATCACCCCGAAGATGACACCTTTGATGGATGCAAGAAGAGGATGGTGGAGACCTAAAAGAATTGTAGGGTTTGAAGAAAACCCTAGGAAACTTGATTATTAGGGTTTGATGAATTCTATGAGGTTAGGGTTGGAAAGAAAACCCTAGTTTATGGAAATAATATGAGATATGGAACCTAACTAGTTAATGTGAAGATGCTCAAGAACTTGACAAAGATTTGATGAAGCCCTGGAAGGGATAATCCCTAGCATACCTAGTTGGATAATTGAAGGAAAAATTGGTATATGGACCATGGACATTGATATCTCTTGAATATTGGTTCAAGAGGGAGAGGATCACATCTCATTGAAGATAAGTATTTCTTGACTTATGATGCCTCTTACTTTTGTTTAGACCCATGGATTTGATGATTATGTTTATTGCCTATACTTCCTACATATTTATTTGAGTATATGGATGTTTCTAACCTTCTTGATGAGATGTGATGAGTAGATCCTTCTTGAGGATCATTTTAGTTGTAGGAAAGAAAACATAGATCTGGAAAGAGGTAAAGAGGTACTTGATGAAAATGTGACAAGCACTACAAGCTACATATGAGAAGGTGCAAAAGTATTTGAATACCACAAGGTATGCATGGTATGTTGTATTTTAGAAATAACATTGATGGCTAGGTAAGCCCTAAGACACGATGAGAATGTCTCTTTATTTTATGGCTTATACATGCATATTAAAGGGACTTGGATCTATGTTTCCTATGATGAAATGGTGCACCTTGTGTTGAACATTTTGATCTTCTTGAATTCTATGAGGCTATCTAATATTGATACATTGATAAAATTGATGATTGGCTAAGATCCATCCATTGGACATCTTTATCCTACAAGGAAGGCTAACACCTTGACTCTAGTAAAGGATACTCTTGATAATTGTCATGATGGATTTATACTAGAATGATAGCTCATTGACTATTATTGATAATATTACTCGTAATCTGTTGGGTCCCTATAATACTAGTGATTACCCCATTACTATTGTATTTGTATCCCTTATTAATATTTTTATGCCCCTATTGTCCCCATATTGTTATTACTATGCCCCATAGAATCCCTCTATTGTTATTTTTGTGGCTTTATATTATTATTGTTAGGTCGGCTGGGTTATGTTGTGACTCCTTAGACTCCTATATATAGAAAGGAGTTTTTGTCATTTGAATCATCCAAGAATTGTTCATTTATGTAATGTAAAGGAGGTTTCCCCCTCGAAGAGGCTGAATTCTAAGGCGTTAATCTATCTTTTCTATTTTCTTTTGAGTTGGTTTCATAACATTTGGTATCAGAGCTTTGGATTCTAGGGTTTCGCTGCTCCAAATAGGTCATCATGGAATTTTCACTATAACTTTTTTTTTGCAACATTTCAAAAGCTAAAACAAAAAGTCATTTGAGAATAAATTGCGTTGAACCTCAGGTCCAAATTTTAGAGCTTTTCGTGCTATATTTGTGGAGATATGATCTGAGGAATTTGGTCTTTTCGTAGATTCCTGAATTACATTCCAAACAGGTGACCTGGGGAAACTCGTCATAAATTTCTCTCTGAGCATCGGATTGAAATTTCATAAGAAGGCATAGAAAGAGGATGGACTGTAGTTTCTTGTATATATTTTTTAGAGCCAAATGTCAAAACAGTGACTCGTGGCACATCACACAAGTTCACTCTATTGAACTAGTCTATAACCAGGTCACTATTGGAGATTTCACATAACTCTTCCTTGGAGAATCCAATTTGGATTAGATTAGTGGCATTGGAAAGAGGACAGAAAGGGGTACTGTAGATCACAATTTCAAAAATAGATGATCTGAAAGTACAGAGATACGTTAGAGGCAATATCAAGCTCCTACAAAACCAAAAAAGATGTGTAGATTTTTTGAAATTTTTGCTTAAGCTTGGTTTGAAAATTTATTTTGAAGGAATTAAAAGGGCATAGTAGAGCATTATTATCGGTAACTGATGCCCCAAGGAAAGAAAATGCAAACACCTAGTAAGCAACCTGAAAGCTCTAGCATGACTCATGAAGAAGAGGAAGAAATGCTACATGATATATCAAAATTACAAGACCGAGTGCAACAAATGTCACTCTCACAAAAGCTAACAGAAGCTAAGATAAATGGCATGGAATATAAGATAAAGGGCATGGAAGCTAAGATGGATGATTTGAAGATAGATTTGAAGACAAATTTGAAGACAGATTTGAAGAGAGACATGGTAGATTTGAAGACAGATTTGACAAATTTTCTAAAAGAAATACTTACTAATGGTGAAAAGGTAGTAAAGGAGACTCATGATGCGAACAAAAGAAATGTTAATCATGATTTCGTAGACTCTAATGTGGGATCGAAGACCCACCATATTCCAAAAATCGATATGAGGAAGTTTGATGGCAAGGATCCTGCAACATGGATATTATAGATGGAGCAATTTTCGATCTCAATAATGTGCAAAACACACAAAAGGTATGTATTGCAACTTTATATTCGGAACCAAATCAGTTTGTATGGTATCAATGGCTTTTCTCTCATAAACAAATTATCACTTGGGCAATTTTTACGGAAGAATTGACAGCACATTATGAGGATATAAAAAACAACACTCTTTTTAGCCAATTGATAAGTCTCAAACAAAAGGGCTCAATAATGGAGCACATTGAGGAGTTCCAAAAATTGAACATAAGGGTAAAAAATATTCTAGAGGGAAATTTTGTGGGTTTTCTCCACTACTCGCCATGTATTTCATTATGGTCTCTCTGTAAAGTTTCCTTTGTTGACCAAAAACAGATATGGTGGCATATGACATGTCTAACTATAGAGATCCCTGTAATTTTGCTCCCCATGAGCGAGACAACAACATTCCATACTTGGGTGGGATATCAACAACTACTATGTCCATGACAATACTCTTTGTTGGGCACTGGGCCAGAGTTACACACAAATCTTTAATCAGGCCAAGGCATTTAACTTGGCTAGAGTCAAAGGAAAACAGGTCATTATATGGTCTAGTGATATCTAAGTTTAATCTATCCATGATTTCTTTTGGCATTAAGTTACGGGATGCCCTTGAGTCTAGCATAGCATTATGTAAGATATTTTCATGAACGTTTAAGCTACTGTAGAAGGGAGGAATATCCCCTTGCTGATGTGTGTCATTTGCTTCTGGACCAAACAATAACTCAGGTTGATCATCATTCAAGTTTACAACATCCTCTCCTTCACCTATATTTAATGTTTCAGTGATTTGTGCTCTATATGATTCATTTTTCACTAACTCAATCAAAAGAATTGATATTTTCAATTTTGCTATCTGAGTCTTAATGTTGAATGGCAACTGAGTTTTTCCTAATTGGATGAGATCTTCCTTATGAAATGTGGTCTGTGTATTTTTATCTTGTTTCTCAATAATTGGCACTTCAATCTATCTTTCAACAGTTTTGTTTTGAATTCTCTTATTTGGAATGATTTGAGTAACAATTTCAGATGAAGTTATATCTACAATTTTTGGGTTGGAAGTCTCTTGAGTTCCCTAGGGAGAATTTGTAGAACTTTTGTCACAGGAGCTTCTATTATATTTTTATTATGGGTTTGGACTGATTTCTTAGTGGGAATTTCAGTATTCTTTTTGCTCCTAAGGTTGTACTATTTATGAACCTCACATATAGAAGATTCATAACCTTGTTTGAATTCAAAGGATTCTCCATATTCTAATTGCAGTTGTTGCAGCATGTACAATTCATGTTCTTCATGAGTAAGAAAAACAACTTTTTCATTTTTAATCCCTAATAGGTTTATCTAGGTGTTATCCTCTTCTTCATGGTTTTGTTAACACTGAGCATAGTTTTCCTAGAAGGGTGGTCTAATTTGCTAATCAGATATTGCATTTTCTCCACTTAGTTTCTCTTTCCATGTTTTCTAATCTATCGATTATTCTTTCTACACTCTTTTCTAGGCAATCTATTTTACCATCAGAAGTGGAATTTTCCTCTTTAATGACAACTCTTTTTTCATTTCTCGTCCTAGCTTTCTTAGCTAATAAATTTGCTTCTACACTAACAACATTACTCTGCATGGTTCTAATGCTTCAGGGTTTCTTTCCCTTATAGGTATGACATGTCAGTGTCAAATCCATCAGGAAATTTGATCTAGGTCTGGTGGAGGTTTAATATTAGCAAGGATTGCATTGTAGATGCTATTGAACCTAGTACAATAATCTTGAACTAATTCATTAGGAGCTCTTCTAATGTTATCATATTCAGATAGTATTTGCAAGGGGTTTTTCTTTCCCATCTATCAATGAATAATCTATGAAAATCAGCTAAATTTGCAATATGATTAGCAGTTAAACCTTTGAACCATTTCTTAACATCCCTTGTTAATGTTTGAGCAAATAACCTCATTTGGACATCAGACTCATCGATTTCATGCAATTCAAAGGAATCAGTCATTTTGTTCACATGTTGTTGGGCAGTATACTGACCAGTAACATCAAACAAAAAGAATTTTCTTTGGTAATCTTGGGGCATGGCATGTAGTTGGGCTAGTAAAACCAAAGGTGCATATCTGTCTACCATGGATGAGATTTTGTTTTGACTAGGGAACAAAGTAGTGATGCTAGAAGAAGGACTTGAGATGGTTGGAGACAAACTAGATGAGATTGAGGTGTTTGGTTGAAGAGGAAGCTGAGGAATAATTGGTTTAGGGGAATGAATTGTGGTGGATATTATAGACAAGGTGGTAGTACATGAAGGTGTATTTACGGTATTTGAAGATTCTGCAGAAAGTTCAGAGGCAGCAACAGTGAGGGAAGCTAATTCAACTGATTGTTGAAGATAAGCATCATCTATATGACTTATCAATGTAGAGGTTAAAGCTTCTAGTTTGTCAAAAGTTTCCAACACAAGTTTATCTAAATCTGGATGTATAGGCACCTTTTTTGACTCAAGGAATTGAATAAAATTATGGTCTAATACATTTTCATGAATTGCATTTTCTGTTTTAGTTCTAAACAATGAAAGGTCAAATGAAAAATCAAACGAAATATCCTCTAAATTTGATAATTCCTTGGGGAGTGAATTTGCTTTAACTAACTGGCTACTACTTGCTTGAGTTTCTACCTTTCTTGATTCCTTAAAATTCTACCAGGGTCATCAATTATTGTAGCAGGGTTTGGATCTAGATTTTCCCTGGTATAGTGAGTCTTTTTGGGAGCCAGAATTTTAGTATTTTAATTGTTTTTTGAAACTTTTTAACCACAATTCTAAAATGACCTTAAGGGGCAAAAGATGAGAATTAAGATTTCCTTAAAGTTTTATTACACTAAGGATCAACTTCCCAGTATGGTCACCAATATGTTATCACTCCAAGATTTCTTTTGAGTTGTTGAGAAATAAATGATTAGAGGTAACCACAAACCAACTTTGGAGATTAGGATCTAGCCTTCCTAATGCTCAGAGAGGGCTCTCTCTTTATGATTTAACTTTGTTTTATTTATTTGATTTTAGGCTAGTTATGATTGTAATTGGGTTTTGATTTGGATTTTGTGGTTGGATCACTTACTTGTATGGAAAGAGGGATGTCTTTTACCATTGGGCTATGGGGTCAAATGTCAAGCAAACAGGATTGGATCAAGTTCTAAAAATAGTGTCTACACAGCAAGGTAGCTGAGTTATTTCAAACCTTAAGGCTGGATGGTGAAGTTGGTTTCAATCCGATCCAAAGAGAAATTAAGGGTTCCTTAGGCCGTATTATGAAATAAGTGAAAGAGGTCAACTAGGATGGGAGATAAATTAAGGATTCTCATATCCGGATATCAGAAGAAAATAGAAATAATTAATTGTTCGAGACAGAGTATACTTAAACAAACTTTGAAATAATTTTCCAAATAATTATTCATTCAATTTAGATAAAATGTAAGTTTGTGAAATACATAAGAAGATAAAAAATTTGACAAAGAAAATACTTCACTATAATAGCTCAACACATGAATCCTGTAATGAAATCTTTTTATTCCTTAGTGCAGTCTGATGACTTGAAAAATGAGTACAATAACCCTCAGGTATAGAAATCCACTCTCAATACATCAAAATATGAAGTATTTATACAAAAATAGTTTACAAAATATCCCAAACTTTCTTGGGAATTAATCTAGGAGAAAGAAATATCTTCATGCAACAAGATAGAGATAGATGTTCAATTGTTGTATGTTGTCCCTGTTTATTTGGTTGTGTTGTCTTTATGCTCTGATATTTTGTTGTTTATTATTTTCCCTATTGTTGGTCTTCACATTGGTTGTTCTTTTTACTTTGACCTTTCAACTGATATACTTTCATCTCATACTCTTTCATCTGGCTGGCCTATTATCTTTTTTTTACTGTGCCTTTTTCACTTTGACTGTCAATTTTCTTTTGTATTTTTATAGTAATTCATTCAGCTTTTCCCATGTGTCTACATTTGGTAATTGAATATTTACCATCCTCCTATAAATTTCATCTACTTCTGTCTACTTGGAAAAAGCGAGTTTATTTACAAAAGGGAATTTTACCTCATGCTGGAGGTAAAACAGGTTCTCAAATGTTTGATATAGAACCTTTCTAGTAGGCATCCTTTTCATAGACAAAGTATTTACTTGATCTCTGGCCACCTCTCTCATTCTCCTGTTATAGTCATCTTGTGGCATTAATTTATCATTTATCACCAAAGGATTTGGCAGACCTTTCTACCTAAAAACATCAAACTTAACCATGAACCTGTCTATAACTAGCTGCATGGTTTGGCACTTATCTTCAAGGTTCATCATCAAATTCCTCTTGGTGAGGACCTTTTTTACCTCTAGTATTGTGCCAGTCCTATCAAGTATCTCTAGCTCGTGCAATTCATATTTGTTTTTGGAGTTGAGGAAATGAATTATTCTAGTGGCTTCCTCTAGAATGTTTCCCAATTCTGCTTTAACTCTCTGTATGGCTTCTGTAGCCTCTTTCACTAAGTCATTTTTCTCAAAGATTACTTGAATGGATGGCCAAATATCATTGATAGATTCAATGATATTGGCCCATAACTGTTCCTTAGCTTTTCCAAGTGGCTCCTTTAATGTTAGCTCTTTCTCTAAGCTCTTTATCATTCCATTAATTCTGGTTGCCTTCTGTACTTCTTCTTTGCGCATAATCTAGGCAAGCTTATTGTCATTCTCCAGACTAATTATCTTTTCCTTAAGCTTGCTTATTTGTGTGGTTTGAATGGACATGTCTTCCATTGCCTTGACTAACTTACTTGCCTCACCACCTAGCTGAGATGTTGTTGTTGTTGACCATGTTGCTGATGTAGATGTTGTGACAGTTGGTAGTGTTGTAGCCAGTGGAGCTGTAGGAGCCAATGCAGCTACCAAGGTGGATGGTACTGGATTAGTGAATATTGGGATAACAGTGGCAGTGGCAGTCTCAAGACTAGCTCGTTTTAACTATATCAAGTTGTCTAGCTCCTTCTCCATTTCCTTCAATTGATCATTCAGTTTTAAAACAAGGTCCATCATTTCCTCCTGATGTGTTTGGCTTTCAAGGACTTATTTTGTCTGTGGGTGCTCTAAATGAGGAAATTTGAGTTGTTTTTCAAGAGCAACAATGTCCTCATTCTTTTTCTTTATCAACTTCTCAGCAGCCTTGATATCATTGGGATCATGTCCCAGCTCAATGAACAATTCTTCCAGTGACTTGATTCTGTTATCTTTGGCCTGTGAGGAGGCCGTCTTGAGTTTGTATTGTGCTGTAATTTTGTCCAATGAAATTTGAAGCTTATGTGCAGTCATAGATTTACCTGTCAAGGTGGAATAGATCATCTCACCTGCCTGCTTGTGGAACTCAATTTGGTCAATGGGATGAACATCCCTGGCCAAAATCTCAAAATATGTTTTCCTATAGTCTGTTGATGTTTTTGGCAGCTGGACTGTAGGTTTCATAAATTACATTTGCATTTTTCCTGTTTTGATGTCAAAGGATGACATCAACTTGTTTTGATTTGTAGGTGTCTGCTTGAAGTATTGGGCATAAGTCTCAGCCTTCAACTTCTCATTCCTCAACTTAATTTCCTTATATCTATCTTTTATATCCTTCTCTTTATCCACAGGCTTGGTGAATGAAGAGACCTCAACATTGAGTTTTCTCTCGATAAGTTGAGTGTTTCATGTTGAGGGATGGTGTGTTTCTCTTGAATTTGTTGTGCCTTTGCTCCTTTCCACCATTGTATCAATGTCAATGATTTCCACTGAGTCAATGGTGTCTTCCTGTTCAGTTACAGGATTAAGCTTGGGCCTCTTCCTATAACTGATCTCAGACTTTTCACCTGTGGTTTCCATAGCTGAAATGAAACCCTCCTCCCTGGCTCTCTTTGTGTTTCTATCCTCATCCACTCGATTCTGTAAAATAGGAGGAATATTCATTGGTTCTCCTAGTTCTGGAACATGCAGGAAAGAACTTGTATCAATCTATTTTTCTAGATCAATCAATGTATTCTCTACATCAACTACAATACTTTCCATGTCTATTAGAGTGTACTTTTGGAAACAAATACTTGAGAAAATTAGACTCCCAAAGGTGAACGTCATCATCTTGGTTTAAGAACTTGTCCTTACTCTAGCATTGGAGTTTTAGAAGGTAGGTAGGGGAAGTAGTATCCTTTATTTGGAAGTCTCTGCCTATTAATGCAAGGTGGTCGATGTCCAAGTGAGGGGTTTTCAGAGGTCTCACGTCCAGAGAGGTTTGGGAAGCCATAATTGGGTTTACAAATTTGAATTAGGCTTTTAGTGGTTTTAGAAGTGAGGTTTGGAAGCTTTGGAACAGTTGGAGGGTAATTACAGTTTGTAAAAGGGTTTGGGATGTACAAATAGGTTTCTCTTCAATTTCTAGAAGGTTTCTTAATTAATTCAATTAATTAACCTTTCAATTTAAACTATGCGTTTTCAAATTCAAGGGTCATTCTGGCTTTTTCCAAGAATAACTGGAAATTGATGGTTTGACATGCAAACTGGGTTCAGTAGTGAATGCCGAAGGTATTGTAGCTTTCAACTATCAACTGGTTGCTTCAATTGGGTATCTGGAGTGTCTTCACATGGCAGAAGGTGGGCAAATTGGTCATAGAGGTTTCAGGGTGTCGCAAATGGTTAAGCAGTTGTTTGCATTGAAAAAAGAGCGAATTGAGGATTTTTTGGCCATTTAACGGGTAACGATCACATTTTGGCGAGGAAATTATAAATGAACAATGGGCAACTTTCATTTTAAGTAGGGAAGCGGTTTTCTGGGTTATCGCACTGCTTTTGGAGGGCGGGCGGTATTTTTTGGAAGCACACGATCTAGCCTGGTCCCACTACGTAGCAAAACAGCACCCAGGGAAAACCATGAATCTCGCGTGCTCTCGATTTGTTATCGATCAGATAATGAATCTGCGCGATATTGATGTACACCATCAAATCTGGGGGTAGGAGATTGGAGGGCTATCGCACATTTGAGTTGCACTGGTAGAATCAGGAAAGTGATTTGGCGAGGCTCAGAATTTAATTACAGATAATTGTAACTAATTAGCACATAATGTCGGGGTTTAATATAAGCAGCAGGTAAATAATTTGGGACCTCATGTTATGTGGCGGGGTTTCTTAGCTACACCAAGGGTTGGTGGGTTAAAAAAGGGTATCGGGGAAATATGAAGCGGGGAAGTGAATTAGATAAAGCGAGGGAATAAAAACTTAGGATAAGGGGGTTTTATGGGTTTTTGAGGGGGAAAGGGGAATTAATAAGGGGGGAAAGTGATATCTGTAATGGGGAATGGGTTTCACACTAGGGAAAGGGGTTTTGGGAAGGGGGAATCATTCTTGAAGGGTAATTTCTAGGGGAATGTGTGAAACGAAGGGGTAAAGGTCAAACTGAGGGGAAAAGGGAAATTAATAACTAATGAAGAGAGAATGGGAAAATTAGCAAATAAGTATGTGGGGGTATAGTGAAATTAGGGGAAATTAGTTAAACAAGCTCGGTGGATATCCTTTTTTTCTCACATTTCCTCCTGCACATGAAACATAGGCTTCAGCATGATAAATGAGCTTTTGGCTTAGCAACCTTGTGCATTTGCAACATTTCTTCTACCTACCCTTTATTTACTCTAACATTTTCTCTTCATTTTAATGGGTGTGTTTGAGCTTGTTGACCCTTTATTTCCTTTTGTTTTGACAAGCAAACTATCTAATTCTAACCTTATAACTTCCAATGCCTCAGATTAAACTGATGAGCTCATTTTTATTCTCTACCTAACTATTGATCTGCTAAGGTTTGTCACACTGAAATTTGTCACCATGACTATCTGCAGTTAATATGGCTCCATCAATAGTCATATTATCCTCCGTGTCAAGCCTTATACCTCTGCTCTCCATGTCAAACTTCAAAAAAGAGAGAAAGTCATTAAAAAACATGTTTATCTCTGGGTACGCAGGTTCTCTCTACCTTGCCTGCGTGTACGCATCCCAAGCTCATTGTACCTTCGTACTTGTACGCTCTGTAAGTCAAGGGATGGGTGCGTACCCCTGTAAAGGTCAAAAGGCGCGAGTTTCATCTTAAAAAAGTTACTTGTGGTCACTTCTAGAGCTTTCTAGAAGAGTTTTTGACGTGTATTGAGCGCCTCCAGATGGTTCATGCATCCCTATGTTAGAGGAACTTATCCTATCAAGAGAGGATCTACCCCATCCAAAAGAGGGAGTATCCCATTGATGTTGGAACACTATAAATACAGGCCTTGGGCCAGAGGAGGGGAGGTTGAAAGCTGAACATTCCAAAGGGTAGATGTTGCTGGAATTAGGACTTCCATTGTAAACTTGTGAGGAGAGATTACCATCCTTTATTGTTCATTTGGAAGTGGGTGAGCTTGTCAAAGTAGAGGAAAACTCTTGCTAGACCCTGGGAGGAACTTGCACAACACCAAGGCTCAGGTTGTAATGGTTTCTTTTTTGTTTCCTTAATACAAATAAGTCCATTCTTTTCAATGATTTGTTGTTAATGAATTGTTTCATATACTCCTTGGTCTATATGTTGAATATGCTTTGTTTTATGGAATATTCAGGTGTTATGTAATCGTTTGATTGTTAGTGTATGCAGGTTTCAAAGTGAAGGAGGAGCTCATCCGGATCAGCGAGGCTGGACTGCTACAACAAGCGTTGGACCTAAGGTAAGATCGGAAAACACTTGGTCTCTCATAGAATAACGTGTATTTAGAGAAGGATTGCTCTTGTTTGGTTTGTTTGTCACTAGAGAGTCTTAGACTCCTAGGGAGGTTAGGTTTGTCTGAAAAAATAACTCTTTCTGCATGACATTAACGCAATCTTGCTTGCCAAGAAATGAAATCTTCTTCCAGGACAATGATTATTCAAAAATTGTAGTGCCATTTATTCTAGCCTTCTATATATCACCAGGGGGAATACTTTTTCTCTCTTTATTGTTCCCTTTGCATTGAAATATCTCTCTCTCTCTATATATATATATAGACTAAGTAAACTGACAATGAATTTAACAAATAGTTCAAAGTTTGGACCAAGATTCAATAACCTTCCACTCGTTCTCTTAGTTTCATAATAATCTCTGTTGGAACCCAACTTATGTTTTGATTAGCCTTGTCCAATGTTACAAACTGGTCATATGAAACTTGAACTGTTATCCTTTACCGATCCGATGGCAATAATATTTTTCCTTTTTTTTTTTTTTAAGGCTTGGCCATTTTCTTTTTGCTAGGTGAATGTTCCATGCACACTTTATCTTCTTAAACATATTATCTCTTCTAGGATATGTTTTGTGCTTCTCACTTATGGCCTTTGAAGCTACAAGAGAATATGCAAATAGAAGTTGTTCTCTGTTTTGAACTTCTCAATCAAGTTTGTCCTCATGATATTGCCACTCCCCTATGGATTTCTCACTATTATTTATTTAATTTTTTCCTCAGCATGTATATGTTTCTATTTGCTTCACGTTCTCCATGCCAACTTGATCTCACCATATCCATTATCTTTTCAAGACATTTTATGGGATTCTCCCCCCCTGGGATGTTGTTGTTTCTCTTCTAATACTGACTGGATCACTTCATTTTTCCATTTAAGTCTCAAGCTACTCATTTTTCTTCCCCTTCCATAGCTTAGTTGGTTTCTTTCTATTGTTTTATGCATTTTTTTTGGCCCGTTGTCTGCTCTGCATGGTTTTTCTTCCATCATTTGTTTTGAATCCTTTAGAGTATTTATTAACATGGAATCTTTGGCTTTGTGGCCAAGATGTTTACATACTAATTAGAGGAAATTCCAACTCAAAAATAGCTACCTAAGAAAAAATTAAGAAATTAATAAAATAATGCCATGTAGACAATTTTTTAATATATCATTTTTATTATTTTACTTTGATCAAAATTACCCAAATAAATGTGACGTTTATCAAAATAAGAATATAAATAATTTATCTTTATATTAATTTATTAGCACAAGATTTAATAAAAATTAAATTAAAAAACAAATTTTAAATTTAATTTAAATTTAAACTAAAAAATAAATTTAAAATTTAAATTAGGTTGCACGTCATTAAAATTAAATAGTCATATATATTATATTTAACTTAATTTATTAATACAAAATTTAATAAAATTTATGTTAAGAAAATGAATTTAAAATTTAAATTTAAGGTAAATTTAAATTAACCAACATATTTTATATTTAAATTAATTTGTTTACACAAGATTTAAGGAAATTTAAATGAAAAAGGTAAATTTAAAATTCAAATTAGTTACACATCATTAAAAATATTATGGTTACTATAACTTTTATAGAATAAGATATTAATTTTATTTTTAATATTTAATGTAGTTTTGGGTCACTTGGGGACCACTCATGCTTAAGATAGGTAAATTGTATTAAAAAAAAAATACAGTGCTTAGTCACACCTGTATCTCTTTTGAAATTTAAAAATTTTGATTGGATTACATATTATGACGTGGAAATTCAATGTTAATCGTTTAAAATCAAATTTCCTCTAATTATTAACATTTTGTGTTGCCAAGAAATGCAAGAAATGGTGTGATCCTTCTTGAGTTGATGCTTTTATTTATGTACAATTTGCATTCAAATGATTTATATCCAAATTCATGACACATATAACAATAACCAGCGAAAGAGTTTATGTACCTAGTTATTGATGTTCTCCTTTGTTTTCTTGTTGGATATCAACTTCTTGTTTGTTGCATGTTTTGTTTAATAGTCTTGATCTTATTGTTCTTACAATCTCCTGCTATGTGTCCAAATTCATGGAAATGGAAGCATGAGATATATTCTCTCCTTTGAAATTTTCCAAATTTGATAAATTCATCTCTAGGATCAAATGACCTTCTTGTATATGACCATTTCTTTGCCTTATTTTTTGGTTCTTGATGTAGTTTCTTTTTTTATTTGTTTCTTTACAAAACATGTTGTTATTGGAATCTTCTTATGAAGTTATTTTAAGAGATGCTTCATTATTTTCTATGGATGCCTTTGATCTATTGCATTTTTATGATTTTTTCATAGAGACAACCTCCTCTTCTAGCTGATTACACAACATTTACTTTTATCTAACTCACTTTTAGGTGAATTAATATCAACCTATAAACTTGCACATTGTACCTCTTTCTCCTTTAGCTAACTATTCATCATCTCTTCTATTCTTCTTTCTTCTTTAAGTTGTGTCCTTAGGCTAATGATTCCCTTGAACTTGTATTCATGCTCTCTTTCATCGCATATCTGCACCAATTTCCTCAAATCTTTGTTTTAATTCTTCAATCTTTCTATTTCATCCAAGGCTATGTCAGGCTTAGATTGTTCTTTAGTTGTCTTTTGTTCATGGAAATAAAGTCCATTTGCACTAGCATAGACCTCATTTGACTAAGCACTTTCCTTTTGACTGGGATTTTTCTTCTTCCTCTTTCTCCTCTTTGTTGATAGTGCAACTACTAGTGTCTCCTCCATGCATGAGCTGCAATCTATCCCATATTTCTTTTGTAGAATTTAAATCTATCACTGTATCAAGATCCCTATTATGAATATTGTTATACATAACACATTTTTCCTTAGCATTCCACTATTTTTCTTTCATAGAGGGAGAGCCTTTGCAGTAACAATCACATACAAGCTTCCATACACCAGGTACATAAGGCATTAAATCTATTTTAACCTTATGTCTCCATTAATAAAAGTTCGATGGACTAAGCATAGGTATGCTTTGATAGTCCACAACTCAACCAGATCTCCTTTAAGCTATTAGGCTTACACCAAAGGAACCAACTCTGATATCTATTGGGCTCTTACTTTGTCATTATTATTACCACTTCTTAACATTAATTTCATCTATGTCCATTATTCTTTTATCACATTATTTACCATAATTTATTATATAATTCCATTTCATAATCATTTATCCTCTTGTGGATAAATAGTATATGGTCTCATTTATTTTTAATAATTAATGATTATTATGTATGATTTTGGTTTATTCATTTGTTATAACCTCACTCGTGATTTTAGCCTCCAAGATCTCTTCCAAATTGTAGATTTGGTCTTCAACAGATAATTAGATATTCCAACTCATGAATTTGCTAGCATAAGAAGTGACATTTTTGCATTGGACATTTTGGGAAAATGCAAGCGAATCTGGAAAATCCGAGACATAAGTTTTGTTCAAAACAGACTAAATCAGTTTCCCAATGAGCAACTTTTAGAAATTCGATTTATATTGGGAGATAATCAAGGTTCTTCAAAGGACATATTTCCATATTTGTTGTTGTGACAGTTTTCTAGAATTGCCCAAATTGTAATAACCAAATTCGACCTGTTCCAGCTGAATCATGATGGACAAATCTCTCAGATCTCATCTTGAATATTGATATTAGTTTGCTGCAAGTTTCCTTTGGATGTTCATATATTTAAAAGACACAATTCAGAGAGAGAGGGGAGCTAGCTGATGTAAGAATTGAGCCTTGTAACAGTGGATCTCTTGTTAATGAAATTTCCAACCTTCTGATATATTTCTCAATATGTGAGTTAAGCACAGGTCTGACCAGGGAGTTGGACCCACTCTTCTGATCAGGTGTTGTGCATGTGTCCATTTTATGTATATTTTTTACTTGTTGTATTTTCTTAATTGCGGTTATAGATTTCCATAGATGGTTGTGAATGTTTTTCTTTTTACAATTTAATTTCCATTACTGTTACAATAGCTCTTTATCTTCGTAATCACAAACCATTGGTTAATGTAAGATTGTAACCTTGCTCCTGCATATACCTTGTGTGTTGCCTTGAAAAGTGTATGCACCCAAATTGATGAATTAATGTAGGAAATGGGATTGAATAATGTGTTCATACTCGGACACCAACATTTTGGCACCGTTGCCAGAGAAGGCTAACAAGGTGCAAGGCATGATCTGTATTGACCAGAAGGTCAATCTCTTGTCCTCAGGAGAGAAGGAGTTTTCTCACTCTGCTTCAAGACGTGATCATAGCCATTTCTTTATTTTGTTGTTTCTCTTTAGTTTTTTTTGTTTTGTTTTTATCTTTAGGTCCAATCTCTCATCCTGGGGAGGGAATGGTCTTTTAACGCCTTGCTCCATGTCCTGAGCTTAAATTTTTCCTGCATTTTTGTTTGTTTTGATTTTGGAGAAACTAATCTCTCGCCCTGGGAAAGGAATGGTCCTTTGACACCCTGCTCCAGGTCCTGAGCTTTAGATTTCATTGTGCACATTATTTTCTTGTTTGGTTTCTTATCCTAGGGAGGGAAGGGTCTT
The DNA here is from genome assembly GCA_000404065.3 of Pinus taeda. Lineage (NCBI taxonomy): Eukaryota > Viridiplantae > Streptophyta > Pinopsida > Pinales > Pinaceae > Pinus > Pinus taeda. Next base: position 146,269 of record APFE031342515.1, on the reverse strand, counting down.
TTGATACCCTGCTCTAGGTCTTGGGCTTTAGATTTCCTTTAAAATTGTTTTTTTTTAATAACTAGGAAGAAAAAGGTAGAAATTTGAAGAAATATTATAATTTCACTCAAGTGGTGATGTAAGGACCACCATTCCACTAACAAATTGACAGGAATATTTGAAGGAGGAACCTTAAAGAAGCACATGAAGAACATCTTCTATTATGGTAAGAAATGGCTCACATTGTTACTTTTTAGTTCCCTATTAGTGATCTAGGAGGAGTGACACAAATGCACATAATTCCTCCATCTTCTCTACCAAATTTTCATGTTTTGGATAATGAGGACCCATATACATTCTTATTTGAGTTTGAAGTACTTTGTAGAGGATATGATTATTGTACTAATGATCAAGGGTTGAAAGTGTTTCCTCTTACTCTAAAAGGAGTAGCTCTCCGATGGTTCATGAGCCTTGGTAGGAACTGCATCAAAACATGGTAGGACATGAAGAATGTATTCTTGGAGAAGTACCAAGACTATTGAAAGGCCAACAAAGATATTTTAAGTATGATACAAGGGGAATATGAAAGCTTGGAGGACTATTTGGAGCGATTTAAATACAATCTTCAAAAATCAAAGCATAAGCCTTTGGAAAAAGAGATCTTAAAAACACTCATTCTTAAAGGAATCAAAGATGAAATTATAGAAATCCTAAATCTGATAGGAAAATGTGACATTTTTTAGCTATCATATGATGATGTTTGTGATTTATGCATAAGGTATTCAAGAGGAATATCCAAGGCTGGTAAGAATTCTAGAGAATTTTCTTCTTTCCTTTCCAAATCTAGTACAAGAACAGGAGACGAGTAGCTATCTTAGAAACAAACAAACTAAAGTTAATTGTTTCTTCCTTTATGAGAGATAGATGAGAGAGAAGCAGAGAGTACCAACCTCAGTGTTTCACTTGGCTCCTTGCTTGTTTCCTCTCCCCTTTGATAGAGCTTTGCCACTCTTTCCTCAATTGTCCCGCTTCAAGGAACACCTGCAAAGTCAAATAAACATAATACCATCAAAGCATAGAGATATATAACCATAAAAAATATAGGATCAGATGTATATTAACCATACAAATACATACACCAATACAAGAATTAGAAATATAGAATAATATGGAGGAAAACTCAAATAGCTTTATTGATAGTAGTAGTAGAAGAGAGGATTACAACCCAATAGTCTAACCCAGCGCCATCCTCCTAGCATGAAAGCCCTCTTCACCTCATGAGAAGCTAGATCATCCAACACTAAAATGTTTCACAGAGAAACCAACAACACTCCCTTACAAAATACAAAATTCCAGCCTTTTGATCTGTAGGATGAGGGATCCATATATAGATATTTGCAGGTGGGTGAGTGTTATAGCTCCAAATCTCACTATTATGGTTTGTGATGCTGCAATCATGGCCTAGGGCAACCCCTCCTTCCATACCTGGTCCCAAATTTAAAAAATAGTGTTTTATTCCCTGTACGCGACATTGCCCTGAGTTAAACACGTGTATACGCAGGTTCGCATATACCCAACCCGCGTATATGTATGAAAACACTTAAAAAAATATAAAACTCCTTATTTTCGGGAAGAGATCGCGGGTTTTACCTGCTGATCACCTGTTAGTGCCCGTGGCACAACTGTTCCCAACCAATTCCTAACTAAAAAACTAGTTTGGGATTGGTATAAAAAGACATCCAAGGGAAGGCCTAAAGGAGGAGAGAAGAGAGAGAAAGGTTATTATACTCAGATTTTCCCCCGACCAGGTCTGAAGACCCTTGTGCCTTCTGCACTTCCCCCATTTGTACAGGAAACCCTTGTTTCCTTGTGATTTGATGTTCATCCATTAGTTATGGCATCATGGAGTGAGTCTTGGAAGGAGATATGCTAGAGGCTTGAGGCGGGACGGATCCAAAAGGAAGCTTTGCTTGGAGCCTGCGAAAGGTTACTCAGGTGATATTACTCCTTTTGTACATTCTATTTGTCTATAATAAAGAAACACGCCTTGGTTCCCGATATGATTCTTCTTTATGTTTATGATGTTCATGTTTGAATTTCATGTATGAATGGTTGTTCAAAGTTCATAACTAACTTCCTTCTTTTATAACATAAAGATGATTTATGTATAAGTCTTTGTCCATATACTGCTGCATTCTTTGGAATTGTTTGTTTTGCAGGACAAAGGAGCGAAAGGGACATGAAGAAGGGTTTGGACCCTTGAGGAACTTCTCGAATGTAGGACCTGAGGTACGTCCTTCATACTTTAGAATTTTCTTATTTTAGTGTAATGGATGTGTGAATGCGTGCTTCTTTGTTTAGACAACTTTCAGTCTGCATGGTTTCCACCCAAAAGCCCTAGGGGATCAAATCCATCAACAGAATTGGCGACTCCGCTGGGGACAACACTCTTGTTGTTCCTAGTTTGGGTGTTTGTCAAGCCTATCAGGGCTGAGTTGCTTGTTGGTTTGTTGTTACTGTCTAGTCTGTTCTTAACTTCTGAGTTTTGCCAGTTTCTTCAGTTTGTTTTTTATTTTTCTTGAAATATTATATATACGCTATTTTCCTTAGTTACAGAAGCGTATAAATGCTTGTTTCCTGAAGTAAACCCACGTATACGCAGGTTTCCTCAGGCACAGTCGCGTATACACGCAATCTGCACTAAGTACAGTCGCGTATATCTTGCAACTTTCAAGATTTATAAATTTTTGTGTCTCTGAAGTTTGTCTGGTGTTTTGAGTCAGTTTGAAACAATCATTTTTGCCAGTATCAGTTGTCTCTATTACAGAAGCGTCTTACTCCAATTTCTCTCTGATTATAAGGAGTGTTGGTCTCATTTTGTGTTTGCAAGCATCACCGTAGTTTTGCTAAAAGCACACAAGATTTCTTGATTGGAATCTTGGCTACTATGAGTTATCAGAGCAGAAAGATTGTTATCAATCGTTGTGTTGAACTTTGCTTTTGGTGACTTTATGTTTGCTTAACAAAATCACTTTTTATGACCATCTACTACTTTGTTTCATCAAAGTTGTCAATCGATGCTTTCTTGAAATTGTATTTTTGATATTTTTTGGTCTTTGTTACCAAAGCTTTCATTACTGCTTTCGGTTGTTAAAAAGCCTCTTTAAACACATTTGTTTTTGTTGAGTTTTCATTCATTGTATGGTGTCAACTTGCAAAAGTGTTTCTTGCTTATTGTTTCAATCGTAAAGTTTCAGTTCTTGTTGAGAGCATTTTCGAAAAGACTTTCTTGTTGCTACTTTGAAGAGAACTTTTTGAAAAGTTTTGTTTTGCTTTCTTGAACTTGCTTTTCATTCGGTTTCCTTTTGGTGAGTGAAAGTGCTTTATGTTTATCTTGAGTTTTTTTTTTAGTATTTAGACGAAATGAATGGTAGCATCTCATATTCCATCTAGATATTGTAAGTGACAAATGAAAATTTGATAGGAAAAGAAACTTTCATTTCTTGTTTGTAGAGTTGTTTTCAATCTTGCATCAAGTTGTTGCATTAGGATAGATTTGCATCTCTTTAGGCATAATAGTTTTGTTAACTTTTGAGTGTGAAGTGTGAATTAAAGAAAAGAAAAGAAAAGTTTATTTCATTAGTAGTTTCCTTTCGAACCCTGTAGAAATTACTCTTCATTGAAAAACAATGACAAAGTGCACATGCATTTAGTTAGGTTTTATTAATTTCTTTTGCGTCGAAAAAAACACCACTAGTTTCACTTCCATCATCCCTTGACTTAAAGAAAAACCCTTAAAATCAAGCGCTAACTAAAATTAACTAGAATTTTTTTCTTTTAAGTTAAATACACAAACAAGTTTTAGAATTTTAGGGCCTTGGATTAGGCGAGTGGAGAGTTAACTCTCCAAGGCCATATTAAACGTCAAACATAGGAATATGATTAACGAGAGAAAATCCAATAGCGTTAGGAAGACCAGGAAAGCTCCGGATCTGGGAGTTAAGCACGAGGGTCTGTGAAGACAGGGAAGAGATATACCCCCTCTCCTACCTGTCCGAACTTACCTCACGACTGTTCCACCTGGCTTCTGCGACGAGTTGGTATCCATAGTTGCTTCTCCTAGGGAACTACATAGGTGGCTGTGGAGGGGAATCCCGTGGCACCTGAGGTTGACGTTGTATCACTCTCAACAGCACTACTGGAGGGCACCCTTGTGAAGCTTGGGGGATTGCACCGGTGCAAAATGTTGTTAGGAGGTCAGCGTAACTTCCTCTGATACCTTTGCTGATATGCCTGGGCCCCCATCATCCCTGACTATCCTTGGAAGGCCCCTTATTTTTCACTTTCTCATATTTTGGTGTCTAGTCCTAATCACCCGGAGCGGAAATACTTCGAAGTTGTTTGGCTGGCTGTATCTTTAGGGACTTTATAGTGTGTGCTTCGTGCTCTTAGTTGGCCTAGCTTTAAATTTTTTGAGTCTTTAGTTAGATTTTAAACAAGAAATTCAAAGTGGCTGACCCATCTCCGAGACGGTCTTGAAGACTTCATGGTCTTTCACCACCAAGTTTAGAGCCTTCTCCGAGAAGGTGTAGAGGTAATAATACCGGTGGGTTTCGTCCCATGGAAATTGACACATCGGGGATTGATCCTCCCCTCAAGGGCATTAGTATTGAAGCAAGGCCTGATACTTCCGTAGAACAAGAGAGGAACACTCCAGTTCTTTCTCAAGTTCGCTTACAAGCGGAGGATAATATTGAGGTAGAAGAACTTTCAAAGTCGTTAGCGGCTCCGAATTCTCCATTACCATCCAGTCATCCACACGTATTGCAATACGTTGGGACTCCGACGCATAGATCGTCAAGTCCAGGTTACGCTACGTGCTTAGCTTCGATGACCACCACTGGAAGCATGGCTTCTACAAGTGCTACGACTGTACAGACTCCCATATATGTACAAAGGGGTGGAACTATTTCCATCCCCTCCGTCTCTTTATTCAGATCTTTTGCTAGCATGTCTTTTGTTGGGTCTACCTCCATTCTGTCTACGAGTGGAAATTCCTAAACCAATGCTTTTGGTCCTGGATTTTTCCCATTTGGCGCCCATTCACAGGGCATTCCTTCAGCTCCGTTCGGGGCTGCCATGTCCATGATGAGTGGGTCAGCTTCGTTCCAAGGTTTTCCATTCGGAAGTGGTCATATACCACATTCCAACCCTACGATAGGATCTATGCCTTTTTCTTCGGTAGGACAAAGGAGCAATCCTTTCCAAGGTTGGAATAACCATGGGCTTAGTAGTGTCAGAATTGGGAATCCATTCTTCGGCCAATATGGGAATAGGCCATATACTACAGTTACTTCACTCCAAAGTATTCCTCCCCTAGCTTCGGCTCAGAATCCATATTAGGGGTTGTCAACTCCTTACAATCCTTTAGGAGGAAACTTTGCTGGGTTTGCTGGATATACGGCCAGAGTTGGTCAAAATCCAAGTGTTGCTGGGTCACAAGGCTTGCCTTTTGGCTCAACGGGTTCTACTGGTTACTTCGAGTAGCCTAGTGCCTTTCAAAATCTAGGCCAATCTTTTCAGAGCTTTGGGAGTGCCGCCCAGTCAGGGTGGAATCCCCAAGCTCCTCCTAGACTTCCGTTTCTGGAAACGTTGAACTTGCCAGACCTCACTAAGTTAACTAACGAACCAATCAAGTATAATACGGCCTGGACTCCGGTCCGAAATAAACTCCCTTCGGATATTCCAAAATTCGAAGGGAAGAGTGGTGAGGATCCGGGCGACCACATAACCACGTTCCACTTATGGTGCTCATCGAACTCCCTGATAGATGACTCGGTTAGGTTGAGATTATTTCAACGCACCTTGACTGGTAACGTGGCCAAGTGGTATATAGAGTTTCCTGGGGGCATCTTTACATCATTCGCCGACTTAGCCAATGTTTTCTTGAACCATTTTGAGTTGCCTGTCTAGTATGACGCCGGAACTGAACTACTGGCTACTTTTCGTCAGGATAGGGAAACTCACATTTCTGATCACATTCAGGAATGAAGAAGGAGAAAGAGGCTAATTAAAGCTGAAATCCCTCCAGAGTACCGTCTCGAGTGGTTCTTGAAGTATTTGATACCTGAGATCTCCAAGGATGTCTCCATGTCTGGGGTCTATTCCGAGGAGCAAGCCATTTTTAGGTCCCAGCAATTAGAATTGATCTACTCTCAGTGTGGGATCCTACAAAAGTACTTGCTAGATGCTCCTAGATCTAAGGTTGACGTAGCTAAGTCAAAGCCAGGTCCCCACGCGGATGGTATTTTTGGGTCAGTAGACACGAATACGGTGAACTTGTTGAATCAATTGCAGCAGTTGTCTTTAGAAACTGCTTCTAACAACCAAGTCACATCGTCTAACCCTTCCGCTTCCCAAACTTCTTCGATAAATTCCGTCCAATCTGATAGCCCCAAAGGAAGTCAAAATTCAAATGGGAAAAAGAAAGGACGAGGTAAGAAAAAGAATCAGGATGGGAAGCCTGATGCAAACAAATTCGGCAATAATGCTGGTGGAAGTAGAAATGAGTCGAAAAAGAAAATCAAGTTTCCATGCAAGTTGTGCGGTGGAGACCATTTAACTCATCTTTGCCCCAATATTGAAGATTCTCAGAGCTTGTTAGGGTAGCAAGGGACTTCTAGTTCCCAAGTTGTGTTAACCAACCCTTTTCCCCAAGGGCAACAACTTCTTGCTGGCGCGAGTTCAAACCCTAGAACCTCCGCAGGGGGCAACCAGGAAGGGGAAAAATCATCGAATGTTTTCATGATGGGTTCTAACATCCATGTGGCCACTCGGTCATGTGATTATGGTGAAGCCGAAACTTCCAAGGATAAGGCTGTTCCCTTAAGTACTGACCTTCATATTGACCGACCCCCTGTCGAGACTATTCCATGGATACCGAAAGGTTTCGCTAAATGTGCGACGATTAATCCTAATGCTAGGGCCACCCAGAATTACTCCATTGTGGAGGATCTGGCTCAGAGTCTGTGCGCCATGTCTGCTTTAGAGGTTCTCCATTCGTGTCCGGCTCATAGAAGTACTTTACTTTCCGCGATTGGGGCAGTCGATCTAGCTAATTCTTTAGTGCTCACTTTCGACATGTTAAATGTCAAAAAGTAACTCCCTCATCACATGGCTTTTCAAATAAAGTCTACATACCGGAAAATTAACATTTTTTGAACCATTATTGATGAAGGGGCTTCCACGTGCATCATGTCGATGTCATGTTGGAAGGCTATTGGATCACCTTCGTCCATTGCTTCACCTACCGTCTTGACTGCATTCGATGGCCATTCCCATAAGCCGCATGGGATTATCCCGACCTTTCCAATATGTGTTGGGGGGAAGGTCGTTAATATTGAAGTAGAAGTCATAGATGCTAACCTAGACTATAATCGCCTCCTAGGAAGGAATTGGGTATATGAAATGGACGTCGTTGTTTCGACTCTGTTTCGTGTCATTTGCTTTCCTCATGAGGGGAAAATCGTAAAGGTTGATCAATTGGATTATTGTCCACTTGATCCTCAAGCAAGCTCTCACTCTACTATTCCCTTAGTGGATAACCCTCGCCCGCCTACTGAGAATCTAGGAGGCGATCCCTTATGAGATCGACTCATTGGTCGTTTATCTCGATTCTCAATTAATAATTTCTCAATTAATTAACATTTATCGGATAAGGGATCCATGTTTATATCACTAGTATTTAAACTAGTCACAATGAATTTCAAGCTAAGTGTAAGGGTTACCTGGAAGATTTTGAAGAATTTGAACGGTCGAATTTGACACATGAGAAATTTGCTCCTTTTGCTCCAAATGTTTGCTCTCCAAATCAATTGGTAACAATGGTGAGTCCAAAATCCTTTTTATAAGTTTTGAAAATGCAAAATTTTTTCAAAATTTCATTTTATTTGGTCTCATGTGAATTTTAACTTGGGAGCTTAGAGTGTTGAGAATGGTTTTCTTTTCAGGATATTTTCGACATTTTCGACTTTTTCGAGACGGTTCCATGACTGCTGACCCGCCATGGCAGGTATCGTTTTTTCACTGGCATATAGGTTAGGGACATCATTTTTCCGTTGCATTATGCATACTAGCCTCCATCTGTCAATATATCTTCCATAGGGTCGATCCCATCGTGTTATGGTTCTTAAGCCATCTTCACTCGTCGATTTTTTAAATCATGACATGATGGTAGAGCCATCCTTTACATGGGCATCGTAGTTAGCACCTCACTGACATTTGTTGCCCATGATGCTTCAATTTGAGTAGGCTCGGGAGTCCTCTGTAGTCCCTCCATGACTTATGCATTGAAGACTCATTCCTGTTAGCTTCTTCTCTTTGTTCTGGCCTTATACCCTAGAGGCTCCTTTGTGTTGAGTTGTACTACTGCATTGCATGTTGACCATTGCACCTTTTGGCCTAGAGCCGGCTTCACTTGGACTCGTGTTTAAGCCAAATTTTGACCATGGCGACTGCAAAATCAACCTTGCATACCTTTGACTTCTGCAACTTGACACACCTTGACCCGTGGAAGGAACATACCTTTGAGTGTCACTGACCATTTTTTGCCTCCCTGCATTGAGCATAGGAATGTTCCATTCCTAGGAACTAGATCACCTGTTTCATCGACACTCATTCTTTCCACCATACCATAGCATTCTTTTATTCTTTTTTGAGCTTAACAGAAAAAGACAAAAAAATTAAATATTCCAAAAAGAGCGGGAATGGGACAATATTTCCATCTATTTTTGGCAGCTAGAGTCAGTCATGTCACCCTTGAACAAAGCACTCAAAGCAAAGTCTCCTCCATTTGGGTGGGATTTAGTTTGACTTAGGTACGCCTTAACCTTGTTATTGAGTCAGTTCTCCCCTGATTGGTTATCTCTTCCAATCATATGGAGGGTTCGTTCGTGCCTCCTACATGACGAACTTATACAGATTCATCATATGCTGCCATATAGTCACATTGAGTCATGCTTTTGTTCAAGGGAAGTTAGCCTGAGTCGGCCTTTCTGCGGTGTCCCTTGACTCATTTTTCAGTTAGCCATCCTGGTTGTCAGTGTCATGTCTATCATCACATCAGTTATATTGGTCCTTTACTCGTGCCGGTTTGAGAAGGTCTCCATTGACTTCTTGCTCGCAGGTCTTGTCCTTATCAACGACGACATCTTGCTCTGAGGGCAGGCCTACAGCAGCACCCTGGCCCTATTTTCATTATTGATAGGTTACCTTGTGCTCAACAACGATCAGTATTATGGGTCTTTGACTGAGTGTTTTCCCTTGTGTTCGACATTAGCTTACATTATCACACATTGGGATTCGTGCAGTACCTTGGTTTCTATTTGACCCTATTGGTGGATACCTCACCTTTATGTCGGCTTTCATTATTGGTTGGTTTAGAGGGTTTCTACCGTGCGTTAGCTACATCTTGTATACGCCGGAAACGTACTTCGGTTCGATTACTACATCTTTTTCGTCCGATTCCTTCCACATTATTGGCCTATGGGTTACACTCGCGCTAGATTGATGAAGGATGCCTTAATGCCTTCCTTCTAGAAGATATTTCCCTATCGACCCCGACTCATTGCTCTTGGGTAAAAGATCTAGAGTCCATTTGGCATTACCTTGGGGTTTGCATTCATTAGTGGCAGATCCTTCGCTATCGACAGTGGGAAACCATCATTGTCTCCTGATCGATAGATTCTTACAGGTGTTCGACTCCAGCTCATTTATTCACACTTGTTGGTTTGTACTGGGTACCTTGACGCTCATTATCATAATGGTGAGTAGTTCGCGTTTGTTAACGTATAAACCAACTGACCGGTAATCAAACGATTTCTCACATGGTCGACTTCAGATCATTTATTCCCATGGTGTAGAAATGTACCACGGTGATCGGTGAAGACCTGAGGTTGTATCAGCATTCACTGGTTCACTTGACAGTTGCCTCTGTTGCTGCTAGTTGATACCACTCCACCTTATATGTTGTAGTCAGTCATGGCGACATTCTATATGCTGGCACCTGAGTTTGCAATGTAGTACCATCCTTTTCCATCATGTTCATTTGGTACCTTTTGGGATTAGTCTCTGATATCAGTGATCCGTTGTATTTCTTAGCATCATTGACAGTTTTATATGTGATATTCAAACATGTACCTGTTCGATCATGATGAGATGATCCATTATGTATTTTCTAGTGATTTATACTTGTATACTTAGTGGATCCACTTGTACTTGATATGTGAACATGATTTGCTTTCTCTGAGCATGGGTATGCCCGCCTCAGACGGTGTTTCTTTTTGATCTCCTTTTTTGGCTTAGCAGGCTGAATTCTGGTGAAGTACTATCATGTGGAATGATTCGATCTTGTGGACAAGATAGACCTTCCTAGAATCTAAAGAAGACCTAATGACAAGCAAACCAACCAGACACTATCTTTCTCTAAATGTGCTTTTATAAATAATGGCAAACAAGTGTGTTTAAGACCTACCTTATGTCCAACGCAAGTTTGGGGATGCCTTCACTCCTTTGATCCAAATGAGTTCCTTTGTCGCGAACCTGCAAACACAAACAAGGAAAACAAATTAAATAGCACCTAAAAAGCCAATATCATAAAACATATTTAACATGAAAGTCAAGGAGTCCATGAAACAAATAACATGAGATACTTGTTGAGAAAAATGAGCCTAATTGTATTAATTCAAAAGAAGAAGAACTTTACAACCTTCGCCTTGACGCTGTACAAGCTCCTCCCAGGGTCCAACAAGAAGTCTCCTCTACTTTGACAAGCTCCACTCACTCCCTAATGAAGCCAAAAAGGTATGTGATCTCTCCTCTTAAGCTCAACTAGGAAGTCTTGATTTCACCAGCATTTACCCTCAAAAATGTTCAGCTTCTAACCTCTCTAGCAACTAACCCAATGCCTCAATTTATAGTGCAATGGAGGGAAGTTACTAAGTCCTCCTTCAAAGGGATAGAATCCTCCTTCAAAGGGATAGCTCCTCCTAACAAGGGATTAGCTCCTTCTCTTTTGGGATGCATGAACCACCTTGGAGCAAACAATCCACGTCAAAATTCCTTCTAGAATCCTCTAGAATTAACCCAAAGTGAGTTTTTTAAGATAAAAATTGCGCCTTTTGACTTTCACAAGGGTATGAACCCTCCCCTTTACAGACAAAGCGTATAAGTATGGAGGTAATATGAACAAAGGGTGCGGGCCCGCTGGCAAAAGTGAGAGAAAGTGAGGAACTAGAGTTACATTGTTTTTTGATGTCTTTCTCTCATTTCCAAAGCTTATTTTGAAGAGCTGAGGTCCGAGACTTGCTTAGGAGGCTGGTATAGGTGGTGATAGACCCATACTAACTGCAAATAATCAAGGTGATGATATTTTTGTGTAACAGTGTTCTTACAAGTTATTATGAAACTAGTATCTCTCACTAATTTGTGTTCGAAATAATAATCCCAACCACCACAATAAACAGTCTGATAGTAGCCATACTTGTTAGACATATTTTCGCAGGTTGTGTCTCGATTTGAGGATTGTAGGATTGAAGCTAGGCGTGAACCATTTTGAAACGCAGCAAGGAATTTAAAGCAGTCAATGTACTTCGGTAAATAGATATGGGCAAGCACTCATTTAGAGACTATTTCCCACACTCCAGAAATACCTGTGCGATTCTAATTACACTCGACAACAACATCATATTAATTACTTTTCTCTGTCATGAATTAAATGTAAAATCATATGTTGAGTTATATATGAATGTAAAAGACATTTTGTAATAGGTTAGAGAGTAAGAGGTTAGCGAAAAAGATAGCGCAAGTCTATGGGGAGAAAATGGTGGAAAAAATTATGGTTGGCGCGTGAAAACAACAGTTACAGTATTTTACTGTGTTATTCCACCTGAAATTTTATTTTTTACTTAGTGAATGAACCATAGCCTCATGTGAATGTATTTTCATGTTTTAGATTATAATACTAATTTTTTTTTGTGTTGCTTCAAACCTACTTTGTCATTTTTGCCATGAGTAAATATTATTCATAAGTCTCTGAAATAGCTCGGCGGTGCGGGAAATCCAAGTCTATGAAATAGCTTTGCACTGTGCGAAGGTAGCTGCGTGAAATTAGCTCTACGGTGCACGAAGCTAGCTGCACGAAAGTAGCTTCGTGAAATTGAAATACCTCTGCCCTTCCGTGAAAATTAAATTTCCTAAATATTTCTAACATGGTATCAGAGCGGGTTAAACTCTGTTAGTGTAAAAACAAGTGTTTTTACTAACAATGAAAATTGTTTTGAGCGCGGATTGTTTTTTACCATATTTACCAAAATGTAGAAAGTTTTTTTACACTCAGAAATGGAAACATCAAGAAAAAAACTTGACTAATCATCAAATACCTCAGTTTAATGGAAAAAATTATGATTAATGGGCTATTACAATGAAGGCCCTATTTTCTTCTCAAGACATTTGGGATTTGGTGGAGAATGGTTTTCAACAACCTACAGATGCAGCAGCATACAATGCCTTATCTCAACAAGAAAAAGATTTGTTAAGAGATATCAGGAAGAAGGATTAAAAAGCCTTGTTTTATATTTTCCAAGAAGTTCATGAAAGTATTTTCCCAAGGGTTACAGTAACAATGAAGTCCAAGCAAGCATGGGACACCCTCCAGACAGCATACCAAGGCATGGAAAAAGTCAAGAAAACAAAGCTAAAAATGTTGAGGAAAGATTTTTAAACACTTTGTATGAAAAAGCCAAAGAATATAGACTCATTTTTTACACATGTAAGTGGAATGGTTACTCAAATTAGGTCTCATGGTGAGACACTCGAGGAAAGAAGAATTGTTGAGAAAATTTTGAGAAGTTTTCTAGTAAGGTTTGAGGCCATTGTTGTGGCCATAGAAGAGATAAAGGATCTCTCACAGTTCTCTGTGGATGAGCTTAATGCATCACTAATTTCTCATGAACATAGACTAAATAGAGAAACAAGCTCCTCATTGGAGCATGCCTTCAAGACAGAAGTATCATTTGGTCAAGGTCGAGGTAGAGGAAGATCATATGCTAGAGGAAGTGGAAGAATCCCACACAAAGGTGGAAGAAGCAGCCCTTTAAGCTCAAATGGAAGAGGAAGCAATCTAAATCCAAGTCAAGGCCCAAGCCAAAATCAAGCATAAGGTCAGAGGTATGATAAATCTCAAGTTCAATGTCATTACTGTAAGAACTATGGTCATTATGTAAATGAATGTAGAAAGAAGCAATATGACATTAGTAACAAACCGAGTGTAAATTTCACAAGAGAAAATTAGAACCATGATAGCATGCTTTTAGCTTGTAATGTAGCACAAGAAAATCAAAGTGATATATGGTATATAGATTCAGGGTGTACCAACCACATGTCAGGAAACATAGAAATCTTTTCTAATCTAGATGAAAGTGTGAAATTTGAAGTGACATTTGGGACTGATAGCAAAGTCTCTATCATGGGAAAAGGAAGAGTTAATATCCTAACAAAAAAGGGGGAGAATAAATACATCTCAGATGTTTACTTTGTCCCTAGTTTGAAACATAATCTCATGAGTGTTGGATAGCTCATGCAGAAAGGCTACAATGTCTTCTTCAAAAATGATGTGTGCACAATTTTGGATAGGCCTCCAACCAGACAGTTGATTGCAAAGGTTCAGATGACAAACAATTGAATGTTTCCCTTAAAAATAATATCAGATTTGTAGAAAGAAGGTGCACAAGCACAACTCTCAATGAACTCACAAGAAGCTGCACGAAAAGAGGTAGCTATCATACAAATAAACTTTGAAGGAGAGGTAAAAGATGAAAATTGGTTATGGCATTTGAGATTTGGACACCTCAACTTTGGGGGTTTGAATTTGCTACATAGGAAAGGCATGGTGAAGGGACTTCCACTCATAGAAAAACTAGACTGCATATGTGAAGGATGTATCATGGAAAAGAAACATAGAGAGACATTTCCAGCAGGAAAGTCAGTGAGGGAAAAGGCACCTTTGGAGATTGTCCACTCAGATTTATGTGGACCAATGCAGATACCATCAATTGGTGGTAGCCACTATGTATTGACCTTCATAGATGACTACACAAGGAAGACATGGGTCTATCTCCTAAAATAGAAAAGTGAAGTGTTTGAGCGCTTTCACCAATACAAGGATCTTGTTGAGAATCAAAGTGGATAGTACATAAAATTCCTCAGGACTGACAAAGGTGGCGAATATATCTCAAATGACTTCCTTCGATTTTGCTGGGAGCATGGAATTCACAAGAAATTTACAACAAGATATACACCGCAGCAAAATGGTGTGGCAAAAAGAAAGAATAGGACAATTATGGAAATGGCAAGGAGTATGTTGAAGGAAAAGTGATGCAGGTGCATGCCACTCAGACAGGAAAAAGTCGGAAGTTTCTATCTTTTCTAGTTTAAAAATAGGAATAGGGTAGAAAATAAAACACGCTATCTTTTTTCAGTTAAAAATAGCATAAAAGTAATGAATAAAACTTGCTATCTTTTCACAGATAAACAAGTTATAGAAAAGCCTAAATTTACTATGTAAAAAGTTTGCTTTTGTAATGGGTAAGGTTATCCATGTAAATAAAAAAAAGACTTGGGCAACTAAGCTGATGAGAGAGTCGAATGGCAGTTCTCTAATAAAGAAAAACAGTGTCTTGAATGATGAAGGAGTGATGTGTAAATTTTATTATTGAATCCACGCTTCAATATAATATAACCTTGTATTTTGTTGAGCGCTGTTTACTATTCATTTTTTAGCAGGCCGCCTCTTCATATTCTGATGGAACGTTAAACTTCGTTTGTGAGAAGGAAATGAAGGGATGTGTATACAGTCTATGTGCGTTTGATGGGAAATTATTGGCAGTCGTCAATGAATTTACACAAATCTATACATGGACAGCCGCCAACAACACACAGGATTACTTACACCCTCACTGTGAACGACGTGGTCGTAAACTTAGCTTTCAAGTGGAGTCAGAGGGAGAATGGAATCGTTGTTCTTCAATAATAAAAAAAACCAGTTCTTGAATTATTATGCTAATGCGTTCCGTGTGGCTGAATATTAATAAAATTCTCACGCAGTATAGATGGTATTTTTTGGTTCAAACGATGAATTGGGAAAATCACCGTGAGTTCTTTATTTTTTATTGCATGGACAGCCGAACTGATTGAATTGATAAAATCTGTGTATTCATTGAAATGTGAGATTAGACCTGTGTACAAGTTGCTAGCGCGCGCACTGGGTTTATAAATATAACTGCACCCACTGTCTGGAGAATTCGTATGGTTGGTGTGCGTTCAGGACTACGCATCACAATCACGGTGCGGCCTAACCGTATGTTGCATGTACTGTCTAGCGGGATTTTATGAGTTTTCCACTTCTTTGCTGTGCGCTTAGGGCTGTGTGGGTTAATCTTTAAATTTGCAGTGCGCATATTTTATATTGCCATGGAGGTTTCTCGTGTGCTTGAAACCATAAGTGCGCATGCATATATAGACTAGCTTATACATAGTTGTGCATGCATTTGCCTAATGAACTATTAGTGTAATGATTGATGATCTGAGGACAGACCCAAATGAGAGAGAGCCAGATATTGAAAATATTGTAATCAAATTGGAGAGGTTGTCGTTAGAGCCAGAGACCGGTCCATCATTAGTGGTATCAAAGCCAGCCACTGACATAGAGTTTAATCTCAGGAGCAGGAGAAGGATGGCTTTCAGAATTGGAAGAGGACGAGGACGTGGTGGAAGAGGACAGCCTGTTGAAAACGCAGAAATAATGGAAAGCATAGCAGAGCTGCGAGCTAGATTGGATGTGCTAACCTCCGGCAGGAATATAGATGATGGGGACGTGAGTGAACTCGAAGCTGAAGCTACTGAGGAGGAAGCTGTAGAGATTTCTCCTGAGATGAGGCTCTTTCAGTCAGTGTTGAAATCCACAGCCATGCCTTGGAATCAATTAGTGTCGGCCTACCAAGGAGGACTGAATCCAGAAGAGTTGATCGACTGGATTAATAGCATGGAGAAGTTCTTCGATTATGAAGAAACAGAAGATGAGAAAAAGGTAAAGTTTGTTGTAACCAAATTAAAAGGCCATGCAGCACTCTGGTGGGATGGTGTGCAAGCAGAAAGGAAGAGACTGGGTAAGCAACCAATCAAGAATTGGAGTAGAATGGTAGCGAAGTTAAAAGGTAAGTTTTTGCCCAGTAACTATCAGCAGACATTATTTAGGCAAATGCAAAATCTTAGGCAAAGAGCCTTAACAGTGAAGGAATATATAGAGGAGTTCTATAAGGTGAGCATAAGAGCTGGGGAAGCCCAAGACACAGATGAGAAAGTGGCTAGATATATGAATGGCCTCAGGATGGACATTCAGGATGAGATAAGTTTACTGTCTCCAAAAACAGTAGAGGAAGCCTATCAGATAGCACTAAAGGCTGAAGAAAAAATCATGAGGAGGCAGTCTACCAGAGGGAGAGGGACTTTCAGAGGAAAATAAAGTCAAGGTGGTAGTGGAAGATCTACAGCACCTGCAGAAGGAGCTAGCAGTAGCTCAACCCAGCATGCATCCACAGGAGGTGATGCAAGAGGCAGAGGGAGTTTTTCTAGAGGAAGAGGACGCAGAGGAGGAGGCAGAGAAGTAAGATGCTACAGATGCAATAAGCTGGGACATAGAGCTTTTGAGTGCCCAGAGAGTGCAGAGATAAAGCAGAGGAATGCAATTGTGGCTCCTGCTAAGGAAGAGGTACCAGTGGCAGCAGTAACAGAAGAAGTGGATACACCAGAAAGCATAGAGTCTCTAGTACTTAATAAAGTTTTACTTAAGTCAGCAAAAGAGATGACTGAACCGCCACAAAGGAAGGCTTTATTCAGGACAGTGTGTAAAGTCCAAGGAAAATGTTGCCAGATGATCATTGATAGTGGCAGCACTGATAATCTAGTTTCTACAGAAGTAGTGCAGAAATTGAAGCTGAGGACAATGAAGCATCCAACACCGTATAAAGTGTCATGGCTGAAAAAGGGACATCAACCGCTGGTAAGTGAACAGTGTGAAGTAGAATTTCAAGTAGGCAAATATAAAGATAAAATTGTTTGTGATGTGATGCCTATGGACGTGTGTCACATATTGCTTGGAAGACCTTGGCAATATGACAGAGCAGCCATGCATGATGGGAAGAGGAACACCTACAAATTTGGAAAGGATGGTGTCAATCATACATTGTTGCCTTTGCAGGAAGATGTACCAGGCCAGAAGAATGATTCAAAAACTCTGTTGTTTGGAGGAAAGGAGTATTTGGAGCAGATGATGGATGTACAAAAGGCTGTCCAGATCAATCAGGATGTTGGTATAGAAAAAGAACAACTAGTTGATGACTGCTCAAAAGTCATTGAAGGTATAAAAGGCTATGTGAAATTTCCAAAATCTGCTCCTAATGAAGTTATTGAATTGTACAGGAAACTAGATCTTCAGAGAAGAGAACTGGAGAGACAGAGAACTTATGCACATGTAAATTTGCTGACGAAACAAGGCAGGGAAGTTTTTATGAAGGAAAGTCATGAAGTAGAAGATGGTAAGAAGGCAAGACTAGCTGACAGTCTCATGATGAATACAAATCAGCATGTTGAAATATTGCCAGAGAAAGCTGAGGAGAAAGCCAATGAAAAAATTTTGGGTCCTGAAAAAGACTTGAAGCTACAGAGAGAAAAGTTCGTGACTGAATCCACAAATCAGACCAGTGGGTCTTGTGATTTTAATGATAACAATTTGATTGTGTTTACAGGTGATGAGCCAAAGTATGTTGTAGAGGGACAGGAAGCTTGGGAGGTAGAAACATCTATGGCGGCAGTGGAAGCAACTTCTATGGTAGCAGCTGAATTAACAGAAATTGGAAACAACAGTAGTAAGCTGGACATAGAAATTGAAGAAATATGGCAGCTGATGATGCAGCAATCCAAATGGAGGAAAATAGAAATGGAAGCAAGCAAGATCAATCAGGACTTGAACCTGATTGACAGGAAGAAGAAAATGGAGGAAAGGACAACAGAAATGCAGCGGGAGCAAAGGAATAAAGCATTTGGACGGTTGCAGAACAAAGTGTGGGACCTTGGAAGAAAAGAACAGGGACTAAAACGCATGATCAGGAGATCATGATCATTTCAACCTTGGGAGTCTGATGCAGGTGCATGCCACTCAGACAGGAAAAAGTCGGAAGTTTCTATCTTTTCTAGTTTAAAAATAGGAATAGGGTAGAAAATAAAACAGGCTATCTTTTTTCAGTTAAAAATAGCATAAAAGTAATGAATAAAACTTGCTATCTTTTCACAAATAAACAAGTTGTAGAAAAGCCTAAATTTACTATGTAAAAAGTTTGCTTTTGTAATGGGTAAGGTTATCCATGTAAATAAAAAAAAAGACTTGGGCAACTAAGCTGATGAGAGAGTTGAATGGAAGTTCTCTAATAAAGAAAAACAATGTCTTGAATGATGAAGGAGTGATGTGTAAATGTTATTATTGAATCCATGCTTCAATATAATATAACCTTGTATTTTGTTGAGCGCCATTTACTATTCATTTTTTAGCAGGCCGCCTCTTCATATTCTGATGGAACGTTAAACTTTGTTTGTGAGAAGGAAACGAAGGGATGTGTATACAGTCTATGTGCGTTTGACGGGAAATTATTGGCAGCCGTTAATGAACTTACACAAATCTATACATGGACAGCCGCCAGCAACACACAGGATTACTTACACCCTCATTGTGAACGACGTGGTCGTAAACTCAACTTTCAAGTGGAGTCAGAGGGAGAATGGAATCGTTGTTCTTCAATAATAATAAAAAAAACAGTCCTTGAATTATTATGCTGATGCGTTCCGTGTGGCTGAATATTAATAAAATTCTCACGCAGTATAGATGGTATTTTGTGTTTCAAATGATGAATTAGGAAAATCACCGTGAGTTCTTTTTTTTATTGCATGGACAGCGGAACAGATTGAATTGATAAAATTTGTGTATTCATTGAAATGTGAGATTAGACCTGTGTACAAGTTGCTAGCGCGCGCACTGGGTTTATAAATATAACTGCACCCACTATCTGGAGAATCCGTATGGTTGCTGTGCATTCAGGACTGCGCATCACAATCGCGGTGCGGCCTAACCATATGTTGCATGTATTGTCTAGCGGGATTTTATGAGTTTTCCACTTCTTTGTTGTGCGCTTAGGGCTGTGTGGGTTAATCTTTAAATTTGGAGTGCGCATATTTTATATTGCCGTGGAGGTTTCTCGTGTGCTTGAAACCATATGTGTGCATGTATATATAGACTAGCTTATACATAGTTGTGCATGCATTTGCCTAATGAACTATTAGTTTAATGACTGATGATCTGAGGACAGACCCAAAGGAGAGAGAGCCGGATATTGAAAATATTGTAATCAAATTGGAGAGGTTGTCGTTAGAGCCAGAGACCGGTCCATCAAAAAGCATTTGCCAAATGACTATTGGGTTGAAGCTGTCAATTGTGTAGCATATTAGATGTCCAACCAAAAGCATCCAAAACATAGTTCCTGAAGAAGCATGGAGTGGAAGAAAGCATAGTGTCACACATATGAGAGTTTTTGGATGTGTGGCTTATGAACATGTCCTCGATGAGTTGAGGAAGAATTTGGAAAGAAAGGGGGAGAAATGTATATTTTTTGGATACAGTGATGAATCCAAGGCATACAAACTCTAAAATTCATTAACCAAGAAAGTTGTAATCAGCAGAGATGTGCAGTTCATAGAAGAGGAAGCATGGGATGGAAGTTTAGAAAGGACAGCCAATGTCAAAGCATGCATACCACACGAGAACAAAGAGGAATTAACAACAACAAGTAATTCCTCAACAGTGACTCCCTCTACTCCTATTCAAGCACAACAAAGTAGGGAGCAAGAACCTTCATCAAAAAATAATAGGATCATTTCCCACAGCCAAGTAAGTGCGTCTCCAAGCACACTGCGAAGTGTGACACCAAGTGACATGTCAAGCCCATCTTCAGCAAGCACAAGAAGACCAAAGTTAAGAAATTTAAATGAAATTTATGAGAAAGATGAAGTTGATAGTAGCGCTGGTCTGAATTCCTTATTTGCATTATCTTTTCATGTAGATGACCCAATACACTTTGAAGATGCAGTCAAAGAAGAAAAATGGGTTGTGACAATGGAGGAAGAAATGGAAGCAATAGAAAGGAATGACACATGGGAGTTAGTGAGCCTTCTGAAAGGAAAACATATTATTGGTGAAGTGGGTCTATAAGAGAAAAAGAAAAATTGGGGGAAAGATTGAAAGGCACAAAGCAAGGCTAGTTGTCAAAGGATACAAACAACATCATGGAAGAGATTACGCGGAGACATTTGGGCCAGTGACGTGGATGGAGACAGTGCGCGCAGTTGTGGCGATTTCCACACAGCACAAATGGAGAGTGTATCAAATGGATGTAAACTTAGCGTTCTTGAATGGAGTGTTGAAAGAGGAAGTGTATGTCATGCAACCGCCTAATTATGAGATTGAAGGCCAAAAATATAAAGCATATCAGTTGAGGAAATCTCTTTATGGATTGAAGCAAGCACCGCGCGCATGGTATAGGAGGATAGATGCCTACTTTTTGGACAGTGGTTTCGACAAATTTGAAGGTGAGCCTACTCTCTACATCAAAGAGAGAGAAGGTAAGATTCTCATTGTCATCTTATATGTAGATGATTTGATTTTTACAGGCAGTGATGATTTCCTCATTGCTGATTTAAAACAAGTCATGAAGAGTGAATTTGAAATGACTAACTTGGGATTGTTAAGATATCTTTTTGGAATAGAAGTGAAGCAAACAGAAAATGGTATTTTTATCTCTCAAGCAAAGTATGTGGCGGAAATTTTGGAGAGGTTTAAAATGCAGAAAAATAAGTCCGCACCAACTCCAACTATCATAGGGTTGAAGTTGAGCAAAGAAGATTGCAACAACAATGTCAATTCAACATTATACAAAAGCATGATAGGCAACTTGATGTATTTGACTACCACAAGGATGGATATAATGTATGCAGTAAGTTTGTTGTCAAGGTTCATGGAGATACCCAAGGAGACACATTGGCAAGTAGTGAAAAGGATTCTGAGGTATGTCAATGGGACAAAACAATATGTCATTTTGTGCACAACAACAAGTGATTTCAGGTTGGTTGGTTACACTGATAGTGATTGGGCAGGAAGTGTCGATGACAAAAAGAGCACGTCAGGATATTTTTTTCATTTGGGTTGCAAAGACATTTCATGGGCCTCCAAGAAGTAGACAATAGTGTCATTTTCAATAGAAAAAGTTGAATATGTCACAACAACAGTAGCAGTGTATGAGGCAGTTTGGATGAGAAGGATGTTGAGGGATCTTCGTCATCACCAAGAGGGCGCGAAAACTATTTTCTGTGACAACACCTCAGCAATTGCATTGTCAAAGAATTCTGCCTTCCACAAGACAACCAAACATATTGATGATAAATATCATTTTGTTAGAGAGTTGATAAACAATGATGAAATTGTGTTGCAACACTCCAGGTCATAGGAACAATTTGCTGACATCTTCAAAAATCCATTGGCATGTGAAAGTTTTGCTTATCTCATAAAATGTTTGGGAATCGTCAATGGTGGAAATTGTGATTAAGGGGGAGTGTTGGAAATAATAATCCCAACCGCTACAATAAACAACTTGACAACAGCCATACTTGTCAGACGTATTTTTGTAGGTTGCATCTTTGTTTGAAGATTGAAGGATTGAAGCAAGGCGTGAACCATTCTAAAATGCAACAAGGAATTTAAAGCAGTCAATGTACTTTGGTAAATAGATATGGGAAAGCATTCATTCAAAGACTATTTCCCACACTCCAGAAATACCTGCACGATTCTGATTACACTCAATAACAACATCATACTAATTACTTTGCTCTGTCATGAATTGAATGTAAAATCATATGTTGAGTTATATATGAATGTAAAATTCATTTTGTAATAGGTTAGAGAGTAAGAGGTTAGAGAAAAAGAGAGCACAAGTCTCTGGGGAGAAAATGGTGGAGCGAATTTTGGTGGGCATGTGAAAACAATAGTTACAGTATTTTACTGTGTGTTATTCCACATGAAATTTTAGTTTTTACTTAGTGAATGAGCCGCAACATCATGTGAATGTCTTTTCATGTTTTAGAATATAATACTAAGTTGTTATCATGTTTCTCCAAACCTACTTTGTCATTTTTTCCATGAGTAAACATTATTCATAAGTCTCTGAAATAGCTTCGTGGTGCATGAAATCCAAGTCCGTGAAATAGCTTTGCGGTGCACGAAGGTAGCTGCATGAAATCATCTCTGCAGTTCATGAAGCTAGCTCCACAAAAGTAGCTTCGTGAAATTCAAAGACCTCTGCCCCTCTGTGAAAATTAAATTTCTAAATATTTCTAACAATTTGAAGATAGACAGAATTAATGGACTAGTACTTGGAGTCAAAACTGTATCTAGGTGTTTGAGAGAGGTAGTTGTGACAGAGGATTGTTTCTATTATGGAAATAAACCAAAATATCAATGCATGTTTTTGAAAATTTCCAACAAATATATGTGATGATTGAGCATTATTTTATGACTATGAATCCTAGTTGCCTAGTGGCCCTGTTTTTCTATTGTCGAGAAAACCAAGGGATTTTCTCGATCTGAACTGAGCAAAGAAGAAATATTAACTCCTTACAAAAATAACTCCATAAAAAAATACTTCAACACATTATATTATACCTATATAAAAATATTGAATATGGCACAGAATAAAACAATCCCTAGAATCAACACTAAGACCTTTTCAATTAAACCCATTCTACCTTAGAATCAACCTTGAGAATAAATCTCAAAGCACTAAACCAACCAAACCCACCTGGACTAATTTTCATGTTTTGATGAAAAATATTTATCAAGAAGCATGAAAAATAAAACTAAAAAGTCAATATTCGTATACAAATATGAGAGGCACTACATCTCCCCTGAACCCAATCGTAGGGAACAAAAACCCATCAACATTTAAGGTATCAATGTAAGGGTCAAGATGTTGCATTATTTTGAAAGAGGAGTCTCAATCCATAAAATTTGCAAGCCCAACAACGTCTGAAGATGCTTTTATGAAGTCCACTACAACATCATTTCAATTTACCTTCAAAATACCATCGTCATCCAAACACAATCTGCCTGCAAGAGTGTAAAAGTGAACCAAAGCCTATGAAAAAAAAAATTGAGAGCCAAAGAGATTGACTAAGACCCTTTCCTTTGAGAGCCAAAGAGATTGACTAAGACCCTTTCCCTTCCTCTCTAGTTGTTTTGAGTGGTGAAGATGAAGGTTGTTGGTTGATCTCGTCATGATAACAGGGGCCTTATATATCTCATCTTGAGGGGTGCTATATGGAATTTTAGACAAGGGGGATTTCCATAGCACAAAACCCTGAGTTGTATGAGCATTCTAAGAATAATGAAAAGAGGAGCCATATTCTTTCAACACACCATTATTAGGGACATTTCCCACAAACATTGACTAAAAATCATTATTCAACACAAGATCCTGATTCGCAACCACTAAAAATTGTAAAACCCAAACTAACAAGTGTTATCGAAACAATGAAAATGACATTATGCTAAACTCTTAGCAAAGTTGTGCAACTATAGAATTATGTGTTCAAGAATATTATTACGCTTACACAAAAAAAATTAATGAAGCTGATAAAAATTGCAACAAACACCAACATCTCAAGGTTTAGTTAATGAAGCTAATAAAGACTACAACAACCACCAATATTTCATGGTTTTCATTTGACCTACAATGCTTCCAGTGCATATAAATATTTATTTATTTAAATGGAATTAATATGCTTCATTAGTAACATCCACAAAATAAATTTAAATGGTCCTAAAATTTATTGCTCGAAAATTGATGGTTGAGATGCTGGTTTCCTACTCTGTAGCTCAACTATTAAGAATGAGAACAAAGAAACTAGGGGTCCAACAGTGAACCTCTAGGGATACCAGGAAATTTATCTAGACCTGCAGCCCTTCACAAGGCATATGTATATGTATATGTATATGTAATGTAATATGTTATATATATAGTATAATATATATATATAGTATCATATATATATACATTATTATATATAGATATATATATATATATATATATAATACATATATTATGCATTATATATATGTATATTATGTATACATATATACAATATATATTATATGTTATATATGTACATATATATTTATCTATATATAATAATATATCTATATAATATATTATATTATATATATACATATATATAAAAATAATAGTTTAAATTTGTTTTAACATGTAATTTTATCTTCGCACTTATGGGACATACTAAAGCCTTTTTGACGGGTTGTGACAGGTTCAATTTTGAACTCTGGGTGGTATTATCACCTGGATTGAACCTAAGGTTGAAGGAAGGCAATGCGAGGGTAACCACAAACCGCGCTTAGCCAAGTAGCTAGCCCTACTAGGTCGGGAGAGGGCTCTCTCCATAAGGATATCATCTAAGAGGACTGGATTAGGAAAAGGAATTTAGGTTAGGTATAGTAGCACGAAATTTTTAATTGGATTTTGAAGGGGTTTGTCAGATCAGGAGGAGCTAGACAGTTTAGGTCTGGGAAATTAGGTCAGAAATGCAAGGTGTTCTATGGGGCAAGGTAGGAATAGGCTTTAGCAATCTTGGGCTTGATGGGGTGAGATGTTTTAGACTGGTGAGAAGTTAAGAAGGGAATGTGACAATCCTGATTCCTTCTTGGACTACTAAAAACATGAAATGGTGAATGGTTTCCCAAGACAGAGCACTGATGCACTCAAACTTGAAAACATTCAACTAGAAGTAATGAAATGGTAGATGGCACACATAAAACATATAAACATATAATCACAGAATAAGAAAATTTACTAAAACTCCATATCATAGGGATCCCATAAAAATAGCTGCAATTCTTATTAATCTCCTGGCAAAATGCTTACAAAGGTGTACAATCAAGCTCTGAGCATCTAACTGAGTCCAACCCTCTATAGTGAAGAAGAAGAAGAAGATATATGCATTGTCCCATCCTAATGGGTCGAATCCCTAGGATGAGGAGCTAATATAACTAATACTAAACAAGAAACAGGAATATAGGCATCATTAACAACTTGCCTCTAAAAGTGAAAAACTGTTTCATTTAAGCTCAAACTAACTTCTAAAGGAATGAATCTAGCCTATATCACTATTCATCTATCATAATTACATGCAAAGTCATCATTTACAATGGTAAATCATCCACCATGAGAGATAATCCATGATTACAATTAAAAGAAATTGGAAAAATAGCAACCTTGAGCAAAACTGTGAAAAGCACAGTGCCACTGGGCAAAAGCATAGCGCCACTTTCAGGTCACATTTTACGGCCTTCCCGATGTCCAAATTGAGCCCATGATAGCTCATTGGAAAGGTATTCAAGTCTAACTCCTAGAACACCTATAATTTCTATATTTTGAGCTCATTTGACCCCCAAAATCTTGATTGTCCAAAGGCTACTTATATGTGTCCAAAAAGTAGCAGAAAGATCATTTTTAGGGTGTTTTTTGACCTTTTGTTGGACCAGTTCTGTGCCAAAAAATTTGAAACTTCATAGGGTGCATTTCCCCATCACTCTTAATCCGAGAATGCAAACCATTTCTTCATTGAGTGCCCCTAGGAAAAGCGCAACGCCGGTGGTGCTTCACTTATAAGCAATTTTTCTATGTATTAAATTTCAAAATTTGCTCCAAATTTTCCCAAAATTGGTGTGAAGCACCACCATCATGTGCTTTACTGAGCCAAGGAGGCTTCAGCTATCATTCTAAGTCTATCCTCCTCTTTCTCACCTTCCAAGGCCCGCCTTAACCTAGATTTCAATTTCTTCATCCCCCTTTTGCAAATCCTGTTGCGGGTTTTGTAATGATAGGCCATGTGTCTGAGCATTTGATTACTTTTGTTGGCCCTTTGTAGCAACTTCTCAAGGTGTATGTTGACTCTCTCATGCCAAGTCTCCCAATCATCTTCAATCTCCTACTCAATAGGAGTCAAAGTGACTTGTGTCTCTTTGCCACTTTGCGTTTTTGCCTTGAGCACTTCTAATTCCATGAGGACTTGCTTGTCACTCAACTATTTGTTTTCTTGCTTTAAGTGTGTAACGACAAACTTGGCCCTTTCCAAATTGTCCATCAGAGCCTGTATTTGAGCCTCCCCTGTGTGGTTTTCTCGGTTGCCTGGTTCTATTTGCTGAAGTGTCATTGGCTGTGTTCTCCTCCTTATAGTCTTGGTCTTCCAGGTCCATGTTTGCAAGGTTGGGTGTATGGACATGAGGAATGAGGGGATGGAAGATGAACTTGTGGTTAGGAAATGATTGGAGGAGTAGGGAATGAGAAGAAGGGTTTTGTGTCTTGAGATTTTCTCTTGGGAAGAGGGACAAAGGGGAATGTGAAGGAATAGTGGTAAAGAGGAAAAATGGATAGAGTGATAGGGAAATAAGGATAGGGGAATTTTAGGACTGTAGAGATAGATGCTAGGATGAATAGGAAAGAGTTTGGGCTTAAGAATCACTATGTAGACTTTAGGGTTTGAGATTAAACATGGCAAACAAAGTTTGTGACTTAGATTAGAAAATCAAAGCCAAGGTAAAGAATGTTTACCTACTTGTGGCAATGGAGAGCAATGGCAATTTTGAAGTTTGCTTGAGGATTTGGAGGTTTTTGGGCTCTCCTGGAAAAAGTGCAGTGCCAATGCTTAGAAGTGCAACACCAAGAAAAAAGTGCAGCACCTGTGTTAATTTACACTAAGAAAATCAGGCAAATGCAAAGCGGCAGGTGAAAAGTGCAGCGCCGGTCTCCAAAAGTGTAGTGCCACTTTCAGACAAGTTTTGACTACCTTCTCAGTGTCCAAATTAGGCATGAGATAACTTGTTGGAAATATTGTCGAGTCTACCTTCCATAACATCTTGAATTTTTCAATTTGGAGCTCATTTTCCCTGTCAAAAGCTTAATCTCCCAAGATTAGTCAAAATGTCCAGAATGAGGCTGCCAAAATGCAGAGTGGTGTTTCAGTGAATTGTTGGATGTCTTCCTCAACTCCAAATCGAGCTCATGATAGCTCATTGGAAATCACTCTATGTCTAGTAAGCATTTGACTCATCAAGAAAGTCATTTGGTCACTCCAGCTAGGAGAAATCTTGATTTTCCCAAAGTCACTCCATAATTGCAGCAACTCTCCTAAGGGAATGATGTTTTGGGCATTTCTCCCCAACCATGAGACTTGTATAAACACGGAAGGAGATTTTTCTTTCTGAATCTATTATGGACAAAAACCTCTCTCAATTTTGACAAACTCATCTTTAATTTCTCAGAAACATCATTTTAATAAAACCTATCCCGATGTGTGGAACAGGGGATTTGGAGAAATGAAGGGAAATGAAGGGGATGAGGGGCTTATAATTTCTTGAGAACATTTTGGGAAGTAGGTAGGGATGTTAGGAAGCAGGTGAAAGTGGAATTTCAAAGATTTAGTGAGTGGAAGGGGTATCAGTGATGGAAAATGTTTAAGAAGGTATTTTAAGGGTAGGGGAAGGTGTATGGGCATCAGGATACAAGTTTTGTTGATGATTTGACCATCTAAGGAAAATTACCTTCAAAACCCTAGGAGATGGAAATGAGCCTTACCCAAGCACAACTGAAGCACAAACAAGGTGTAAAATGACCCATTGGAACTTAAAATAATGATGAAAACACTTTAAATGATGGTACACTCAGTCGAATGGGACATGGACCAATATTTGGAAAACTTTGGAAGGAGTGAAAACAATCCTAGACCTAATACCTAGTGACCAAATTTTACTTGAAGACTCACTGAAATGACAAAATTTGACTTTGGTGCATTAAGACCACTTTGTAAGAGCATGTTTGATCGCTGGTGGAAGGCTGCAAAGACTGAATCTAACATTGGATCCATTGGGGATGGTAGCTCCTTGGAGGTGCTAAGAACATCGTAGACCAAGTGCCTAACCATGTGGACCAATACAGTAAAAAACTTAAATTGAAATGCATGACTGAGAACTAATGACTTGATGACATAAACTAACTTTTACTCAACTAAAAACTGATTCAATACTAAAACACAACTGACAAACTGGAAAAAATGCTCAAAATGGAGCTTATTCAATAAAACCTACTCTAACTATTCCATTCATCATCTGATCAAGTGAAATGAAACAACCAATGCAACCAGGTAAGCATTTTTGTTGTTGTTTGAATTCTCCACAATATTGTTTATGAGAAAGAAGAGAGAACTACTGAAATGCAACTCCCATGAAAACTTGTAAACAGATCCAAATTTTCCCATATTCAATAATATGGATTCTCTATCTGACTCCAAAAATACCACATAAGGATCTTGAAATTCATGTGCACTGGAACTTAGCTCATCCAATGGATTACTTTGCTTCTCCTCATACCATGAATGCAAACTTTCATTTGAGCTTTGTGACGAGACTCCTGCTGAAAATGATAAAGAAACTGGCTGCCAGATCAAGTTTGTATCAATACTTTTTCCAAGCTCAAAGTTAGCCAATGGATAAGGACTTTGACTGCAGGCATCATCTAACACATCAGCTATTAGATCATGAAAAACTTGAAAATACTGTTGCAACCCATTTTCTATTGGTTCCAATGAGGTTGCATGGTTTTCTATAGGCTACTCATTTGAAGATATACTATGCAAAATTCCCTTCAAAAGCTAAAACAATTCAAAACATAGTGGTACATAATCATCTTGCATCATTTGATCATATGCTCCAACTTCCAAGTCTTCATCTACAACCTAACACTCAATGGCATTTGGGGGCTACAAATCTAGATATGGGAAGTCTTGAACAAGGATTTCATTGCCTCTAGATGGTCAAGATCAAAACTTGTCAACGGTTGATTTCTGATTGCACGAAAGTTGTCTTTGATGAACTAAAATGAAGTAAAACAAAGAGGCAAATATCCTTCACTTACTGCAATATTTGCTGCACTTTCCTCCTCACTTCCGTAGCTAATATGCATTGGCTAATCATTATATTCGACTTGTCGAAAGTGAACTTCCTCCTTCCATGAACCAGCTACTGATTTGTCTGCAAGACTAGCTTCTGTTTGGAGAACATAATCATCATCATACTGATCAAACATAGGAAAATCATCAGTATAAAATATATCATCAAGCATACATGTCAGATCAATAGATGTCTCTTCTGCAAGCTGATCTATAAACAATCATTATCAGATCTATGACAATTGGGATAAGAAAGAAAATGTTTTGGATCAGCAACTTGTTTTTCTTCAATCAGCGAGCCATGGTCTTGAACATCATACTCATTCCCTATGGTAATCTTTTGCATCATCTCTTCCATTGCACTTACCAAAATGTCGAGCTTTACCTCTAAACATGTCAATTCCTCTGGATCTCTGTTCTTCATCTTTTCTTCCTTCAACTTTGCCCTTCTGATCAACATATTAGCCTCTACATCCACTGCACTATTCTGCATCTCTTCAAGTGTTGCAAGGTTCCTTTCCCTCATATGAAACTCCATTTCTGGATCAAAGGCTTCTGGGTAATGTAAGAGAGTGGATCCAGGAGGAGGCCTTATATTACCAAGCATCGAAAAATAGACTTGGTTAAACCTAGTAGAAAACTATTGTACTATCTCCCCTAGCAGTCATTTCAGCTGGTTATACTCTTCTAGAATCAAGAAAGGGTTTTGTTTGACCACTCACTTGTTGAGGAAAATTTTGACGAACTGTTGGAAATCTGAGATGCTCGCATCAGGAAGGTTTTTCAACCAACTCTTGACTTTTCCTTGAAAATAAAGAGAAAAAAGCCTAATACTGATATCCTCTTCATCAACTTCAAAAAGGTTAAGAAAAGACTAAAAATTCAGTACATTTCTCTCAGCAGTGATGTTCTCAAATTCATCATCAAATCTTGATAGATATAGGTAATGATTTTTAGGGAAAGCATGGGATATAGGAGGTAAAATCAGAGGCTTGTATCTATTTGGAATTTCACAAGGTATAGGAGTATATACAAAAGTTGTAGAATTATTCTTGATCTCTTGATGCTCATCAGTTTGAAGAGAGTCATCAATCAAGACCAAAGGCATGCAAATTATTCACAATCTTCAAAGGGAAGGAATCACATGCAGGTCTAGGAAATTTTCTCAAATACAGTGTACTTTGTAAATCCTTCTTGACATCTCGAGAAAAGAGAAGAAATAATTTATAACAAATAACATAAGGTCTTGAATGAAATTCCAACATGAATGCCTGATCTTTCCATATTGTCCTTTCATGTTTCTACTGGTCAGGTTCATCCTCCAGTGGAGTCCTTGGATCTGATCTCAAAACTGATTTAGAGTCGCCAGGTGAATGATTTTAGCCTTTTGGTGTCTAATCATTGTCCACCATCAATAATCAGATCTAAACTTGATACATTTTCTGAGGAACATAAAACTACATTCTACAGTATGGTAGCCACTGTGTTATCACCTGGATTAAACCTGAGGCTGAAGGAAGGCAATGCCAGGGTATCCACAAACCACACTTAGCCAAGTAGCTAGCCCTACTAGGCCAAGAGAGGGCTCTCTCTGTAAATATATCAGTTGAGATGACTTGATCAAGAAAATTATTTTAGGCTAGGTATAGTAGCATGAAATTTTTGATTAGATTTTGAAGGGGTTTTTCGGATCAAGAGGAGCTGGACAGTTTAGGTCTGGGAAATTATGTTAGAAATGCAGGGTGTTCTATGGGGAAAGGTAGGCATAGGCCTTAACACTCTTGGGCTTGATGGAGTGAGATGTTTTAGAGTAGTGAGAAGCTAAGAAGGGCATGTGACAATCATGGATCCTTCCTGGACTGTTGAAAACATGAAATGGTGAATGGTTTCCCAAGACAGAGCACTGATGCAATGAATTTCGCCTATCAAACTTGAAAACATTAAACTAGATGTAATGAAATGATAGATGGCACACATGAAACATATAAACATATAATCACAAAAGAAGAAACTGTACTAAAACTCCATACCACATGGATCCCATAAAAATAGTTGCAATTCTTATTAATCTCTTGCCAAACTGCTTACAAAGGTGTACAATCAAGCTCTGAGCATCCAACTGAGTCCAACCTTCTACAATGAAGAAGAAGAAGAAGATATAGGCATTGTTTCAACCTCCTCAAATCCTTAAGGTTCGAATCCCTAAGATGAGGAGCTAATCTAACAGATGCTAAACAAGAAACATGAATATATAACTTGCCTTTGAAAGTGAAAAACTGATTCATTTAAGCTAAAACTAACTTCTAAAGGAATGAATATAGCCTCTATCACTATTAATCTATCATAATTACATTCCAAGTCATCATTTACAATGGTAAATCATCCACCACGAGAGAGAATCCATGATTACAATAAAAAAAATTGGAAAAATAGCAACCCTGAGCAAAACTGTGAAAAGCGCAGCGCCACTGGGAAAAAGCGTAGCGCCACATTCAAGTCACTTTTGGAGGCCTTCCCAACATGCAAGTTGAGCCCATGATAGCTCATTGGAAAGGTATTTAAGTTTACGTTCTAGAACAGCTAGCATTTCTGCATTTGGAGCTCATTTGGCCCCTAAAAACTTGATTCTCCCAATGCTACTTCTGTGTGTCCAAAAAGTGGTAGAAAGGTCATGTTTATGGTGTTTTTTGATCTTTTTGTGGACCAGTTTTGCCTGAAAAACTTTGAAACTTGCTAGGGTGCATGTAATCCTAAATATAAATGCAAAAATGCAAACCATTTCTTCATTGGGTGCCCCTAGGAAAAGCACAGCGCCGGTGGCGCTGCACTTATGGGCAGTTTTTCTTTGTATTAAATTCCAAAATTTGAAATAACAAAATTAGCTCCAAATTTGCCCAAAATTGGTGTGAAGCACCACCATCATGTGCTTTGGTGATACAAGGAGGCTTCAGCAAGTATTCTAAGTCTATCCTCCTCTTTCTTTCCTTTCAGGGCCCACCTTAACCTATCTTTCAATTTCTTGATCCTCCTGTTGCAAATCCTATTGTTGGTTTTGTAATGATAGGCCATGTGTTTGAGCATTTGATTACTTTTGTTGGTATTTTTTAGCAACTTCCCAAGGTGTATGTTGACTCTCTCAAGCCAAGTCTCGCTATCATCTTCAATCTCCTACTCAATAGCAGTCAAACTGACTTGTGTCTCTTTGCCACTTTGCCTTTTTGCCTTGAGCACTTCTAATTCCATGAGGACTTGTTTGTCACTCATATGTTTGTTTTCTTGCTTTAAGTGTGTAATGAAAAACTTGGCCCTTTACAAATTGTCCACCAGAGCCTGTACATGAGCCTCCCTTTTGTGGTCTTCTCGATTGCCTGGTTCTATCTGCTGAAGTGTCACTGCCTGTGTTCTCCTCCTCACAGTCTTGTTCTTCTAGATCCATGTTTGCAAGGTTGAGGTGTATGAAATGAGGAATGAGGGGATGGAAGATGAACTTGCAGCTAGGAAATGAATGTAGGAGTAGGGAATGAGAAGAAGGGTTTTGTGTCTTGATATTTGCTCTTCGAGAAGAGGGACAAAGGGGAATGTGAAGAAATAGTGGCAAAGAGGAAAAATGGATAGGGTGATAGGGAAATAAGGATAGGATAATTTTAGGACTGTAGAGCTGGGTGCTAGGATGAATAGGAAAGATTTAGGGTTTAAGCATCACTATGGAGATTTTAGGATTTGAGATTAAACATGGCAAACAATGCTTGTGACTTAGATTAGCAAATTAAAACCAAGGTGAAGAATGTTTACTTACTTATGGCAATGGAGAGCAAGGGAAATTTTGAAGTTTTCTTGAGGATTTGGATTTTTCGGGCTCTCCTGGAAAAATTAAAGTGCCAACACTCAGAAGCACAGTGCCAGGACAAAAGTGCATTGCTTGTGTTAATTTACACTGAGAAAATTGGGCAAAAGCGCAGCGCTAGGTGAAAAGCGCACGTCAGTCTCAAAAAGCGCAACGCCAATTTTAGACAAGTTTTCGCTACCTTCCAAGTGTCCCAATTAGGTGAGGGATATCTATTTGGAAATCTTGTTGAGTCTAATTTCCATAAAATCTTGAATTTTTCAATTTGGAGCTCAGTTGCCCTGTCAAAAGCTCAATCTCCCAAGACTAGTCAAAATGTGCAGAATGAGGCTATCAAAATGCAGAGTGTTGTTTCAGTCAACTGTTGGAGATCTTCCTCAACTCAAAATTAAGCTTATGATAGCTCATTGGAAATCTCTCTATGTGAAGTTATCATTTGACTTATCAAGAAAGTCATTTGGACACTCCAACTAGGAGAAATCTTGATTTTCCAAAAGTCACTCTAGAAGTGCAGCAACTCTCCTGAAGCAAATGATGTCTTGGAAATTTCTCTCAAACCATGAGATTTGTGTAAAAACGGAAGGAGGTTTTTCTTCTTGAGTCTATCGTGGACAAAAACCTCTCTTACGTTTGTCAAAATCATCTTTCATTGCTCAAAACATCATTTGAATAAAACCTATCTCGATGTGTGGAATAGGGAATTTGTATAAATGAAGGGAAATGAAGGGGATGAGTGGCTTATAATTTCTTGAGAACATTTTTTGAATTAGGGAGGGATGTTAGGAAGCAGGGGAAAGTGTAATTTCAAATATTAAGTGAGTGGAAGGGGTCCAAAAGGGAAAAACACAGGCATAACCTAGAAAAGTGTCAAATTATAGAAATAGGTTAGGGTTTGTGGGAAAATAATTAATTTGAGGGATATCAATGATGGGAAATGTTTAAGAAGATATTTTAAGGGTAGGGCAAGGCGTATGAGCATCAAGATACAAGTTTTGTTGACGATTTGACCATGCAAGGAAAATTACGTTCAAACCCTAGGAGAGGGAAATGAGCCTTACCCAAGCACAACTGAAGCACAGACAAGGTGTATAATAACCCATTTGAACTTAAAATAATGATGACAACTCTTTGAATGATGGTACACTCAGCCGAATAGTGACATGGACCAATATTTGGAAAGCTTTGGAAGGAGTGAAAACAATCCTAGACATAATACCTAGTGACCAAATTTTATTTGAAGACTCACTAAAATGACAAAATTTGACTTTGACACCCTAAGACCACTTTGTAAGAGCATGTTTGATTGCTGGTAGAAGGCTACAAGACTGACTCTAATAGGTGGTATATGCAATTTTTTCCATAATGAGTGGCATATACGGCCCCACCCTGATAACTACATATGTATTACCCGCCATTTCAATTTTTATCATCAGCGTGTATATTAAATATTGTGTATGTAACCTGCCAGCTTTTAAATTTATATTGTCAATGTGTATATTAAATGTCGCCTATGTAACCTGCTAACTTTCGACGTCAGTTAGCACAAAAGTATTTGCATAAAATCATTTTCAGCACAACATATATTCTAGAGAAATCTAGAACAATTACAAGGATATGGGAAAATGTAATATGTAATGGTCAACCCAGTTCAGATGAATCCAATGCATTGGGTTTTTAAAATTATGTGTTGGATTGTTGGATGGAGAGAAGTAAGGTGTTTTTCTACTGTGCGGACCTGCAGCCCTTCACAGGGCATTTTAATATA
>APFE031342515.1:85521-111181 GCA_000404065.3 Pinus taeda | reverse complement strand
ATATAGTAAATCAACATAAATAATAGTTTAAATTTGTTTTGGTGTGTAATTTTATCTTCGCACTTATGAGACATACTAGAGCCTTATTGACGGGTTGTGACAGGTTCAATTTTGAACCCTGGGTGGCATATGAAATTTGTTCTGTAATGAGTGGCATGTACAACCCCACCTCGATAGCTACATATGTATTGCCCGCCATTTCAATTTCTTCCATAACCATGTATATTAAAGCAGTTGTCTATAATGCGACTTTTTGAAAGCTTTTCCGGTGGGTTTTTCCGGTCAAAATCCGGCAGCAATTTATTGGAATCTCAAGGTTGATAGCTAGTTTCTGCACAATCAAAGCGTACCAGGGGTTTTTCAGGGTGCTGAATCCAAATATGCAGTTAAAAAACCATTTTAACTGAAACAAATCAAGATTTAACCTCAATTTCTTCAGCCGGATTCCGTCACCGGAATATCCAAAAAGTTGCATTATAGACAACTCCGTATATTAAATATCGCGTACATAACCTGCCAGCTTTTGAATTTATATCGTCAACATGTATATTAAATGTTGCCTATGTAACCTGCTGACTTTCGATGTGACTTAGTACAAAAATATTTGCATAAAATCATTTTCAACACGACATATATTCCAGAGAAATCTAGAACAATTACGAGGATATGGGAAAATGTAATATGCAATAGTCAACCCAATTCAGATGAATCCAATGTTTTGGATTTTTAAAAGTATGTGTTGGTTAGTTGGATGGAGAGAAGTAAGGTGTTTTTCTACTGTGCAGTGTAATATAAATATTGAAATTATTTTTTATCTCGGATGGAATTTTTTATCAAAATATAAATGTGTGATAGTTTTATTAATTTTTTTATTATACTTGGAGTACGCATGGTATTACGCATTTATTTTTTTCCTTTGATTGTTTATTAGTTTGTTTTTGACCAAAAATATATTTCCCTTATCCATAGTCTACCCTTGGGAATTCATCTTTTGTTATTTTTTATTATTATTTGTTGGCTTAAGGGGCTTGGACCCAAGTTCAAAGTGTAATGCACACCAACAAAACCCTCAACCACTGGCCCTTTTGGCAACGACATGCAAGCTAATCACAGTCTCACTTGAAGCAGTTATGGGAGGTTGTAGAACCAAGTTTTTGCAGCTTGAGGGATATTGTGTTATGGCATCACTTTATTCTTTTATGTTTTATAATTATCTACAACATCGCATACATAAAAGAATTTGTGCGGATGCTTTACCCAGATTTTCACTTATTATATAAACATATCATAGAACAATATAACACGTATTCTTTCGCATGAATAAGTAAAAAGAAATCATAACAATACATATGAATGCAGATTATGAATACAGATACAAAATAATTCGCTAAAACTTCTTATTCTTTATTAAGATAGATCTTCAGTACATACAAATTCTCGACCTACGCACCGAGTTGCAGGTTGTCTGTACAATTAACTGCAATGCCTTCCCTTTAAGGTCCAAAATACAGATTAAAGTCAGAAAGTATGATCAATTCATCTATGTCTGACTATCCTCGAAAAAGCATTACATGTCTGTAAAGACATTACATTCCTACAAAATCCATGGTCCACATACCATGAACTCAACAAAACAATGACCTAAGACCCTAATACCCGTTACAAAATGAGGGGATTTGACCCATCTCGAAGCCCCTAGACATCACACTGTAAATAAAACTTTACGAACTCTGCACACTCCACTCTTCAAAATGCGGAGTCTTTAACCAAAACTAGACCAAGCTGGGTTACACTTAATAGGCCCCCAACACTCACATGTGACTCGTCTCAAGTCACTCAGCTGTGATGCCCTTGATTTTTCCTGCGATGCCATTGTAGATGGAATTGTACTGTTGGACTATTTCTTCTACCTTCTTTCCCTCTTGGTTCACTTCTTCCAGCAACGCCTCTATGGTTGGTCGGAGAGTCTTCCGCATCACTTCTTTCTCACTCTGTGATAGCTCCCTAAGCCTTTCATCTATTGCTTGCGAAAGCTGGAGTGCCTCATCCTACCATGACTGAGTCCTTTCTGTCCAAATTTTCTCTTTCCTTCAAATATCTTCAATCTCTTTCTGGAGATTCTTCCCTTTGGTGATGTTGGTGACCCTCTATGAGACTGCTAGGGTCTTCACAATTGCAAGGATCTCTTCACTTGTAGCTCCTCTTCAATTCTCTAAATGTTTGGATCCTGCTGTAGTGCGGTCCAAATCTTCATAGTGTCATCTAGTAACTTTCCACAATCCACCACTATATAAGAGATTCCTTTCACTGCAGTTTTTAAATCCTTTTCACTCTACTCACATACTTCTCATGGCATGATTAGCTGCAACCTTATTTCCCTCTACTTCTTATTCTTTGACTCCTTTATTGTGAGGCCAAGCTTCATGAGCTTCTCTACTGACATATCTTCTTCACAGACCTTTATGTCTGTGACCTCACTACAGGTTTGTGCAATTTCTTCTTCTATATATTGTTGTTTTTGGTGTGTTATATCTATGTCTTTGATCAATTGATTGAGCTCCTGCTTCAGCAAAGTTTTGTCCTCTTCCACCTGAATGCTTAACAATGAAGTGTGTTGATCTCACTCCTCTGTGCCTTGATGTAGACTCTATGAAGATCATCCTTAAATCCTACGATGTTGCGGTACTGCTCATACAAACTAGGTGATAACCTAGGATACTCGTTCACAACCATGTGTGAATCCATACTTAATAATACAAAGAAAATTATGTTCTCCTATGTGCTCAATAACTCCTTAGTATGCCATAGTGAGGTATACCACACAACTTCACATATATATGTTTCAACAGGAGGAAACTGTGAGTCCTCCATGTTATAGACATATTTGGGCACTACAACCCCAATCACATATGTCGATAAAACAACGGCTCTTAAACCCCTAAAAGTGTTGTTTCATTCCCTAAAGGATCAAGGTCAATGGATTACATCATTTCCCAGAAGTTCTCCCAGAAAAACTACTCAGAACTAGTCAAAAGTGGACCATACAGACTGCTCCATGTTGAGAGTGCGATGCATCTCACCTGTTACACACAAGGGGTGCAATGTATACAGAAAAGGCCTTTTGTAGGTTGCGATGGGTGAGAGTAGACAAATGGAAGAGGCATTTGGCTAAGTGGAAACCCAGAGAAGCTTCTAGAAACTGCCCATATGACACTTGCCTCTCTGAATTCGCCCAGGGAGAGTAAGAGATCATGAAATCTCCAAGTGGAACCACAAACTCTCAGTGAAATGACAATAATAAAAAACCCAGAAGCTGACTGACCCCCCTACAAATATCTATATATGGATCCCTCATCCTAGAGATCCAGGGGCTAGAATTTTGTATTTTGTAAGGAAGTGTTGTTGGTTTCTCTGTGAGACATTGTATTGTTGGGTGATCTAGCTTTTCATGAGGTGAAAAGGGCTTTAATGCTGGGAGGATGGCACTGGATCACACAGCTGGGTTGTAATCCTCTCTTCTACTTATATCAATAAAGTTATTTGAGTTTTCCTCCATATACGTGTGTATTTTTGAATCTTGTATTTATGTATGCAATTGTATGGTTAATGTACATCTGATTCTACATTGTTTATGGTATTATAGATCTCTATGCTTTGATGGTATTTTGTTGCTTTGCCCCTACAGGTGTTGTTTGAAGCGGGACAAGTGAGAAAGGAGTGGCAAGCTCTATAAAAGGAGAGAGGAAACAAGCAAGGAGCCAAGAGAAAGACTAAGGTTGGTGCTCTCTGCTTCTCTCTTATCTATCTCCCATAAAGGAAATCACAAGTTACTTTGAATTGTTTGTTTCTAAGATAAGCTACCCGTCTTAGTGGGACTAGTAAATCTGAATAGACACTAGTTTTCCCAGAAACAAAATGGCGACTCCACTGGGGAGAAAATAGTTTGTTTGTTTGTTACTGTTGTTTGCTTTATAAACTACAGACGAACCCTGAAGTTAAGCCAGTTAGCCTTTGAACTGCTTTTGCTATGCAACTACAAAGTAGACAATGCTTCTTTAGTCAATCTCCAGGTTGGTTTATGAACTGAACATCTGACTTGCAAACATCCTAAGTGCCCTAGCAATAGCTCAATAACCTCATAAGATCATACCCACATACTTTGTGTTTATTGTCCATCATATGCTCAGCCTAAATCACTGAGCTTAGCTACAAATTGTGAGTGAAAACCAAGCTCAGTCTTGTCCATGGACCATCGCACTGTCTCTCATTGGCAATCTGGATGCATTGCACCTCCCATGTGCTACAGGTGAGATGCATCCCTATTTCCCTTAAGGACAGGTGCGATGATTAAACGAGACTATTTCCCTCTCTGGATTTTGGTTTTTTATTCATTGTTTTCAACTCTATTCAGTAGTTTTTTATTCATTGTTTTCAACTCTATTCACTGTTGAAGCCTTCTTCCTTTACATTATTCAACCTCCATTGATAAGGAATTGTAAATGTTTTTTTATGTATTTTTCATCATTTACAGTCCTCCTTTGCAAAAATTAGCTTAATCGAACTGTCATCTTTTGATTCGAAAGTGTCGTAACTGTCGTTTTTAGTCAAGAAAAAGAGTGTCGTAAAGTCTTCCCCTTTGAGATATTCAATTGTACTTTTTCCATTGTATTTGATTTTAATTCTCAATTCTTTGAAGTGTCAAAAACAGTTTTCCATTCAAAATTGAAAGTGTCGTCTTGGTCTTCCTTTCATTTTGAAAAGAAATTATTAAAGAGTTGCTTTGAAGAAAATAGTTGAGATCTGTACTTAGTTTCCTTTTTGGCATTCACACATTAAGGAAAAGGAAAAACAAATACATGCATGTGCATTTACATTTAGACTACATGCAGAAAATGATTTAGGAAAAGTGCATTTGGTGTGTGCTCTCTGCTCTCTGCTGAAAGAATCTTACTCTTCTTTCCTTAGTAGCTAGGATTTTCATTGCTAAAAGAAAACAAACGACTGTTTATCATTTTAGATTGTATATTTAGGAATTTTACATCTACATCATGTTGCGAACATTGAAAGGCAAACTTCTTAAGAAACATCAACTATAAAATAAACCTCAATGAACATAAAAATGCTTTGGAACCTAACGTACAACATCTAGAAGTCTAGGCTAGAGACGTATTCCGGCATCGTAAAGCTTGGTAACTACCATTTTCATCATACTTTGTGTGATTCCTCCTCTTTGATACGAAAAGTGCCAGTACAAACTTGTGCCCCCACGTACCGTCGAGTATATATTGGGAGACCACAATAGGCTGGTATTCTTTATCCTTAGGAAGCTATGTCTATCGCCCTATCGATTGCAATGCACTGAACACAACATTCAGGAAGATTGACTGTCGTACATAAAGTCCTCGATAATTTCTCTTTAATTTACCACTGAGGTGTATATTGTAGTTCTGCGATTGGTTTCATAATCCCTCTGTCTAGATTTCCAGAGTAGTCACTTTCGTTCCTTTTCGACTCCTTAAAAGAAAAGGTCCATCTAAGCACTTGTCACTTCAGGCTCATTAAATAGCGAAGGCAACTAGAGTCACCTTTAGCTTTTTCTTGACTCTTAAAAATTGAAAAAGCAAGTTGTCTCAAAGTGTCATAAAATTCATTTAATTTGGAATAAATTTTTCCCCTTTTAATTTTGAGTTGATCAATTAATCCGCAATCGTCGAAGAAATTCAATCAAAACCCCTCATTCGCAGAGACTAACGAGTCAACCATATTTGACTCTAGAAACCAGACCATTCCAGGCCAAGCGATCTCGTTTAACTGGGTCGAAATCTCTTGGTTTATTTGAAACTTGTCTTTCAACATCAGCAAAGACGCCAGTTACTCCAATTATTTCTGGTACCCTTGCCTCTACCGAAGAAGTTCTGCAGTTACAAGAAGACATTAGAATTGATCATAGTGTAATGGTAAACACTTCCATTCCTGAACCAGCTCCATCTAGGGCTGGTTCGGAAGGTGTCACCCCGCCAGTATCTATAGCTATAGAGTCTACACCTTCTTCAGCACCAGAAATATTTTACGGACCTGGCGGTCTACCTCTTCCACTTGGACTGATTGCTATAGAAGAGATTGTAGAGGATATTCCATCTAGTGCCCCATTTCATTTTGGAACTAGGATCCACATATATCCTTCTACTACTGAAGTTAGTTCTTTCAATCATCCTTCATCGCAAGTTCCTGTCGAATCACTAGGAAATCTTTTGGATAGACTCAATATGTCTGAACAACCATCAACATCTAGGACTGTACCATCTGATACATCAGTAGCAGAGCCTCCTACCACTACTCCAACAATGTTTGCTGGTATATCATCTATCTCAACTAGTTCTCAATCGCTAGATGGAGTCCACTTAGGGACTGTTTCGACAGCATGGTCTGTTCCTATTTGTTCATCCTGAATCTTATGTGGAATTTCTTATGTTGAGACTCAGCAAATTGATCCTTTGCATCAATATCAATTCAGGCAGTCTAGTCACCAAAGACCAATTTACCCTTTGAACACTGGATTGCCGACATATGGGGGGCCGTATGCCTTTTCATTGTTCCCTCCAGGAGAACAACCATATGAGAGTTCACAACAAAATTCGAGTCAGGCTGGAATTGCATCCAGTGGTTGGGTATCAATACTACCTCAACATTCTATATTCAATGCAACCAAATCAACTTGTGTCGAACATTCCCACTACACCAGCTATTGTGATGGTGTCGCGAGTACAAGCGCTGCTTGTTGTATGTCAACCTCAAGTCTCTCAAGTCGTAATACAACAACCTCTTGTCTCCATGACTCAATCACAACTACAAATTAGTGGCTCCTTAAGTGAAGTGACTCGGGCTCAAATGGGTGCTATCACCCCTCATCTTAGACAATAGCAAATGGTCCAACAACCATGGCTGGTACAATATCAACAACCACAATTCCAGCAAGCTTACCGAGGACCTGAGCAACAAAAATTTATAGGTAATGGGCAACCATATGTTCAAAATGATTACCAACAATCATATAATAATGGTTATCCCCATCAACCTCATCAAAGTTATCAGCATCAAATAAATTATGCTGGTATGCAAAGATCCACTGCTAAGGCAATCCCATCTTATCCTGGGTATGATTCACTAAACATGAATCAACAGTTGCCTTTTGTATCGACTTTAGAATTACTAGATCTGAATCACCTAACAAATGATCCAATTGCTTATGCCCTTTGGTGGCCAGTGATTCCTCATAAACTTCCATCAGATATTCCTAAATTCAATGGAAATCCGGGTGAAGATCCATCAAATCACGTAATGACCTTTCATTTGTGGTGTTCGTCCAACACCCTCAATGATGATTTGATTAGTCTTTGCCTTTCTCAATGAACACTAACTGGTCTGGCAACAAAATGGTACATCTAATTGCCTAGAGCTTCATTTGATAACTTCAACACCCTTGTCACTTCCTTTTTAACCCATAAGGTACAAAACAAGAATAGATCTCCTTACCAATTTTAAACAGACAACAACCACTCACATATCTAATCATATTGATGAGTGGCAACATCGTCCTCGAATGGTAAAGACATATGTTCCTGATCAATTTCTAGCTGAATGGTTTATTAACTCATTGTTACCTTCTATTATAGAAGATGTGGCCAAGGGAGGGGTCATTACAGAAGAGAAAGTTATTACTCGTGCACAATATCTAGACTTGATCTATACTCAGTTTGGCATGCTCTATGACAATATTCCTGACGCTCCTAGACTGGAATTTTCCGTTTCTCCTCCTGCTAAATCAAACAGGGACACTCATGCTGGCAATGGTGTGATTCGCGCCTCAAGTACGCAAACCGCAAAGGCCTCATCTGGTAAGGCCCTTGCAGTTTATAGTAAAAAAATAAAATGACAAACTTCTTGACTCAGAGGTTAATGTCATGTCATCCGATAAAGGCAAAGAACTGAAGCAACCAGGGGGCAAGAAGAAAGGGAAAAAAAATAAGAAGAAACAAGAAGATTTGACTCTTGAAAAATATTCTGAAAACCCTACTGGGAAAAAGAAACCTACTCAGCCATGTCTCATATGTGATGGGGACCATTGGACGAGAGATTGTCCGCATCGAGCTAAGGTCACAAAGTTCTTCAAGAAACCAAGTACCTCGGTGGTATTGATTGATCCGTTTCTGAACCCAGAAACTAATCTGGTTGCTATCGATAATGCTTCCCCATCCCAAGTGCTTATGTTGTCCATCTCGAAACAGTAAAATGATGCTTTGATATCGACAAGGAATAAAGATTATGGGAATCCACAGATGTCGAACAACAAGGCTATAGATCAACCTAGTAGTTTGACAACAACTTTGTCGAAAGTTGTGCCACCCATCATTCCTGAACTAACAATAAAGCTACCAAAGGGAGTAGTACACAAATCGACATTCATTCCTCATGCTCGAGAAGCACATAATTATAATATAGTAGAGGATCTGGCCCAATCGCCATCCGCTATGTTGAAAATTAAAGTACTACATAATTGCCCCTCCCAAAAGCAAGATTTATTATCAGGAATAGATGGGATTGACCCAACATATTCAAATCTAGTGGCCTTTTATCATAAAGGATATGAACCTCAGTTACTGGCTCAACTCACTTTCCTCGTACAGGTAAAAGCCCTCAACAAAATTGTTCATTGAGCAATCATTGATGAGGAGGCATCTACTTGCATTATGTCAATGAGTTGCTATAAAACTTTAGGCTCACCACCCTTGTTAAGATCATCAACGACATTAAAAGCATTCGATGGGCAAACATACACACCGTACGAGATTCTAAGTAACTTGCAAGTTGAACTGAGGGGCAAGACAGTAGAAATTGATGTCAAAGTTATCGATGGAAACCTCGATTACAATATCCTACTGGGAAGACACTGGATTTATGCTATGTCCGCTGTTGTGTCAACATATTTTAGAAATATTGCATTTTCCCTTCCAAGGGATAATTACAATCATTGACCAACAAACCTTTCTCCCCAACAGTTCACAACTTATGGGAAGCATTCCAATGATCCATGGAAGCTCTCAATTACTTCAAAAAGTTGGAGTAGGCCTCCTAAAAGACCTTGCTTTAATGGGTACTTTCGCCC
Organism: Pinus taeda; assembly: GCA_000404065.3. Classification (NCBI taxonomy): domain Eukaryota; kingdom Viridiplantae; phylum Streptophyta; class Pinopsida; order Pinales; family Pinaceae; genus Pinus; species Pinus taeda. Next base: position 102,018 of record APFE031342515.1, on the reverse strand, counting down.
TACCACCTCCGAGTAATCTGGTGGAAGTGGCCACGGTGGAAACCTGTAATATGGTATCTTCCATATCTGCAAAGTTTCAGAAGATTTCTGAACATTTTGTTACCATGGATCATTGCCAGGTATTGCCTCCAAGCCTAATAGAAATTTTGTAGTAATCAATTTTCTTAGCCTGGGAGGCAAACCCAAATCAACGCTCATCGAGTGTTTGGATAGACATGTCTCAAGAATATGACACCTCTTCAGATCCTTGGTTGCATGTACATTCTACAGACGAAGGAATCATTCAGTCAATGATGATAGGAGAGGCACCATGGGAAGATTACCACCATCATTCCCATCTTCAATATAACAACGAAAAATATTCCTGTGACCTTAATCATCCTTCATTTTTTGATTTTCTATCAAATACTGTAAATACGGTGGATTCCAAGTGAAATATGTCCAATATTGAAGCAACTATCGCCATAAATATCTCGACCAAACCTAATGTTGTAGAGAATATTCATGTCAGCAAATCTTGCTCTTCTTCAGAACTAGAAATATATTGCGCTCTCTTTTGCGAATTCAGAGATGTCTTTGCACAGTCATATGAAGAAATGCTAGGCATTGACTCGAGCATAGTTGAACATGAAAGCAAGATGTATCTAGATGTCAAACTGGTACGACAACAGCTTTGGCAAGTTCACCCAAAGAAAGTCGCTGCCATCAAGGCAGAAGTTGAAAAAATGCTATTTGCTAGTTTCATTTACCCAGTTCCTCTAACTAATTGGGTATCAAATATTGTTCCTGTGATGAAAAAGCAAGGAACGATTAGAGTGTGCGTTGATTATAGGGATGTAAATTAAGATTGTCCAAAAGACAACTACCCTACACCCTTCATCGACCAGATAATTGATGAATGTGCCGGATGAGAAATATTTTCATTCATGGATGGATTTTCTGGATATAATCAAATAAACATAGGACCAGTCCAAGACTGTATTTATATGTCCATGGGGCACATTCGCATACCGCAAACTACCTGTCGGTTTAAGTAATGTAGGGGAAACTTTTCATAGGGCAATGAATTATGCCTTCCATGACATCACACACATCATTCAACCATACCTCGACAATCTACCGGCTCATTCACAAAAGCGAACTGACCATCCGCAACATTTTGAGAGCTATATTTCTACGTTGCCGAAACTACAAAATACAACTCAATCCACACAAGTGTGTGTTTTGTTTCAGTTCTAGTTGTTTACTTGGTTTCATAGTTTTAAAGGATGAGATTCAACTCGACCCATGTAAGTTTCATGCAATCATCGACATGCCTCCACCTTCAAATTTTCTTCAGATTCAAAAACTCCAAGGGAAAGCAAACTTTCTAAGGAGATTCATTCCAAATTACGCCGAACTTGCTAAAGGTTATACACGTCTTTTGAAAAAAGAAGTGCCCTTCAACTGGGATCAGGTTGCGCAAGCTTCCTTTGATTCTCTAAATGAATCCCTAATAAAAGCATCATTAATGTACACTCATGATTATCAAAAAGACTTTAACCTGTATCTAGCTGCAGCAGATACAACCATCACAATGGTTTTAGTACAAGAAGAGAATGGAATCGAACATCCGATATATTATTTAAGTTGAAACTTAAATGATACAAAAAGAAAGCACTCGTATGTTGAAAAGTTGGCTCTTGCAGCTGTTCAAGTAGTACAAAGATTTTGACACTATATCCTCTTTCGCAAAACTACCATTTTGTCAGATTGCAACCCTATGACTTACATTTTGTCACGACAATTACTAGGGGGAAAATATTCAAAATGGATAGCTATTTTGCAAGACTTTGATCTGGAATTCAAAAAGTCCAAATCAAAGAAATCTCTAGTTTTCATAGAGTTACTATGCGATCTCCCATCATCGTCCAATGATTCAACATCTAAAGCATCAATTGAGGATGAATCTTTGTTTCTGATATCGTCAAGCGATCCGTGGTATGGAGATATACTGATCTATCTCCAAAACCAAACATACAAGCCTAATACCTCTTGCTCCAAACAACGACGTAATTGATACCAAGCAAAATACTACATGATCGTTGGTGATACACTTTACCGTCGAGGTATTGATATAGTTCTGCGAAGGTGCCTCACGCATGAGGAGGCCGAAAAAGTCCTAAATGATTTTCAATCAAGCGCGTGTGGGGGTCATCAATTTGGTTACACTACGATGCAAAAGATCTTAAGAGTAGGATAATTTTGGCCTACTATATTCAAAGATGCATAATCGCAGTCAGAAGTTGCCATGCTTGTCAAATCTCTTGTTATTTCTACTACATACTTCAACCTTTGGGAGAATCAAGTATTAGCTTCGTTACGTGTTTATGCTCAGAAAAGATAGATCGCAGCAGTCTTCTCTTCGTTTCCCTTTCATGCCCATTTATTCGCATAACCATGCTATTTCCATCTTCTTCCCTTTGTGATGCGATTTGGTCGCTATCGCATATAAACCCGTTGCATCCCTATGTTTTTGCTACTGCAATATTACGATGCGATCAAATCGCATATTGCATCCATGCCTGCTGCCTAAATCTGTTCTCTTGACTTCTTCCGATGCAATTTTACGATGCGATCCAATTGCAAATCGCACCCAAAAGTAAAATTCCTCCCTGACTCCTCCGCCGATGCGATGTTGCGATGCAACCTCAGTGCTATCGCATATCACACCTCTTAGAAATCAAATATCTACTGTCCATCTTCGCCATCCAACGGTTAATAGCTATAACCAGCCCATCAGTCATTTTGAATGCCATATTTATATTTTAGCAGCCCTGTGTGCCTGAAAAAGGAAGACTTTTGTGATCCAATTACTCTCTGTAGTTAATACTTCAGCTACCACATTCAAGAGCAGAATGGCCGAAGGAAAAAAAGGACGTGCCTCAAATAGATCAACATTTATCAGTGATGATGGAGCCATTTCAGTGTTCGGCGATTGCAGTTAATCAACAATATGGCCGAGGAGGAAGCAGGACACCGCAGATCCAGTCAAAGCATTCAATGGCTATGGGCTTCACCCATATTTCATTCCACCTGCCCAAGAAGGACCGCAGAGCACCAGAGAGGGACAAATCTATCCAAAACACAGTCAGATTTGTATCAGAGGCCCATTTATAAATGTAAATGTGGTTGGTGGCCATTTCTGGGCCCCTCCACGCATTGTTTAACAGAGATATTTTGTATTGTAACACTATATATACTCAGAACTCAGATGTAATAAGGTTGATGAGTGTTTTCATGAATGAGAGCTTATTGTAGCATTTTAACTTCTGGAGACTGTAAATACCATGATACCTGCAGCTTCTGGTCTTGATTTCCACTAATACAAGCTTCTTTTCCTATCACCTGCTCACTTTTCGCATTTTACATGTTCTAGGCTATGCCTGCTTTGCATTTAATTGATGTGTTGTGAATATTGGGCATTTGAGGGGCTGTCATCCAACCTCTATGTCAAAATTTAGTGGTTCATTGAAAAGTGCTTGCAGGTTGTTTTTGTTCTAATACCAGGGAGCTGTCATCCTTCCTGTCTATTGAATAATAGTCTTGCAGACCTTCTAACTGGTTGCAGCTGGCCATCACAAAGCCCTGTGCATCTGCTGGTGTGATCAGTCTTCTCCATCATCACTTTTACTTTAAGCTGTGGGTAGTTGGTGGTTGAAAGCCTTGTAGTTTGGGGGTCTTCACCCATGTCTGGGGTAAATCATAGTAAGAGTGGTTATCTGGCTTAAAGGTGCTGCACATCTTACATTTATCCATCATTTCATCCAACAGAACTGTTAAATTTTTAATGTTCCTGAGCATCACTGATATACAACCTAGGTGAGTTTCTTCGGGTGATAACATTAATTGGCGTCGTTGCCGGGGAGAGGAGAATCAGAGCTCAAGCTTCCCTGGGAGAACGACATAGTTTCAAGCTTTGATGACAGACAAGGTTTGAACACAGAATTTGGTTGTAATCATCTGTCTGGCGACTCCATAGGTGGAAGACCATCCTTTGGTGACTCCACATTGAAGTTCCGGCTTAGTTTGTGAGGCATACAAGAAGGAATCCTTAGAAATCTCCAGCTGAACCGTTGCTTGACCCTGAAAGAGTTGTTAAATCGAAGAAATCATCAAAGAAAGGGGCATCAGGATTAGGTAAGCCTAAAAACTCTGTTTCATCTCTGAAAAATGAGTTTATAGCTGAAGAATCACAGCCTGAAGTCTTAGAGCCCAGCGCTATTAATAGAGAAATTCATTCAGAGATTGATTTAGCCCCTTGTGCAGTTAGTTCCCCTTTGAGTCTAAGTCCAAAGAAATTTTCCCATATTGTCCGAAATATCCAAATATCTTTGCCATCCATCGCATTATTTCATACTGCTCCATCCATTAGCATTCCTCCGTATATTCTAAATATGGCAGGACAGCAAGCACCTACTAGGATTGAGAGGATTGTTGCTGCTAGATATGGACCTTTGGCATTGCTTGCACCTCTAAATCCTATGCCTGTGGGAGAATATAAAAAATATATGCCTAAATTTACTGGAACAGAGGGAGTGACAGCTGAAGAACATCTTGAAGCTTTTTATAGTTATGCTGATAATCTAGATATAAGTGAGAATGATGTATGGATGAGAATTTTTGTCCAGAGCCTTGATGGAGAGGCTAGGAAATGGTTTAGAGAATTACCCCAGAGATCAATAAAAGATATTGAGGCATTAGATGATGCACTTTTGAAGAAATGGGGAGATAAAAAGGACTTTCTCTATTATCATAATGAGTTTGGAAACTTGAAAAGAGAAAAGGGTGAATCTTTGCCTGACTTTAATAAAAGATTTAATAGGATGTATAGTAAAATACCAGCTGAGGAAAAGCCTACTCCCACAGCTGCCAAACTCACATATGCCAATTCTTTTGACTCTGATTTTTTCTTGTTGTTGAGGGAAAGAAGATGTGCCACTCTGGCTGATATGCAAGCTGCAGCCCTAGAAGTGGAATCAAATATTATGGCAGTAGACAAGCTAAAGAGTCAAACTGACAGAAGAAGGCAGAAAAGCGAGGCTTGTTCTTCCTCTGCCTCAACCTCAGAACCTAAATTAGATAAAATGACCAAGATGATAGAATCATTGGCTGTTGAAATTTCTAAGCTAAAAATAGATCAGGCTTCAGGAAAAACAAGGCAGCAAAACACATTTGCTCCAAGAAATCCAAACCCATTCATAAAAGCAAATGATCAGCTACAAATCATGCAAAGAGGTGAACAAGCCAAAGAATATCATAAGGTTAAAGTGCCCTTTCAAAGTGTAATCATGGATGAAGATCAATTTGAAAAGGATGAGGATGAAATTCACTGCATGGAAGATAAAGGTGGCGCTGCATTTTTGACATTGGCCGAATATGAAGAATCATTGTTGCAAGAGAAAAATAGTCAGGAGTGGGACAGAGGAGCTGTTCTACAAGCTGGTGACCAGCAGAGATATAATCTGAGGTCAAATGTAAAGAATGTCAAAGAAAATGTTGCACGAAGAGCTACTATCCAAACAGATTCCCAGAATATCAAGCAGAGTAGACCAGCAACTGATCCAGTCATCCTCAAAGCTCTAGCTCAAGAGGTAAGAGGTCCTGATAAGTCACCTTCCCCTTTCAGCTTTGAAGCAGAAGTCTAGAAATTAAAAATATTTGTGCCTCTGTTAGAACTCATAAAGGCTGAAGTATTTAGAAAGACTATCATTGAAGCCCTTGAGCTAGAGACCAAACAAACCTCCATTGACTTAGTCAATTTGCAAGATGACAAGCCTGTTGTTGTGTTTAGCCCCATGATTCAACCTGCTGATAATAGTTCTCCATCTTTGTATGTTTCATTGACTATCCATGATAAAATCCTCCACAATTGCCTACTAGACACAGGTGCCAGCCACAATCTAATGCCTAAAACTGTCATGGAAGAGTTAGGCCTTGATATCACTAGACCTTATCATGATATGTTCTCTTTTGATTCAAGGAAGGTAAAATGCCTTGTATTGATGAAGGATCTAGCCATTACCTTAACCCAACTTCCTATGAAGAGTATGATGATCGATATAGTGGTGGTAGATGTCCCTCCAAAGTTTGGTATGCTTTTGTCTAGAGGGTGGATTAAGAGACTAGGAGGGACATTACAGAATGACCTATCTTATGCAACTGTCCCAGTGTTTGGAGGAGAAAGCATGAGATTATATAGAGAAGCGCAATTGGCATATATCATTAGTGATGAGAAGGATCCTACAAACCATCCCATATATGCAGTGGACACTGATTTTGGTGCATGCATTCTTCAAATAGAAGAATCTCAGAAGGCCTCATTGCAGATCAGGAAGCAATCAGATCAGGCCGAGCATGATATAGAAGGACAGACTTGGGAGATGTTCTTTAATGGAGCTTGTTCCTGGGAGACAACAGGAGCAGGGGTAGTGCTAGTATCTCCCCAACAAGAAAGCATTCAACTGTCTTTTAAGCTGGTTTTTCAAATGACCAGCAATGTAGCAGAATATGAGGCACTGTTGTTGGGCCTTAATGCAGCAAAAGATAGAGGAATCAAGAATCTGAAGGTATTTGGAGATGCTGATATGATAATTCAGCAAGTAAATAAAACATTCCAAGAAAAGCATCCAAGGCTGAGAGCATATAGAGATGAGGTATGGAGAATCAAAGATTATTTTGATTTTATCTGCATCTCATATATTCCTAGAGCCCAAAATCAGCTTGCCGACTCCCTTGCTGTCTTAGCTAGTCTGTTTATACCTCCATTGCCTCCCAAACTAGTTTATGAGGTACAAATGAAGTATATGCCCTCATTGCCTGATAATGTTCACCATTGGAAGGTTTTTGATGATAATGATGAGTTAAATAGGTTTCTTCAAGTCATTGATGAGTTCTCTGAAATGCAAATTGACCAAAATAATGATGCTTTGCTAGAAGCTGCCAAGTCCCAACTTAGAGATAAGATTGGCAAGAATAGCATAGTCCAGCTCCCTAGCAACCACATTCCTAAGGGTCTAATTCCTCTTGAGCGATTATTTGATCACAATGATGTGCCTTACAAAGCTACCCATTAAGAAGATCAATCTGTTGTGTGTAAGCATAATATAGGAAGCCCAAGTCAGCCCAAATTCATAAATTTGTCCACTAATCTATCTGCTGATCAGAATGCAGAGTATTGCAAGCTAATGAGGCATTTCGCTGATGTTTTCTCTTGGGAGTACAACGATCTAAAAACATATGACAAAAATGTAATTCAGCATAAAATCCCGCTTGAAAAAGACACTATTCCTTTCAAACATAAGCTGAGACCAATGAATCCTTTGCTCCTTTCTCTGGTGGCGAAAGAAATTAAAAAGTTGCTAGATGCTAAGATAATAGTGCCTCTCAGATATTCTAAATGGGTGGCGAATCTGGTTGTTGTGAGGAAGAAGAATGGAGAAATCAGACTGTGTGTTGATTTCAGGAATTTAAATAAGTGCTCCAAAAAGGATAATTATCCTCTACCAAAAATGGAGCATTTGTTGCAGCAAGTCTCAGGTGCCAAAGTAATGTCTTTTATAGATGGGTTTTCAGGCTTTAATCAAATCAATGTGCATCTAGATGATCAAAATAAGACAACATTTACCACACCTTGGGGCACGTTCATGTATGCTAAAATGCCATTTGGGCTGATGAATGCTGGAGCCACCTTTCAGCGCGCTATGGATATAGCTTTTGTGGGAGAAAAGGATAAATTTGTGCTAATCTACCTTGATGACATAACAGTCTATTCCAGCAGCCATCATCATCATTTATAGCATTTAAGAAAGGTGTTTTTGAAGTGCAGAAGGTTTGGGATTTCACTCAATCCCAAAAAATCCCAATTCGCTTTGGAAGAAGGAAAACTGCTGGGGCATGTAGTGTCTGGTGCAGGTGTTCAAATCGACCCAGAAAGAGTCAAAGCAATTCAGACCTTGGCTCTCCCTAGATCAAAGAAATATATACAATCTTTTCTGGGCAAAATCAACTTTGTAAGGAGGTTCATTCCTAATTTTGCAGAGCTAGTCAAGCACATAACCTCCATGTTGAAAAAGGAAGCAGAGGTAAGATGGATTGATGCAACAAGGAAATCTTTTGATTCCACTAAGAAGGCTATTATGCAAGCTCCTACTTTAATAAGCCCTGACTATAGCAAGGAGTTTCACTTGTTTTCATTTTCCTCCAAGGACACAATGGCAGTTGTTTTGTTGCAGTAAGATGAAGCAAGTCAAGAGCATCTAGTGGCCTTTTTCAGCAAGAATTTAAGGGATGTTGAGCTAATGTACGATATTATTGAAAAACAGGCTTATGCTCTTGTCAAGTCTTTGAAAGCTTTCCGAGTATACATCTTGCATTCCAAAATAGTTGCATATGTGCCTTCTACTGCAATAAACGATGTATTAATGTAGCCTGATGTTGATGGAAAAAGAGCGAAATGGATTGCAAAAATGATAGAATTCAACATAGAGCTGAAGCCCACCAAGTTGGTAAGGGGTCAAGGGCTTGCTAAATTGTTGACTGAAGAAAACTGCAAGTCTTTGGACATGGATTTCTTTTTCATTGTGGCAAAAAATGGTCGAATAGAAGAGCGTGAAATATCTAAATCGGAGGATAAGCAATTGGTGGCTGAAATCCTAGCTTCATGTAGCTGGTATGCTACAATAATCAATTTCCTCCTAAGGCTTGAAGTCCCCTCAGATTTCTCTCAAAGTCAAGCAAGAACTTTAAAACTCAAGGCAACAAAATATTGCATAAATGATGGCTTGCTCTACTGGAGGGATCCATCGGTAGTACTTTTAAGATGCCTGGACAAAGAACAGTCAATAGAGGTTATGCAGCAATTCCATGACAACATGTGTGGAGGACATCATTACTGGAAAACCACAACCCCTAATATTCTTAGAGCTGGGTACTATTGGCCCTCTTTATTTTCTAATGCATTTATTTTTGTGAAATCTTGTGACAGGTGCCAAAGATTTGAAGGTAAGCAGCAATTAAAATCCCTGCCCCTAAAACCAATAATTGCAAAGGGACCTTTACAGCAGTGGGGCTTGGATTTCATTGGTGAAATCAACTCGAATTCCAGTGGCTAGCACAGATGGATATTAGTTGCCACTGATTATTTTACCAAATGGATTGAAGCAATCCCAACAAGGAAGGCTGATCATAATGTGGTCATGAGATTCTAATCAGAAAATATATTCAGCATATTTGGTTGCCCACATAAGCTAATAACAAATAACACAGCAGCATTCAGGGCAAAAGAATTGGTGGAAATGTTTGATTCGATGGGCATTAAACTTGTCCATTCCACATCCTATTACCCCCAAGGGAATGGCTTAGCAGAATCCTCTAACAAAAGTCTGATTAGGATAATTAGGAAGTTGTTAGAGGATAATAAAAGGAATTGGGATGCCAAGTTGAAGTATGCACCGTGGGAAGACAGAGTGACCATCAAGAGATCTACAAGTTTCTCTCCCTTCAAGCTGGTATATGGTACTGATGCTATTTTTCCAATTCAACTTACCCTCCCTGTGGAAAAATTGCTCCAAACAGCACAGAATGAAGAAGATGATATGGCAAATAGAATCACTGATTTAGCATAATTGTATCAGATTCGAGAATAGCTGGTTGAAAAAGCTATAGCACATCAGCAAAAGGTCAAGGAAGCCTTTGACAAGAAGGCAAAAAGAAGCAATTTCCAAGTTGGGGATTTGGTCATGAAATGGGATGCATTGAAGGAAAAGAAAGGCAATCATGGGAAATTTGATGGTTTCTGGACAGGGCCTTTCATCATTTCATAGGTTCAAGGAAACAACACCTTCATACTGAAGAGTATGGGAGGTGAAGCAGTCTTTGATGGCCCAATAAATGGGCGTTTTTTGAAGATTTATGTTGCTTAAGGTCTTTGGACTTAAATGTTGTAAATATTTTTGTTAGTTTGTGCAGGCAAAGTAGACTCCATGCCCAATGGAACACTAGGAATTTTGGCTAATTTATTTTTAGTTGGAAAGGCTTTGGTCTGCAGGTTCTTGAGACCTCGCAGGGAGGATCTCATCCCAAGAAGGAGCCAGTGTTAGCTCTGCTACATACTTCAGCCTTTGGGAGAATCAAGTATCAGCTTGGTTACGTGTTTATGCTTAGAAAAGATAGATTGTAGCAGTCTTCTCTTTGTTTCCCTTTCATGCCCATTTATTCGCATAACCATGCTATTTCCATCTTCTTCCCTTTGCGATACGATTTGGTCGCTATCACATATAAACCCGTTGCATCCCTATGTTTTTGCTGCTGCAATATTGCGATGCGATCAGATCGCATATCGTATCCATGCCTGATACCTAAATCTGTTCTCTTGACTTCTTCCGATGCAATTTTGTGATGCGATCTGATCGCAAATCGCACCCAACTGTTAAAATTTCGCCCTAACTCCTCTGCCGATGCGATGTTGCGATGCAACCTCAGCACTATCGCATATCGCACCTCTTACAAATCAAATCTCTGTCGTCCATCTTCGCCATCCAATGTTTAATAGCTATAACCGGCCCATCACTCATTTTGAATGCCATATTTGTATTTTAGCAGCCCTGTGTGCCCGAAAAAGGAAGACTTTTGTGATCCAATTACTCTCTACAGTTAATACTTCATCTACCACATTCAAGAGCAGAATGGCTGAAGGACAGAAAGGACGTGCCTCAAACAGATCAACGTTTATCAGTCATGATGGAGCCATTTCAGTGTTCAACGATTGCAGTTAATCAGCAGTATGGCCGAGGAGGAAGCAGGACACCGCAGATCCAGTCAAAGCATTCAATGGCTATGGGCTTCACCCATATTTCATTCCACCTACCCAAGAAGGACCGCAGAGCACCAAAGAGGCACAAATCTATCCAAAACATAGTCAGATTTGTATCAGAGGCCCATTTCTAAATGTAAATGTGGTTGGTGGCCATTTATGGGCTCCTCCATGCATTGTTTAACAGAGATATTTTTTATTGTAACACAATATATACTCAGAACTCAGATGTAATAAGGTCGATGAGTGTTTTGATGAAGGAGAGATTATTGTAGCCTTTTAACTTCTGGAGACTGTAAATACCATGATACCTGCAGCTTCGGGTCTTGATTTCCACTAATACAAGCTTCTTTTGCTATCACCTTCTCGCTTTTCGCCTTTTACATGTTCTAGGTTGTGCCTGCTTTGCATTTAATTGATGTGCTGTGAATATTGGGCATTTGAGGGGCTATCATCCCATGTCTATGTCAAAATTCAGTGGTTCATTGAAAATTTCTTGCAGGTTGTTGTTGTTCTAATACCAGGGAGTTGTCATCCTTCCTGTCTATTGAATAATAGTCTTGCAGACCTTCTAACTAGTTGCAGTTGGCCATCACAGAGCCCTGTGCATATGCTAGTGTGATCAATCTTCTCCATCAACACTTTTACTTTAAGCTGTGGGTAGTTGGTGGTTTAAAGCCTTGTATTTTGGGGGTCTTCACCCATGTCTGGGGTAAATCATAGTAGGAGTGGTTATTTGGCTTAAAGGTGTTGCACATCTTCCATTTATCCATCATTTCATCCAACAGAACTATTAAATTTTTAATATTCCTGAGCATCACTGATATACAACCTAAGTGAGTTTCTTGGGGTGATAACAACTACCACCCACACCTCTGCATCCAGTAGTTGTTATTGGGCCATTCGCCAAATGGGGAATAAATTTCATGACATGTAACCCCACCTCAGCTGGGAGGCATGGGTATATCGTAGTCGTAGTTGACTATTTTACAAAATGGGCCAAGGCGATGCCTACATTAAACAACATCAATGAAATGGCTGCTCTTTTCTTTTTTAGTCATGTAGTCTCTAGATTTGGTGTTCCACAAGCTATAGTCATAGATCATGGATCGCATTTTCGTAATCACATGATGGTTGAATTGGCTACCAAATTAGGACTGTCCCACGACAGTTCTACTTTGTATTATCCGCAAGCTAATGGACAAGTTGAGGCCATCAACAAAGTCCTGAAGCGCATGCTCCAAAGGATGATTGGAGTCCACAAACAGAGTTGGCACCTAATCCTGTACTCGGTCTTGTGGGCATATAGGACATTGGTGAGAGATGCAACTGGATTTACACCCTTTTAGCTGGTGTATGGCATGGAAGCGGCCTTACTAATTCAGTGTGAAATTTCATCTCTCAAGCTCGCAGTCGACCTTCTCCGTGGAACTTCGGAGGAAGAGGCTCGTTTCTTGGAACTAATACAATTGGATGAAACCCATCATGATGCCACTTTGGCTAACAAAGCTCATAAGAAATGAGTCAAGGTACAATTTGATTAGAATGTCAAACCACGTGTCTTCTCGGAAGGTGACCTGGTCTTGCTTTACGACTAGGAATCCGATAAATTGGGAGCCGGTAAGTTCCAACCATTATGGATGGGTCACTAAATTCTTAAGTGAGTATTAGCAAAGGAGCCTATGAACTAGTAGATTACAATGGGATTCCACTGTTGCAACCCCGAAACGGGTTGTACCTTAAGCATTATTATGCTTGATTAAGTGTAGTAATCTCTTTATATGCTTTTGTTACGTTTTTGTTTTCATTAAGAGTGATCATTTTGGTTAGGTAATCCACTTTACATTTGTTGCAGATGTCAGAACTATTGGAATCATTTGTTGGATACGCTGATGGAGCTAGTTGTAGTACGCAGAACCTATCTTCTGCAGCCTGGGCCATTTTTGATCCAAGCGACGAGTTCGTGAGTTTCAGAAGGGTGTGTATTGGTCAGTCAATGAACAACATCGCTAAGTACAATGCGTGGATGGAGCTTCTCTCTAATGCCGTCGCATATGGCATACACCGATTTGTTATCAAGCTAGACTCACAACTCGTCATCCTACAACTTACTAGCATCTATTCCATTCAGAATATAGTGATCTATCGTATGTTGCTAAGGGACAAGATTTTGGAAAGGCAGTTTGATTCTATTCAATATCAGCACATTTCCAGAAACTTAAACACATTCACTAATTCATTAGCAAATTATGTGTTAGAAAACGGGTTGTACCTTAAGCATTATTATGCTTGATTAAGTGTAGTAATCTCTTTATATGCTTTTGTTACGTTTTTGTTTTCATTAAGAGTGATCATTTTGGTTAGGTAATCCACTTTACATTTGTTGCAGATGTCAGAACTATTGGAATCATTTGTTGGATACGCTGATGGAGCTAGTTGTAGTATGCAAAACCTATCTTCTGCAGCCTGGGCCATTTTTGATCCAAGCGACGAGTTTGTGAGTTTCAGAAGGGTGTGTATTGGTCAGTCAATGAACAACATCACTAAGTACAATGCGTGGATGGAGCTTCTCTCTAATGCCGTCGCATATGGCATACACCAATTTGTTATCAAGCTAGACTCACAACTCGTCATCCTACAACTTACTAGCATCTATTCCATTCAGAATATAGCGATCTATCGTATGTTCCTAAGGGACAAGATTTTGGAAAGGCAGTTTGATTCTATTCAATATCAGCACATTTCCAGAAACTTAAACACATTCACTAATTCATTAGCAAATTATGTGTTAGATAGACATTTGCAATGTTTATTAAAGAAAAAGCATTTCAATCAACTTTTGCATTAGGATCACATAACTTAACCAAAATAAAGCTCTGAAAATAAAAAACATATTTAACTGTTTATAGTTTTTACAAAATGTTCTATGTCTAGGACAAAATTGGTCATACGACCCAAAAACTCAAAAATGCAGGAAAGCGCCCTAGACTAATGATGCTGGTGATAACAAGTCATTGCCTATGCGATCATACGTAAGAGCCTAGTCCATCGACTCGACACGCCAATGATACAGTGCTGTAATCTCAGAGGTAACTCATCGGTCCTCACTTCTTGAATACCAAGGCTGAGACCCTTGATCTGATCCTGCAATACCATAAGGGTCTTCGCTATGTCTAGATCACGAAGGATAGCCCTCCCTACAGCCTCTCCTACTAGAACGGTAGCTGCTACCCTTGGGCGCACTGCTGGTCGCACTGGTCCAATATCTGCACAAATATATGGGTTTGATTAGTCTTGATAACATTTAAAAAACACAGGAACATTATAAAATGAATAAAAAGAAATATGGTCAGATCATTTTACCTATAACACCCCAATGCTCACCAACTGGTAACACCAAATCCAGGTCACCTCAGAAATCCATTCCAACATATGGATACTCGGCGAAGACCATCTCCTGACGGTTGAACCACTCAAAGAAGGCATAATGGAATGAGATTTGAAACTGACCAGCATGTCTAGCCATGAGAGCGACCCATGTCTGCATCTGTGGTTCCCTCAGTGCTGGCAGTCTGAGTTAAATGTATTGTGGCTGCATCAGTGGAATCCTCTCCAAGGAAAAAGCGATCAGAATTGAACCATAACCAAATTTATTGGATCTTCCATTCTTCATCTTGGAAAGTTGTTATTTTATAACCAAACGTACTGCATCACGCCAATTGAATACCTTTGGTTCAAGGAATTCTAGGGCATACTGCATATAGGACCTGTTGGCTAAATGAAGAGCCACGCTACCATCCAATCTAGAAAATGTGAATAAAATAGTCCTCAAGGACCGGTCAGTGACATCTCAAATACTGATCTTGTCGTCCCTGTGTGGCTGAGATCCATCTCTACAGAACTAGCGAATATAATCCCTCACAGATTCACCCCCACAGGTGGATCCTAATAGTGAGGGAGGGGCACCACGCTTCATTAACCCAGTCAAGAAGTAGATATCCTCAACTATAAAAGTGATGGATTTACCTCTAATCTGGAACACTTGGTTGGTAGAATCCCATGCATCGAGAAGATATTGCAACAAATTGATTTGTTTCCTCATGCTAGATATGCAGAAGAATTTGAGCAAGCCATAGTTTTGCAATGTAGTAACCGTACCTGGATCATGTAAGGAAATTATATCCTCTTCTTCATGCTCACATCTTGATCTGATGAATCTCTGAAAGAAAACAAGAGAAGAATTAGGATCCTAATTTGGGCAAAAACAGGCAAAATTCCCATGAAAAACAGTGCATAAACTTCTCCTCCTGCGCCCATCGCACCTTGACTGTGTACAGGGTGGGATGCATACTGATTGGCCAATGGCCAGCTCAGTATGCATCACACTTTTTGATGCATACCAGGTACGATGGGGAGAGAACGAATTGTTCAAACCCCTAAGGCCCAGGAAAACAGGAAAAGGTGCTCAAAATCAGAAAAGGAAAGAATGCGATTGAAGAGCTCGGGGTTAGCTCCTACTTGCTCCAGACAGTGCTGAAAATAGTCCACCCAATCTTCCGGAACCAACTGATGAAAATCAAGGGGGAAAACACCTCCATAGCTCCAATAAACCCAAATTTGAATGAAATGGTAAAAATGAGAGGTAAAACTACTTTTATGTTACTGTTCACGTAAGTCAAGTAAGATGTTGGTTTTTAACTCATTCTTCAAGCATGTATTTACAATTCTAATCAATTTGATGGAGCAATTGAATAGGTAGTACGACCGTCAAAAGAACATAGTGTTAATGGTGAATTGAACATCTCTCACTATTATTACGAGTAGTGTTACTGCAGGGTTCAAGCTCGTTAAAAAATAAACCCGCCACTGAGCATAGTTTCCAAAGATTCAAGCTCATTAAAAGATGAATCCACCCTCGGTAAATAACCTTTGTGATCGCATTTCTATCAGCCTTCTGAGCCTTGGTCATGTTCTTACCGTCACGTCCACTCTTTTAGTTGAACATACACCTCCACTTGATTGTTTACCCTTTTGAGGAACAGCTAGGACGAGTGATTCTACTAGCCACCCTCAATATGCTGCCATGTTTGAGAAGTTCCAAACTTACCTGGAACTAGTTGCTACCTGGATACATCACTCGCTCGTAAAAAACGAGTCTCTTTTAAGCTCTTTTTAGACTCGTAAAATATGAAAATATTGTTGACCTACTGGCCTTTCCAGCTCGTTAAAGTAAAGGGAAGCACCATCTCTCCTCTATATTTTAATCTTTTTGGACCTGAGGGATTATTACACAAAAAGGTCGAGCGCTTGTCTTGTTCGGCTCACTAAACCTATCTAAAAGTTATCCCTTTCATATTATTTTATACTTTTTCGGACTTAAGGGATTATACCAAAATGATAAAGGACTACTAGAGTTTCCTTTTCGTCCCTCTTCAAACTCTGTAAATATGAAAAGGACCGAGTTATCTTTGTCGTCAAACTCATAAAAACAATAGTGACAAACTTGTCCATCCGGACAAGAGCGAGTTTCACTGTCGCTAGGCTCGCTAAAACATATCAACATGTTTGCCTGAAGGGAAAATTATAGAACAAGCATATGTTATCCTCCTCAAGCTTGACAAAAATAAAGAGGTACTGGTCAGCAA
>APFE031342515.1:69122-85329 GCA_000404065.3 Pinus taeda | reverse complement strand
GCATATGTTATCCTCCTCAAGCTTGACAAAAATAAAGAGGTACTGGTCAGCAATGACTGGGGAAAAAGTGAAGAAAACTTGAAGAACTTCATTGGTAGTAGGTCGCTCTTGAACATGACACTTTCACTCCATCACCATGATTGAATCAGGTTGGGTTATTCCGTTCAACATCACCGTTATTCCTCCATACCATCCATGGGGTTAACGCTACCGATCCATCACACTGTCACCGATATGTTCAAGAGAAGTTGCTCAGAGAATTCACCAACCCAGCTAACGCCTCATCCACTGCAATACCTTCACGCTCCATTTTTCATGACCTCCACCCTGAACCTTGTATCATCAGATCATTTTCACCTCCACAAAATCATTTGCTCCATTTCATGTTGTAGATGTGGGATTCATTAAGGCCCTCCTACAATGGGTCACTTCTTGTCGACATCAGTACATTATCCAAGAAGTTGACTTAGGAACAACCCTTTCAGTACTTTGAAGCTTGCATGCCTTAATGGCAAGTTTCTCACTTCCAGCGATAGGTTTATGTCAATGGCCTTTGAACGAAATCTTTTGCATGGTGTTCGACATCGACTCATGTATTCACACCACATGAATTGTACTATAATACCTTGAGGGCAATTATCATTATCGATGATTCCTCACACGCCTATTAACAACTTACATCATTGGCTAGTAATCAAGCGATGTCTTTCCATGTTCGACTTCAAAACATCTTTTCACATGGATCGACTTGTACACTGGGAGAATATTGAATGAGTTTGAGGACCCTGGATCTAGTTTCATCCATCCAGGCTGCAATATATTCAAGAAAATAAAGACATCAAATGTACGCCATAGCTGCACAAATAATCATCCAAGCTAAGGGATGATGGCTCTACTAGAATCATCAATCTGCCACACAGATGGTTGTCTGTCCTATGTACATGAAAATGAATTTCTAAAGTTGAGCATGAGAATGCTCACCTTAGCTAGATCATGAAAATAATATGAAGATAATGTATTGTGTTGTATCTTGTTACAGGTCACTTTCTAGTTTAAAAAACCTCGGATCCTCATGATAAAGCATTTTACCTGACATCAGAAGATTTACGACCTCATGCTTTAGGGGGAAACTGTTATAGACATATTTGGGCACTACAACCCAAATCACATATGTTGATAAACCAATGGCTCTTAAACCCCTAAAAGTGTGTTTCATACTCTAAAGGATCAAGTTCAACGGATTACATCATTTCCCAGAAGTTCTCCCTGAAAAACTACTCAAAATTGTTCAAAACTAGACCATATAAACTGCTCCATGCTGAGGGTGTGATGCATCTCACCTGTTACACACAAGAGGTGAAATGCATACTGAAAAGGCCTTCTGTAGGATGTGATGGGCAAGAGTAGACAAATGGAAGAGGCTTTTGGCTAAGTGGAAACCCAAAGAATCTTCTAGAAACTATTCATATGACACTTGCCTCTCTGAATTCGCACAGGGATGAGTAAGAGATCATGAAATCTCCAAGTGGAACCAAGAACTATCAGCAAAATGAAACTAATCAAAAACCTAGAAGCTAACTCACCCCCCTACAAATATCTATATATGGATCCCTCATCCTAGAGATCCAGGGGCTGGAATTTTGTATTTTGTAAGGAAGTGCTGTTGATTTCTCTGTGAGACATTATATTGTTGGGTGATCTAGCTTTTCATGAGGTGAAGAGGTCTTTCATGCTAGGAGGATGGCGTTGGATCGGACAACTGGGTTGTAATCCTCTCTTCTACTTCTATCAATAAAGTTATTTTAGTTTTCCTCCATATACTTGTGTATTTCTGAATCTTGTATTTATGTATGCAATTGTATGGTTAATGTACATCTGATTCTACATTGTTTATGGTATTATAGATCTCTATGCTTCGATGATATTTTGCTGCTTTGCCTCTACAGGTGTTCTTTGAAGTGAGAAAAGTGAGAAAGGAGTGGCAAGCTCTATCAAAGGAGAGAGGAAAGAAACAAGAGCCAAGCAAAAGACTAAGGTTGGTGCTCTCTGCTTCTCTCTTATCTATCTCCCATGAAGGAAAACACAAGTTACTTTGAATTGTTTGTTTCTAAGATAAGCTACCCATCTTAGTGGGACTAGTAGATCTGAATAGACACTAGCTTTCCCGGAAACACTCCAGCTCCTTCCATGTGATCAACGTGATGATCAAGATCAACCATGCATAATGAATGTTTTCTCTTACTCTCGTGCTCCCCGACAATCCTCCAAGAACTCATTGAATAAATATGTGGCCCAGTTAAATTGGACCCTAACTCTACACTATGCAACTAAGGAGACCATGCTGTGAGAACTTATTTTGCTCTGCACTTCCTCATTATTTTCCATTCTAGAATGTGTGCTGCGAAGCACACCCCTTAGTTGGTGATAGAGTTGATATTGTAATCACGCAATTTCTTGATAATCCTGAACTTCTCCTTCATAGTCTTTGTCATTGCTTTGTCTTGGTTTTTACCAAGGAAATCTTCATTAAGGTCCTTTCCTTGGTGAAGTAGCCCAGTAATCCTCCTTATCAACAATTCATTGATTGGAATCCTCATCCCTAGCCAAAGGCATCCACAATGAACTAATACCAATAGCTGTCGACCATAGGTCATGTTGGAGATGCTTCTATTGAATTGTGGCACATTTAGCATGTTTAACAATCCTGATCTGTATAATCGTATAACCCATTGGTGCGTCTCCAATCTCGTAACTCCACTCTCTGGATAATAGACCTAGTGTAGGTACTTGATTGGTTTGAACTGCAAATATTTACTTCCCTCATTAAAATCCCAATCCTCCATTTTCAGTTCTAGGATTTTCCCCAACACTTCACTTTCAAATGACATTTTCTCTAGTAGCAATGGTGTGAATGTGATGAACTTCACTCCCTTTGGGTCCTTAATCGGTCTGGCACCCAATTTCCTCGGTGGAAAATATAGTGGCATCATAGAGGGAATTTCAGCACCCTCTGTCTCCATCTGAGGCATCTCAGCTTCCTCCTCATTGTCATGTATTTCCTTTAGTTCTTCATGTTGTACTTGCCTCTTCACCTTCTCCTTATGTTTCTTATCTTACGTAGGCTTCATTTGCTTCTATTTTCTTTGTCTTATTCCCTGGGGAAGTTCTTAGCTCTACTCCTTTAGCTGGCCTCTTATTAGGTCTTTTCTTGGGATGTTCTTCAGTAACTACCTTTTTTCTTAACAACCTCATGCACCTTGGGAACATGTGTACACTCGCTGCTATGGTTTTACCAATTTGTGCTTCCATGATACCTGCTAAACTTTTCTTTGCAAATGCTATAGAAATTTCCTCAAAGCTTTTCTTAGACATATAGCAACTCACTTCTGTCACACATAGTTTCAATTTCAGAAGATAAATTCTCCAGACATCAAAGTGTAAAATGTGGAGAAGGACATAACTTCTATAGCAAATTTAAATTTTGAACCTCATGATTAGCTTATATCTTGTTCATTTAATGTAGGTATGGCACTAGATCCGACAAGGTGTTCTTCATAAATGTGTTTTTCTTGTGCATTTTAATGAAAAATTCCTTTTAACGATAATGTTTTCCTTCCAATGGTCATATTTTTCTAGTCATCTTCGACAATATCATAGTAATCTACCCTTCGTTGTTGTTCTTCCAAACTTTGACATACTTCAGAATATTGTGCAAGACCCTTCTTCAGTGAAGTCCCCTTCTGTAGAGTAGTTTATAGTCTAGTGCCCACTTTCAATCGCAAGTGGCACTAAGACTCTTCTCCTTTTGTCTTTGAATGCAAAGCTTTAGGGGAAAATTCATCATTGTATACCTTTAATCTGCTACCATTCACTCATCCTAGAATCAGTTGACAATTTAACTTCGCAAGTTGAACTACGCCACCATCAAAGACATTTTTGGTGACATACAGTCCTAACCAATGTGTCCTAAATTTTCTTAGGAAGTTCATGAATTTGCTATCATATAAGAGTACAAGATAACCTTTCCAGAATATATTTTTCTTGATGTGCCTATCATCTACGATTTCTCCCTTGATTTTTGTACTTGTTGATGGAAATCTGCTATAAACCTGTCCTCTTCCAAATCAAGCAACTGTGCCATCCTTCCCTCCATAATGTCGGAGTCTGCCATATTTTTGACAACTGCAATTCTAAAACTTGGCACAATGTACTCCATATGCATGAATGCTTCTTGTCCATATACCAACCTAAAAGGTGTCTAGTCTGTCAATTTCTTGCATGTTGTCCTATATTCCCACAACAACGTTGGAATTCCTAGATCCCATTCATTCTTGTTGACATTTCACACCATTGTGATTGCATTCTCCATAATTTTATTGAAATCTTCGACTATCCCATTCACTTGAATGTGATATGGGGTAATTTTTTGTTGGTGTACTTGAAACTCTTCAGTCAGTGCCCCAAGAGTCTGATTCAAAAAATGTGAGGCTTGGTCACTCATTAATATCTCCGGACACCAAAATCAAGATAGAATGTATTAAAAAATGAACTTCATGGTTGTATCTGCACTACAATCCTTCACTAGTGGTGCCTCAACCCACCTCGTCAAATAATCAGTTTCATTTCTTATGTATCTTGTGTTGGTCTTCTTTCCTGGTGGGTTAATAGGTCCAAAAAAGTCAATAACCCACTTGTTAAATGCTTGCAACATCACCTGTGGATTTAACGACATTTTGTTTCTTCTAGATGACCTTCCTATTCTTTGACATATATCACATGCTTGACAAAAGTATTTTTCATCCTTTTTTACTATGAGCCACCATAACCCAACTCTCAAGATTTTGTGTGTAGTGGCCTTTCTTGCATAATCTCCACCTGTAATTACTCCATGAGCTTATGCGAGACTACTTTTCCTTTCATCTTTTGGGAGGTACCTTCACAATATTTCATTTGGTCACATTTTGTACAAGTTCTCTGCATCAATCTAAAATCAGTTGCTTTTACCACCAACTCCTTTTCTGTTGTGTATTTTACTCTGTGGGTGCCATTCCTATGGCCAAAAACTGAATAATATCTACGACCATGACTGCGAATAACTACATGTCAGGCAGGTTATCTTTGATACTAGTGGGTTCTTCTCTTGTCTCCAATCTCAGCAGATGATCAGGCCGGACATTCAATATTCCTGACTTGAATACAACCTCAAAATCATATTCCTCAAACAACAACAACCACCGATAAATGTTTCCTCCTAAAACAATCTTATTCACCAAATATTTCAACGGGGAGTGATCAATGAACATCTTGAGATGTGCTCCCAACAAGTAGTGCCTGAACTTTTTTAATGCATAAACCATGGTTAACCATTCTCTTTCTATTGTAGTATTGTTCTTTTCTGCCTTGGACAATTTTCTACTTGCAAAAGCTTTGGGATGATCAACTTCACCCGCTTCTGGCTGTGTTAGCACTATACCTAGCGTTATGTAAGATACATCGACATGTACATGAAATTCCTTTTTCTAGTTTAGAAAAACAAAGATCAGTGTAGTTACCATCTTCTCCTTCAGCATATCAAGACTCTTCTAACATTCTTTGTCCTATTTAAAAGGGACATATTTCCTTAATAACTTCTCCATTAGCGCATTTATTTGTACAAACCCCTTTATAAACTTTTTGTAATAGCGAGCGTGTCAAAGTGTTGTGTGTAGTGGTGTCACTATTTTCGGTGCTGGAAAGTTCATAATGAATGATATCTTCACGGGATCCACTAGCAAACCTTGTTTACACACAATATGCCCTAATAGTATGCCACAAGGTACACAAAATATACATTTCTTCAAGTTTAGTGAAATATGATGTTGCCTACATGTATCCAGCATAAGCCTTAAGCTTGCAATATGTTTATTTAGTAGCCCAAAGGTTGTCTAATCGTCGAAGTAAATTTCCAAGGCTTTGTGTATGTACTCCATAAATGTTGTGAATACAACTATAGAAAATATGGTAGGTGGATTCTTCAAGCCAAAGGGCATCACCGCATACTGGAATGAGTCCTACTCTATTGCAAAATTTGTCTTTTGTCTATCTTCTAGCGTAATCCTGATCTAATGGTAACCCAAAAAGGCATCTATGAAAGAATAGGCTTTGTGACCTCCTACATTTTCCAATACTTCGTTTATAAATGGTGTAGGGAAAGGGTCATGCACACATGCATCATTTAGTTTCCTTAATTCAACACAAATTCTAATATCTGCTTTAGTCCTTTTAACCTAAACTATCATGGGACTTACCCATTCGGACTCTTCGATAGGTTCGATGATCTCTACTGCTAAAATTTTGTCTATTTCATCCTTCACCTTTTCCTTATATTTCAGATTCAACCTATAAAGTATTTGCTTCACAAGCTTAACAACAGGTTTCATAGGGATCCTCATAACTCCTAGGTCCCCTAATATGCCCTTTATTTATGAAAACTTCGTAGGAAATAGCTCCTGGTATTTATGTAGAAACTCTGTGATTTTACTAACTGTATCTACATCCCAATAGCATGAAATCATCGTGAACTTTGGGCCTTCCTCTGTCCCAATATTCACTTTCTGTGTTTTTACTGACTGTGTTATATCCGGTATTTCTGGTTTTGGTCCAACAACTTCATGGTGTCCTTTCGATTCTGGTATATCAATTTTTCTTGGATCTTCATCTTCTTTAGTACTGATATTATAACATTCCAATGCATTTTGCAACAGCATCACCCAATCATGCTACCAAGTTAATGGAGCTTCATTCTTAAAAACCTTGGCTCTGATTACCTTAAGAGTTGAGTCTATACATGGACAATGATATTCAAAATTGAATGTTACCAGGAACCCTTCAACCAAACCTATCCAGTTCATAGTTCCATGTTGCAGTTCTCTCTCAAGATACGAACTTATAGGAATAATTTCTAGTGAGTGGATAAACCCTTGTATCCACTATTGTTATGGAATTTCATTCCAAACTGGAGAGCATTGATGAATATGCTCCTAGGGATCAACCTTAACATCATACTTTACTTCAATTTCCATGTCGATTGAGCCAAACCTGATCCACCTTAGTATTTGACACTGCTGCCAATCTGCTATATTTCTTTTATGAGTACCCCACCATCTACGAGTTTTATACCTTAGGGCTACATCCAAAGCTTGCAACCTCTTTTTTTTCTGGTATTTCTCTTTCATATTGGTCAATAAACATGTTTACATCTTCGATCGAATCATAATAAGGCAGGTCACATACCTCAGAAGTTATGCAGTGAAGTGATTTGGTGGTAAAAACTTCATATACCATGTTCTACCAATTTTCTAGTTCTTCATCGAAATCAGAAGTATAAGAACTCTCATGTTCCTAGCCTAATTTTCCATGTGCAGTGGGATTAATACAATCTTCCTCTTTAGTTGTTGTTTGATAAATGTTGTCGATATTGGCATCGTAGTACTCATCCTGGATAGGCTCTATATACCGAATTCCTTCTGTGGGGTCTAAAGGGACAATGACCCTCATATCGTCTTTTTCGAACATCATTTGTCTCTTATTCAAATTTATTATCACCAAATCATCAAAAGCACAATCCAACCCAAGAAGCACCAGATAGGGGTTACTATCCTCTACAATTTCAATTACTCTGAATTTTGCAATGTTGTAGACTCCTTCGATGCCTAATATGACATTGGGTAACCTTCCCATAGGGACAATCTTTTGTTGGTTAGACATCCTCAACTGTATTGGTGACCATTGCAAATTCAATCTTCCCATTGACTCCCAAATTTTCTTAGGTAACAGGTTGGCATCAGATCCTAAATCTAGGATCCCTTGATCCATATCATATTCCTCAATCTACATAATTAATCTCATTTACTTCCTTGTTCTCTTCTTGTGCCGATGTAAATTGTTCACTCTGTGTATATCTCTTTGTGGTATCTCTTTATCAACACAGGAGTCTATCAGCTCTTGGAGTCCTTTGACAACCTTCTGATTCCTCAACAACTTCATGCAAGTCTGTAAAAATGACTTCAATATACTTGGATGTAATTCTTGTGTCGGAATAGACACTTTGTCACAACCATTTTTTGGCATTAACTTCGATTGCACACTAGATGTTGAAGCCCCAGCATTCATGAAGATTTTCTTCATGACCATAAATATTTCCTTTTCCTTTCGGATATTGAATCTAGGACCATTTGTTGCAGTCTTTCTTACCCATATCTCTTCTATTTCCTTCTTACCTTTATCATCTCTCATTGCAAATCCACTCCTTGTTACGATGCTGATGCACAGTTCATCCTCCCTTGGCTCAGTGATCATCATTTGAATATTTGTTACAGGATGGTGGTTCCCTTTTTCCCACATCTTCTCGATAAGGACAATACATTCTTATATTATGCGATCAAAAGATTTGCATTAGTTGCAGGTTGTATGTATGGTTTTAATGGTCTCTTGCGAAGTGTCCTGCCTGTCCCCAGTTATAACAGATAATCTAGCCATGTCCTCAACCAACTCCCCTTCCTCATCCTCATCCTCATCTTTGGAAGCCTCCTTGACTAGCATGCTGGCCTGGCTCCTTGAGTGTATGTCCTTCAACTTTCAGTCTATAAGCATAAGCGGTGTGCTCCATCATAGTGTCATAACTTCGACAATTTCTCTCATCATGACCTACTGATTTACAAAATTTCTAAAATAGTTGTTTTGGGTTCTGCACTTAATTTTGTAATAAATAACACTCTTCAGAGCGATCCTAACATCTCGTTCTACAAATATTGCACCAAAAAATTAATCCTAGGTTTACTGGATTAGGTGCTCCACTTGCTAAGTAATCTTTGAACACAAGGCATTGATCCTTATAGTGGCCCTCTGCTTTGCATTTTGTACACCACACTTTTCATCAGGTTTCTTTACTTTTCTTGAGATCATGAAATTCCAAGGTCAAATTTGCTAGCAAACTCTGAATTTTTTGTACTCCTGCATGAGTATCTCATATGAGTGAGGCTTCCAACTTCATTGCAATCTCCAATGCTTCAGCTTCAGTCACTATCTTTTGCTCCACCAAGAATAACCTTACATGTGGCAGCAACGCAACTATAAACTATTTTTTATGCTCTTCTGGGGTATGTTAAAGCTTACTTGTCCCATTAAAGCCTTGAATTGTTGATCCAACTCCTACATAGACTTAGTAGTCATCTTTTTTATTTACTTCAACTCTGTAATTCACTGTGATTCTAATTTCATCTTCTTGAATTCTGATACTAGCACTTCCCTAGTATCATCCAACAAAGAAACCTGATTAGTAATAGAATACTTCATGTACCATCTCACCACTCTTTCTCACAACATCATGATGAACTACACCTTCTTTACATCTTCATCAGTGATTTCTCTTGCTTTCCATACTGCGTCTTCTACAAACAATAACTGGTCAGGGTCCTCTGATCCAAGTCCTCTAAAGATAAGCAACTTAATGTCATCAGCCACTTATCTTCTTGGGGGAATAGGGGGAGGTGGTGTAGGAGAATTATGGGGAGGGGCATGGGGGCTATGGGGAGTAGATGGGTGAGGAATCCCTAAGATGCCCTAATTTTTCTCAATTCCTATCTTTGATGCACCTTCAGGATGGGAGGGGGAATAATTTTAGGTTGCAGGGTTACTTCCTTATTCTTCACTCTCAGACCCCCCTAACAAGGGGCTATAGTTAGTATCAATAAATTTGTTTGGTCTATGATCTACTCTATATTGCTTTCCACTTCGCATAGAACTTGGTCCTAGTTCAGAGTGATTCCCCCTTCATCCAAACATTAATCCGATTGCATTCATAGTATGAAATTTTCACACAAAAGAATTTAATCCACATATTCAAAGAATTTAGGTACTTACCTCGAAGACCCTTAAAAAATATTCGCTCAGCTTCAATGTCATATATAGCCATGTTTATTGCAAACTCAATAATAAATCCTCCCAAGATACTTTCAATCCAAACAACCGCTCTTGAAATATTGTTGTTAGTATTCTTGAGTTGTTGTATCAATTCAGGGCTCCACGCAATAGGCTCATCATTTTTGAAACAAGTATTATGCTTAGTCAACTTTGATACCCATCCATATCGCTGATTAGCAAACATCATGAGGAAGATCTCATGTTGTTCTTTAAGAGATACTTCTGCAACTAGGCTTCAGTCGACAATTGTGGACTTATGTTTTCCTGAACTGAAATTCTCACTCTTTTTGGTCAACCCACTGCTGGATTTCCTTCTTCGACAAATGCTAAAAAAATAGCCCTCAAACATATCCTAGCACTAACAATGAAACCATTTGTTGGCTTAAAGGGGCTTGGACCCAGGTTCAAAGCATACTGCGCACTAACAAAACCCTCAACCACTGGCCCTTTCGGCAATGACCTACAAGCATATCATAGTCTCACCTGAAGCGGTTATGGGAGGTTATAGAACCAGGGTTCTATAGCTAGAGGGATACTGCGCTGTGGCATCCGTGTATTATCTTATGGTTTATACTTACTTATAATTTCTCATACATAAAAGACTTCGGGTTGATTCTTTTCTTCATAGGTTTGCTCTTATTATATAAACATATCAAAGAACAATATAACACATATTATTTCTCATAAATAAGTAAAAGGTAAGCATAACGATACATATGAACACAGATTATGAATACAGATACAAAAGACTTTGCCAAAACTTCTTTTTCTTTATTAAGATAAATCTTTATTACATATAATTTCTCAACCTACGCACCCAGCTACAGGTGGTCTGTGCACTCAGCTACAGACTCTTCCAACGCCTCCATGCACTCAGCTGCAGAGTCTTCCCTTTAAGGCCCAATATACATATTAAAGGAAAAAAATATGATGAATTCATCTATGTCTAACTATCCTCGACAAAGCATTACAATTCCTTAAATACATTGTATTGCTATAAAATTATCATCTAGATACCATGGACTCAACAAAACAATGAAGTAACACCCCAATACCTATGACAAAATGAGGGGATTTGATCCATCTTGAAGCCCCTAGAGATTGTGCAGTGAATAGAACTTCGCTGACTCCGTGCATTTTGTTCCTCAAAATGTGGATTCTTATGAATTATGGCTTTTTCAATATTTTTAGTTTAAGATGACAAATTTCTTTTCCTTTTTTTTTTTTTTTTTTTTTTTTTTTTTTTGCGAGACTCTGCGATTTACATTCCATTAAGTAATTTTTTTTTTTGTTTTTTTGTAGTGTG
This sequence comes from Pinus taeda, assembly GCA_000404065.3. Lineage (NCBI taxonomy): Eukaryota > Viridiplantae > Streptophyta > Pinopsida > Pinales > Pinaceae > Pinus > Pinus taeda. Next base: position 74,063 of record APFE031342515.1, on the reverse strand, counting down.
TAGACTCTCATTACAGTTCCATTAATAGCCCCTCAATGGCACTGGTTAGCCCAAATTAACCCCAAAGAACCGGTTTGTGAGACTTCATTCCACGGCCATTGTCCATTAAGCTACCCCATTAGACATTAAATGACAATTTCCAAAGATATAAAAATATTTAATTTTTTCCCAAAATCCTTTTTAGTTACTATTATGTTTTTAATATTTTCCGATGGTTTTTAAGATGGATAATTAAAAGAAGAAAAATTAATAAAAATCTTTTCCCATAAATAATATAGTAATTTATAATATATTATATATTATCAATATAAAAGTTTTATTACTTTTGAAATTTCACCCTTTTTTTTTCTGTATTTTCAATTCCAATTACATTAATCATATTTTTTTTTGTTTACACTTAGCTTTGAGATAATCACTATTATCATAATTAGTTATTAGTTTTTAGAATTTTATGAACGTTTCTTTTCTAATTTTGTTAAAAAAAAATTATTGATTTTTTCCTAACTTTGTTGAATTTGTTTTATTTATGCATAGTTTTATAATTTGTGCCTCCAAGTATATCAAGAATTCAAGAAATTGATGTTATAATAAGAAATTGAATTCCAGAAGTCAAGAAATTGATCTTCTTCAATTCAAGAATTCAAAAAGTTTTTTTTTTTTAATCCTTTCATGTGTATGATTAACGCCTATTGTTCTTGAACGCCAAAGGATTTGAAACTCTCACAAGTATTACGAAGATCCCACTTTGAAGTTCCATATCCATATTCTACTGAAAGTCACTAGAGATTGTCTGCCATTTACTGGAAGATTATCCTTCAATTTCTCGTGTGTTTCAGGTGGTTTGTTAAATTTGTTTTATTTTTTTTCCTCAAACCAAAAAAAGAATATTGGCCTAAGTTACCATGCAAAAAGTTAATGTGTGAATTTTTTTAAAGTTGTTTAATCTACTAGAACATTTTCAATTTTTTTTCTTTAGGATACAAAATGTCTAAAGAACTAAGTATTTTGATTAGAAATTAAATGTTTTGATATCTACCTATTTGGGAGATAACATTAAAGTTTTGTTCCATATTCCCATGCCTTCACTGTCTCAAACACAATTGCATTCAACTCTATATCAATCATGTACAATTCCCATGAACTTTGTAGGAGACAATTGGTTGTGCAGAACAAGTTTCTTGGAATTGACACTTCATTGACTTGAAACTAAATTTCTCTATATCAATTTGAACCAAACGCTACCAAAAAAATAGATTTATAAAGTTTCATTACAACCAATAAAATAAGTTGCTCACCAAAAAACAACATTATAAAACAACATTTTCACATTGGTTTCATTTATAAAAGCTTTAATTGATCATGTTACGTAATGTTAACATTTCATATTCTATTTAGCTATTTTTAAACTCAACTAGCAGAGACTAATCAGTAAGTAGCACTTGTTTAAAATATTTATTTACATCACGCTAATAATATTATTCAAACTTTTTATTTACATCACGCTAATAATATTATTCAAACTTCTGATTTTAATGAATTTCTATAATTTCCGGTAAAATTTGACAAATATTCAAACTTCTGATCTTAAAGAAGTTCCATAATTTCCGGTAAAATTTGACCAATAAAACTTTGTTAACATTTATCAAATACAACTGAATTTACCAACGTGCTCAAAAAATAAATAATAAAAGTGATAGCTTAACAACAATCTCCAAAACCACAACTTCTAATACGATCAAACAAGTGGCGGTTTCTTATTCCAATATTATAAGTAGCAGATACGAAGAAACGCATAACAACATTTAAGCTTTTTCCAAGCTTTTCAGTTCTGTCGCAATGTAATCTGCAAACCCTAACAAAGTTGCAGCCTTCGTTGGATCGAAGCAAGATAACTCCTCCTTACCTCTGGTCAACAGTTGAACAGTAAACTCTTTTGCTTTCTCCAAACCCATCAGTTTGGGATAAGTGGCCTTATCACTAACCAAATCTGTTCCTGCAATCTTGCCCAGTTCTTCTGACGAATTTGTGACATCGAGTATGTCCTCTACAACCTGAAACAGAAGCCCCACGCAACGGCCATAGCTTCGAATTTTCTCGATCTCGTCCTCAGATGCACCACCAATAATGGCCCCACACACGGCCGAGCACTCCAGGAGTACTGCAGTCTTGTGTGTTTGAATCCACTCCACTGTGTTAGGGTCAACAGGTGCATTCCCCGCACTCGTAATATCAACAACATGAGCACCCGCAACCCCTCGAGAACCTGTTGCTCTAGCCAATTCAGACACTACCCTCAAAACCCTATCACTCCGCACAGTTTTGCTTGTGGAAACTGCAATGTGCTCAAAGGCAAATGACTGAAGTGCATCCGCTGCAAGAAGAGCAGTGCCTTCGCCGAAGACCTTATGATTTGTAGGCTTACCTCGGCGTAAATCATGGTTATCTATGCAAGGCAAGTCATCATGAATCAAAGACATTGTGTGCATCATCTCCATTGCACAGGAAGTTGGCATGCCTAGCTCCTCGGTCCCTCCCACAAACTCACACGCAGCAATGCACAGAATAGGAAGAAGCCGCTTCCCTCCTTCTAGAAGAGAATACCTCATGGATTCATGTATTTTCTCAAGATATCTAAGTGGGATAGCTTTATCCAATGCCTCATTCACTGCCATTGCCTTGGAATGCATGTACTTACTGAAATTAGATTCAACGGCCTTCTTCCCTTTCTCAGGCAGATCAGCCAACTGCACATTTATGTTTGAAGATCTGGACGAGGATATCGGGTGTATGCGTGACAATAACTTTTTCATCAAAAAACTGCTGAGGACCCCATGCTCGCCATTAGAAGCCACAGATGAGCTCGAAACTCCATGAAAACGTCTCGATGGAATGCAAATTCTCGTCGGATTACGTTCTTGAAGAGCAACATTCATAAAATGCGGGCCGTGGAAGCTAACTACCATAGCACTGTGAGCCATGTGGTCGTTATATATATTTATAAAACCTTGCTGTCAGCTACTGCAACGATAAACAGAATTCGAAAATGTAAAACATAATGCGAAAAATGGCTTTTGAAAAACAAACCTCCTGGAATAACCAGTTGCTTACAAGCAGGTGCAGAGTCGATATATGATGAATAATTTTTGGATAGTACGCGTTGAAAGTTACGCGTAACTAAATTATGATTAGCTGAAAATCACATACCTAAATTTCACATACTGGGTGGCGTGCTTCTCGTTGATTGGTACCATTTACATTCGGAAGGTTATTGCAATCGAATGGCGTTCAATAACGACAAAGGGTGCAGATGCTCTCTCACAAAAGAATATGCAGAGAAATTAGGGAATGAGAAGTTGGTGATAACAAATTAATACAAAATTCTATATCTGAATTGATCTTAACTCTTCGATTTATAAGGATTGAATACTACTTTAAAGTTTATAATTTTATTTCATTTTACTCTAAAAGAATTTCTCGCCACATTTTAAAGTTTATAATTTTATTTCATTTTACTCTAAAAGAATTTCTCCCCACATTTTTACAGTGCAAGTAAATATCTTAACTTCTCGTTTATAAGGCTGCAATATTAATTTAAAATTTAAAATTTTATTTCATTTTACTCTCAATAATTTTCTACGCACTTTTTTTACAGTGTGAATGAATAAGATATGACTCGTGCTTTATATAAAAAATATTTATTATTATAAACATAATCCATAGTGGAAGTAATTAAAATAACCATATTCTTAAAATAATATGAGAAAAAATTCTTAATATTCATGAAGAATAATAATAATAATAAAAAATGTTTTTGGTAATATACAATGAAAAAATAATAAAATAATATCTATATTTATCAAAAATTAAATAGTATGTCCAACTATCATCTTAAAAAAGAAAATACCTTCTTCCTATCTTTACCCTCACATGCCTCCAATATGAAAATATTGCATTAAAAATTATTCCTATAAATTTAATTTTAATATAAGAAGATTAATATACTCTCACATTTACACATAAATGATATAGCGCATTCTAATTATGAAATAATCTGGATTCCCTCTACAAATACACTGAAAAAATAAAAAAACTATCACATTAAATCATTTTTAATGTGCTAACAAAAAAAAAATACTCATACACTATTAACTAAATTTTTTTTTTTACTTTCGCGCCATAAATAAAATGCATCAATATTTACCATAAATAACATAATTTTACATCAATTTTATATGAAAAGATAAATTATTTGATAATAAACAAAATAGTATTTCATCCATACATTTTTTTTTTTAAATTGAGGGAAATATGTTAGTAACAAAATAAATACCTGTATAATCCCTAAATAATATATAAGTAACATAATTTTATAACAATTTTATATTTAGACATCTAAAGAAATTAAAAGTAAAAATCTCCTTACATTTTTACTTATGTTTCACTTTAAGAGAAGTTTAGACCGCCAAAATTTAGACCCTTAATAAATCTAAACTTGAAATGGATCCATATTAACAAGCTATATCATAACAAACAAAATAAATAAATACAAGACATATTGCACTATAAAAAAATTATTTGCTACAAATATTTTATATGTTTTTTTTGTTATAGGAGTAAAACTAGCATGGCCATATAAATTAAATGATTAGTAATTTTAGAATTATTTAAATTACTAAATTATAATTATTATTTTATTAATAATTAAAAAAATTAATATAAAAGTTAAACTTGCATGCATTTAAAAAAAATATGCAACAAGATTTTTAACCGTGTGGATTCACTTTTACTTTAAAATAGAGATTCATAATTTGTAATTAGACTTAATCTGTACGATATCAGGGGCCAATACCATGACTTATCAATACCACAAATAAAAAAATCCATAAGTATCATAACTCATTCCAATAACACTTCTTCATATGACATTTTTCAATTAACTAA
>APFE031342515.1:0-61214 GCA_000404065.3 Pinus taeda | reverse complement strand
TGAGACTTATCAATTGGCTAAAAAAAGTGTTTCTTTTTGTATCCTCATAATGTGCTATCAATTCTTCCGTAAAAATTGTCCAAGTGATAAATTGTTTATGAGAGCAAAGCCATTGATACCATACAAACTGATTTGGTTCCAAATCAAAAGTTTCCATACGTACCTTTTGTGTGTTTTGCACAATATTGATATCGAAGAATTGCTCCATCTGTAATACCCATGTGGCAGGATCCTTGCCATCAAACTTCCTCATATCGATTTTTGGAATATGGTGAGTCTTCAATCCAAAATTAGTGTCTATGGAATCATGATTAACATTTCTTTTATTCTCATCAAAAGTTCCTTTAGTACCCTTTCACCCTTAGTGCCCATTTCTTGTAGCAACTTATTCATATTTATCTTCAATTCGTCCATGTCTTTCTTCAAATCTATTTTCAAATCATCCATCTTAGCTTCCACGTCAATCATCTTAGCTTCTACACCATTCTTTAAACAATCCATCTTAACTTCTACACCTTTCTTTAAACCATTTATCTTAGCTTCTACATCTTTCTTTAAACCATCCATCTTAGATTCTGTTCCTTTTTGTGTAAGGGACAGTTGTTGCACTTGGTCTTGTAATTTTGATATATCATGTCGCATTTCTTCCTCTTCTTCACGAGTCATGCTAGAGCTTTCAGGTTCCTTACTAGGTGTTTGCATTTTCTTTCCTCGGGGCATCAGTTACCAATAATAATGCTCTACTATGCCTTTTGAATTCCTTCAAAAACAAATTTTCAAACCAAGCTTAAGAAAAAATTTAAGAAAATCTACTCACCTTTTTTCACTTTGTAGGAGCTTGATATTGCCTCTGATGTATCTCTGTACTTTCCAATCATCTAGTTCTGAATTTTTGACTTGTAGTAGCCCTCTGTGTCCTCTTTCCAATGCCACACATCTGACTCAAATTGGATTCTCCAAGGAAGAGTTATGAGAAATCTCCCACAGTGACTTGATTATAGACTAGTTCAGTAGAGCGAACTTGTACGACGTGCCACGAGTCCGTGTTTCAACCTTTGGATCTGAAAAATGCATAAAAGAAACTATAGTCCATCCTCTTTCTGTCCCTTCTTACACAATTTCAATCCAATCCCCAGAGAAAAAGTTATTACGATTTTCCCCAAGTCACCTGTTTGGAATGTAATTCAGGAGTCTACAAAAAGACCAGCTTCCTCAGATCATATATCTGCAAATATAGCACGCAAAGATCTGAAATTCGGACCCAAGATTTAGAGCGATTTCTTCTCAAATGGGTTTTTTTTGTGACTTTTGAAACATCACCGAATAATAGTTATAATGAAAATTCCACGATGACCTGTTTGGAGTAGCGAAACCCTAGAATCCAAAGCTCTGATACTAAATGTTATGAAACCAGCTCAAGAAAAGATAGAAAAGATAGATCAACGCCTTAGAATTCAGCCTATTCGAGGGGGTAACCTCCTTTACATTACATAAATGAACAATTCTTGGATGATTCAAATGACAATACCTCCTTTCTATATATAGGACTCTAAGGAGTCACAATATAATCTAGCCGACCTAACAATAATAATATAAAGCCACAAAAATAACAATAGAGGGATTCTATGGGGCATAGTAATAACAATATGGGGGCAATTAGGGCACAACAATATTAATAAGGGGTATAAATACAATAGTAATGGGGTAATCACTCGTATTATAGGGACCCAACATCAGCTTTGATTATATTGCAACCCTTTAGGATCCTATATATAGTGTTGGATATAATACTGAGGGGGGGGGGGGGCTAAATCAGTATTATCAAATCAATAAAACTTTATTATTTCCATGCTTAGATACGTATGCGCTACTTCAATGCAACTATTTCTATTGCAACTAGCGTATATTTAGAATACTTATGATTCAATTAATCCATTAAATGTTGATCTTTAGTTAGTGCATCAGAACTTCTTTAACCATATGTATAGTAAGTAGGTGCAGTACAACAAAACAGATCATCACACACAAGAAGCACACATGAACACCATGATATAAGGTGGAAACCCAATGTGGTTGAAAACCACCTACTGCAAGTCGTCTCTATCTTCTTTTAATAAGAAACTTCTTTTATAATAGTTTTGTACTGGTGCAATCTTATACCAGTATGCAGGCTTCTACCTACAAAAAGCTACAACCTTCTCTCATTCTCCAGACTCTCCTAGAAGGCAGCTACAACCCCCTTAGCTCTTGTACTAGCTGATCCACTTACTAGTATGTAGGTGCTGGCCTAATGAGATGCTCCAACCTTTACTCGTTCTCCAGTTGCTACTGGAAGGGAGCTACCACCCCCTTAGCTCTTGTACTAGCTGATGTACTAGTACATAGGTGCCGACCTACAGAAGGCAACAACCTTCTCTTTCTTCCTCCAGGTACCTTATTTGATACATTTTCAGAATGGATACTCCTGAAGCACAACACTATAATCTGAAAGCCACGTTTCATCCAATTTTCATACTGGACCCATCAATATCATTGAAGCATAACACAATCAATACTAGCATCATCAATTTTTGAATCACTAAAACACTGAAACCCTGTCAACAATACAATCACCAGAATAAAGAGCAGACTATAGAACTCTGCAATAACAATCAAACCCAATGGCAACTTCAAATATCATACTTCATTATGCATACGCTACTACGATGAATCAAACCCGCGTATATACGCACTTTCACCAAAGCCAACCCGCGTACAAATCTATACATATTTAATCATGACTTTACGGCTATTTCAGACATCAGTCATACCCATATCGTAACATGCATACAATAAAATATGCATCAATAATTCAGATCTAGTCTATCCATGATCAAACCATATAAAGATGATTCATTTCAAACCATTTGATCCCAATCTATCCTTAGATATTCTTCTCCATCAACCTGTGAGATCCCTCCTTAGCTCAGATCAAGCAATGCATCATAACCCATATCCTGCATACTGGATCACATACTACATCAGATATTCAATTCTTTTTCCATGCATTTGCCTAATGATTTTCTTCTCCTTTTATAGTCTTAAGCCTTACTCAATACCATGGTCCAAAACCATAACAAAACAATACCACGGACCCAATACTTGGGTTCAACTCTTTTGGATGCAATACCACGGACCAAAACCATAGGATCAAAAACTGTCGGACTAATACAATGAATCAACCATAAGATTTCCCATGTGCGTGCACTTTTCTCTGCATGAAAGTGCATGAACGTTTATCTGCATGAAAGGAAATTTTATCTGCATGAAAGTGCATGAACGTTTCTCTCTATGAAAGGAACTTTTTTCTGCATGAAAGTGCATGAACTTTTCTCTGCATGAAAGGAACTTTTCTCTTCATGAAAGTGCATTAACTTTTCTCTGCACTATAATTTATCATCTAAGATGTGTGAGTTACCATCAAGTACAACATATGTATCATAATACCAATAATCTCCCCCTTTGGAATTGATGGCAAAGCTAACTTGTCATATTTAGAACTGTCATTTGATTCCTTTGAGTTGTCCAGCATCCCATGCATTCTATCACATCTGATATCTCTTTCGTAGATTCATCTAGATAGATATAAGTGAGTTGATCTTCTTCGAGTTGGTTGCCATTAAGTACAACACATGCATCATAATGCCAGTAGTCTCCCCCTATAGACTTGATGGCAACAATACTAAATCACTCTCCCCCTTCGACATCAAGGGCAAAGGGCAGACCAAGATATTCTCTTCCTTTGCTGTCCATACTCCCCCTGAGTGCTTGCTGAAATTTCTGAATGAGCTCCCCCTTTGTATATGCCAAGGTGTACCAATCTGTCCAAGCTCCCCCTGAGTACTTGTTGAGTCTCTACTCTGCTGAAGTGTGGTGTTCATGCTCCCCCTGAATATAGGCAAGGTCTGCAAAAAGGTGTTCTACAAGAAGAACATGACTCTATCTTAAATGACCTTCCTATCACCAAATACTCATACATACATCCATCTCTCAACAAAGTGAGGATATACAAATATTGACTCATCCAACCATCCAAGTGGGCTTACACTAGAAGTTTACTCATGATAAACAAGTATGTTACATCATTAATCCCAGGCATAGTGGGGAAACCAAAATAGCCCGTTACATGACCTTGATAAAAAAAGACATATATGACAAAGGGACAAAATATCTAGAGCAAGACTATGAAAGTTATCAATAACTAATATCAGCAACATATGTCAATCACTATTCAGATCAGCAACCATGTTCTCCTTCTATTCTCTCTCTGCATTTCTTCTACTTCAAATCAACAACAGCTGAGTACTTGAACCAAAAGCTTCTAAGATAACGCCAACAATGCATTATCAGAAGTTTATCTGCTCCCCCGGAACCTGTTTCAAATGGTCTCTATCAGACCCATATCAAACTTCCTTCAACCAGAGTCTGTCCCCACCGATTTTCTTCAAAAACACCATATACGCGAATACATCCACATAAACCTACATATATACGCGGATGTTATTCATAAAACTCGCTTACAACCATTTCCAGATCAACAACCTATAAATGTCCTGTAGCAAGGTATGTCTACATATAGATATCAACTCATCCTCCTTAAAGACATCATAGCCATCTCATCAACATCAAGATCTGCATGATCTTATATATCATCCATGTATCATCATTCGGGGACATCTGTATCAATCAATATATGTAAGTATCAATCTATCATTTTATCATCATCATGTCTCCAACAATGAAATTTTGAGTAATCATTCATGTATCTAGCATACTGTATATAGTACTATGTATCTTTAGCTCAAGATCATCAACCGTAGCAATCCTCATCCACATGAGAGCCAAGAACCATAGGAGACTTGCATCAACTATATTATATGATCTGTATGCATATGGTGACATCAACATATGATAGATTGATCATCAAGTAATGAAGATGTGTATACAAGCTTTGTACTTCTCCTTACCCCTATGAAGATCACCATGTAAGCACCATATATGCATTATCGGAGAATCAAGCACAAATCTGATGTGAAAATCAACTATGTAACCCCCAGAAACATATGAGATTTTGTCATGGACAACTCATAATCATAGCAAGATATATCACTTAGCCATATAAGCATCATCACCAAGGACTACTAACCATAATGCCAACAATGCAACATTAGAATATTATCTGCTCCCCCTGAACCTGTGCCATCTTGTTTACTATCAGATTTGATCATGCATATATCAGCAGGAAGTATCAAGGCATTATCATCATCAAGTTAGGATAAAAAATACTTCTAAACATCAAACAAGTATGAAGACATTTCCTCACACCATCAGCAGATTGTAACCATTTTAAACAGAGCAAATGGACTGTATGCCATAAGACCCTTTTTCCTGAGCCCTATCCCTAATGCTTTTCTTCATACTGACATATACGCGACTGCGCAGTGGCCAACTCGCTTATATATGCGACTTCTATTTATGGAAGTTGCGTATGAGATTCAGAACACTGTAGTTTTATATTTTCAGCTCCCCCTAAGTCTGTTATATCTGTGTTGTGTTGTGCCTGAGTATATTGTGCTGTGCCACATCTTTCTGGCTGTACTTCCTTCTTCTTCCATATCTTCAAGCGTGATGAAGTTTTCTCCTTTTTGTATGGTGCACGTACTTTATTCCTGCATTCCTTTGCTATATGTCCAAGCTTGTTATATGCATAACACCTTACATGTTTCATATTCCTTCTGTAGTAATCAACAGCTTTGTGACCAAACATATTGCAAGACAAACAATATCCCTGAAAGTAATGTGATGATCTTTCTGTGTGATGTTCTTGAACCATTCTTCTTCTACGTTTGGCTGCAACGTGTCCAAGACTATGATATACATAACATTCAACATTATTCAACGAAGGAGTAAAAAATTTTCTTCGAAGTATTTCTTTCCGTGGATGTTGATGGGGTTTTCCTCTCATCTCTTTGTTGAGCATTTCAAATTTCTCATTAGAGTTCCTTGCCTTTCCTTGTAAGCTAGATTCATCTTCAGGAGATTCATAAAAACCAAGACCCGTTTTGATAGCAGGAGACCTTTGACTACTAAGAATATCATCCAAAATTTTAGTACTGTCTTGAAATCCTAAGAGCTGATCCTTTTATTCTAATTTATTATTTAGAATATTTACCTCAATCTGAAGATGCTCTTCCTTTTCACGATACTGCTTCTTTATGTTCTCCTCAGCTTTCCTTCCTTCTTCCAACTAATGTCTTAATCCAAAAACTTCATTCTCTTGTTTTTCAATAGCTTCCAGTAGTCCTTTATTCTTCTTCTTTGATTCTTTAAGATCTTCCTTTAGCGAGCGGATTGTAGCTTCAATCCTTTCATAATAACTTGATCGATCTCTAATTTTCTTGATGATTGTGCTCCTTTCATTGACTTGATTCCATAATGATGTCACTTCATCCTGCAACTTTTGACATTTTTCCTTGAATAACTTCCTTACCTTATTTCCCTCCTCTAGTTGAGGTTTTAGTTTTGTAGATTATTCTTTGAAGGAACATTCCTTCTTGTTCAACATATCTTGTTGATCTATAATTTTGTTTGTAAGCCTTTTAAATTCTGCTTCTATTTGATATCTTTCTTGTTCACCCATAAGCGCAAATTCAGTTGTTTCACTATCGCTTTCATCATGTTTAAGAGGATAAATAGATGTATCACCAGAGGATAACAAATTCGTACTTGATAGATCTTTTTCATCTTCATTTTGAAGTGGTTCTAAACTTGATGTGCTTCTTCCACATATTCCCCAATTCATACAGCCATTGTCATAGTTCTTCTGAGATGTCTTCTTCTTCTTAGGTGCTTTCTTCTTAAGCTTCTTTCCCTTAGTTCCACGGATCTCCTTCAAGCGATCAAGCTTCTACCAAAAGGACCTCCTCTGATACCTATTGTTGGAAATAATACTGAGGGGGGGGGGGGGGGTGAATTAGTATTATCAAATCAATAAAACCTTTTCATTTCCATACTTAGATACATATACGCTACTTCAACGCAACTGTGTCTAATGCAACTAGCATATATCCAGAATACTTATGATTCAATTAATCCATTAAATTTTGATCTTTAGTTAGCACATCAGAACTTCTTTAACCATATGTATAGTAAGCAGGTGCAGTAAAATAGAGCAGATAATCACACACAAGAAGCACACATGAACACCATGATATAAGGTGGAAACCCGATGTGGGTGAAATCCACCTGCTGCAAGTCGTCTCTATCTTCTTTTAATAAGAAACTTCTTTTACAATAGTTTTGTACTGGTGCAGTCTTATACCAGTACACAGGCTTCTACCTGCAGAAAGCTACAATCTTCTCTCGTTCTCCAGACTCCCCTGGAAGGGAGCTACAACCCCCTTAGTTCTTGTACTAGCTGATCCACTTACTAGTGTGTAGGTGCTGGCCTACTGAGATGCTCCAACCTTTACTCATTCTCCAGCTGCTACTGGAAGGGAGCTACCACCCCCTTAGCTCTTGTACTAGCTAACGTACTAGTACGTAGGTGCTGACCTATAGAAGGAAATAACCTTCTCTTTCTTCCTCTAGGTACCACGTTTCATACATTTTCAGACTGGATACTCCTGAAGCACAACACTATAATCTAAAGGCCACGTTTCATCCAATTTTCATACTAGACCCATCACTATCATTGAAGCATAAAACAATCAATACTAGCATCATCAATTTCTAAATCACTGAAACATTGAAACCCTATCAACAATACAGTCACCAGAACACAGAGCAGACTACAGAATTCTGCAATAACAATCAAACCCCACTGCAACTTCAAACATCATACTTCATTATGTATATGCTACTACGATGAATCAAACCCGCGTATATACGCACTTTCGCCAAAGCCAACCTACGTACAGATCTATACATATTCAATCATGACTTTGCAGCTGATTCAGACATTAGTCGTACCCAGATCATAAAATCCGTACAATAAAATATGCATCAATAATTCAGATCTAGTCTACCCATGATCAAACCATATAAATATGATTCATTCCAAACCATTTGATCCCGATCTATCCTTAGATCTTGTTCTCCATCAACCGGTGAGATCCCTCCTTAGCTCAGATCAAGCAATGCATCCTAACCCATATCCCGCATACTGGATCTCATACTACATCAGATATTCAAGTCTTTTTGCATGCATTTTCCTAATGACCTTCTTCTCCTTTAATAGTCTTAGGCCTTACTCAATACCATGGTCCAAAACCATAAAAAAACAATACCACAGACCCAGTACTTGGGTTCAACTCTTTTGGATCCAATACCATGGACCAAAACGATAGGATCAAAAACTCTCGGACTAATACCATGAACCAACCATAAGATTTCTTATGTGCGTGCACTTTTCTCTGCATGAAAGTGTGTGAAATTTTCTCTTCATGAAAGTGCGTGAACTTTTCTCTACATGAAAGTGCTAACTTTTCTCTGCATGAAAGGAACATTTCTCTTCATGAAAGTGCGTGAACTTTTCTCTGCATGAAAGGAACTTTTCTTTGCATGAAAGTGTCTGAACTTTTCTCTATATGAAAGGAACTTTTATCTGCATGAAAGTGCGTGAACTTTTCTCTGCATGAAAGGAACTTTTCTCGTCATGAAAGTGTGTGAACGTTTCTTTGCACTCTAATTTATCATCTGAGATGAGTGTGTTTCCATCAAGTACAACATATGTATCATAATGCCAACAATCTCCCCCTTCGGACTTGATGGAAAAGCTAACTTGTCATACTGAGAACTGTCATTTGATTCCTTTGAGTTGTCCGACATCCCATGCATTCTGTCACATGTGATATCTCTTCTGTAGATTCGTCTAGATATATATAAGTGAGTTGATCTTATACGAGTTGGTTGCCATCAAGTACAACACAACATCATAATTCCAACAATCTCGCCCTTTGGACTTGATGGCAACAATACCAAATCACTCTCCCCCTTTGACATCAAGGGCAAAGCGCGGACCAAGATATTTTCTTCCTTTGCTGTCCATACTCCCCCTGAGTGCCTACTGAAATTTCTGAATGAGCTCCCCCTTTGTATATGCCAAGGTGTACCAATCTGTCCATGCTCCCCCTGAGTACATGCTAAGTCTCTGCTCTGCTGAAGTGTGTTGTTCATGCTCCCCCTGACTGTAGGCAAGATTTGCAAAAATATTTTCTACAAGAAGAACATGACTCTATCTTAAATGACCTTCCTATCACCAAAGACTAATACATACATCCATCTCTCCACAAAGTGAGGATATACAAATATTGACTCATCCACCCATCCAAGTGGGCTTACACCAGAATTTTACTCATGATAAACAAGTACATTACATCATTCATACCAGGCATAGTGGGGAAACCAAAATACGGCATTACATGACCTTGATAAAAAAAGACATATATGACATAGAGATGAAATATCTAGAGCAAGACTATGAAAGTTATCAATAACTAATACCAGCAACATCTGTCAATCACTATAAAAATCAACAACCATGTTCTCCTTCTGTTCTCCCTCTGCATTTGTTCTACTTCAAATCACCAACAACTGAGTACTTGAACCAAAAGCTTCTAAGATAACACCAACAATGCATTATCAGAAGTTTATCTGCTCCCCCTGAACCTATTTCAAATGGTCTCTATCAGACCCATATTAGAATTCCTTCAACCAGAGTCTATCCCCACTGATTTCCTTCAAAAACACCATATACGTGACTACATCCACATAAAACTGTGTATATACGCAGATGTTCTTCATAAAACTTGCGTACAACCATTTGCAGATCAACAACTTGTAAATGTCCTGTAGCAAGGTATGTCTACATATAGATATCAACTCATCCTCTTGAAAGACATCATAACCATCTCATCAACATCAAGAACTGCATGATCTTATATATCATCCATGTATCATCATTCAGGGACATATATATCAATCAACATATGTAAGTATCAATCTATCATTTTATCATCATCATGTCTCCAACAATGCAATTTTGAGTAATCATTCATGTATCTAGCGTACTGTATATAGTACTATGTATCTTTAGCTCAAGATCATCAACCACAGCAATCCTCATGCACATGATAGCCAAGAACTATAGGAGACTTACATCAAATATATTATATGATCTTTATGCACATGGTGGCAGCAGCATATGATAGATTCATCATCAAGTAATGAAGATGTGTATACAAGCTTTGTACTTATCCTTATCCCTATGAACATCACCATGGAAGCACCATATATGCATTATCAGAGAATCAACCACAAATCTGATCTGAACATCAACTATGTAACCCCGAGAAACATATGAGATTTTGTCATGGACAACTCATAACCATAGCAAGATATATCACTTAGCCATATAAGCATCATCATCAAGGACTACTAACCATAATGCCAATAATGTAGCATTAGAAGATTATCTGCTCCCCCTAAACCTGTGCCACCTTATTTACTATCAGATCTGATCATGCATATATCAGCAGGAAGTATCAAGGCATTATCATCATCAAATTAGGATAAAAAACACTTCTAAACATCATACAAGTATCAAGACATTTCCTCACATCATCAGCAGATTGTAACCATTTTTAAACAGAGCAAATGGACTGCATCCTATCAGACCCTTTTTCCTAAGCCCTATCCCTACTGCTTTTCTTTAGACTGACATATACGCAACTACGCAGTCGCCAACTCGCGTATATACCCGTCTTCTATTTATGGAACTTGCGTATGAGATTCAGAACATTGCAGTTTTATATTTTCAGCTCCCCTTGAGTCTGTTATGTCTATGTTGTGCTGTGTCTGAGTATATTGTGTTGTGCCACATCTTTCTGACTATACTTCCTTCTTCTTCCATATCTTCAAGCGTGATGAAGTTTTCTCCTTTTAGTATCGTGCTCGTACTTTATTCCTGCATTCCTTTGCTATATGTCCGAGATGGTTACATGTAGAACACCTTACATGTTTCATATTCCTTCTGTAGCAATCAATAGCTTTGTGACCAAACATATTGCAAGAAAAACAATATCCCTGAAAGTAATGTGATGATATTTCTGTGTGATGATCTTGAACCATTCTTCTTCTACATTTGGCTGCAACATGTCCAAGACTATGATATACATAACATTCAACATTATTCAACGAAGGAGTAAAAAATTTTCTTTGAAGTATTTCTTTCCGTGGATGTTGATGGGGTTTTCCTCTCATCTCTTTGTTGATCATTTCAAATTTCTCATTAGAGTTCCTTGCCTTTCCTTGTAAGCTAGATTCATCTTCAGCAGATTCATAAAAACTAGGACCCGTTTTGATAGCAGGAGACCTTTGACTACTAAGAATATCATCCAAAATTTTAGTACTGTCTTGAAATCCTAAGAGCTGATCCTTTTATTCTAATTTATTATTTAGAATATTTACCTCAATCTGAAGATGCTCTTCCTTTTCACGATACTTCTTCTTTATGTTCTCCTTAGCTTTCCTTCCTTCTTCCAACTAATGTCTTAATTCAAGAACTTGGTTCTCTTGTTTTTCAATAGCTTGGAGTAGTCCTTTATTCTGCTTCTTTGATTCTTCAAGATCTTCCTTTAGTGAGCGGATTGTAGCTTCAAGCCTTTCATAATAACTGGATCAATCTCTGAGTTTCTTGATGATTGTGCTCCTTTCATTGACTTGATTCCTTAATGACGTCACTTCATCCTACAACTTTTGAAATTTTTCCTTCAATAACTTCCTTACCTTATTTCCCTCCTCTATTTGAGCTTTTAGTTTGGTAGATTCTTCTTTGAAGGCACATTCCTTCTTGTTCAACAAATCTTGTTGATCTCTAATTTTGTCTGTAAGCCTTTTAAATTCTTCCTCTATTTGATATCTTTCTTGTTCACCCATAAGCACAAATTCAGTTGTTTCGCTATAACTTTCATCATGTTTAAGAGGATAAATAGATGTATCACCAGAGGATAACAAATTCATACCTGATAGATCTTGTTCATCTTCATTATAAAGTGATTCTGAACTTGATGTGCTTCTTCCACATATTCCCCAATCCATACACCCACTGTCATAGTTCTTCTGATATGTCTTCTTCTTCTTAGGTGCTTTCTTCTTAAGATTCTTTCCCATAGTTCCATGGATCTCCTTCAAGCGATCAAGCTTCTACGAAAACTACCTGCTCTGATACCAATTGTTTGAAATAATACTGAGAGGAGGGGGTGAATCAGTATTATCAAATCAATAAAACGTTTTCATTTCCATACTTAGATACATATATGCTACTTCCACGCAACTGTGTCTAATGCAACTAGCGTATATCCAGAATACTTATGATTCAATTAATCCATTAAATGTTGATCTTTAGTTAGTGCATCAGAACTTCTTTAACCATATGTATAGTAAGCAGGTGCAGTAAAATAGAACATATCATCACACACAAGAAGCACACATGAATCCCATGATATAAGGTGGAAACCCAATGTGGGTGAAAACCACCTGCTGCAAGTCGTCTCTATCTTCTTTTAATAAGAAACTTCTTTTACAATAGTTCTATATTGGTGCAGTCTTATACCAGTACATAGGATTCTACTTGCAGAAAGCTACAATCTTCTCTCATTCTCCAGACTCTCCTGGAAGGGAGCTACAACCCCCTTAGCTCCTGTACTAGCCGATCCACTTACTAGTGCGTAGGTGCTGGCCTACTGAGATGCTCCAACCTTTACTCATCCTCCAGCTGCTACTGGAAGGGAGCTACCACCCCCTTAGCTCTTGTACTAGCTAATGTACTAGTACGTAGGTGCTGACCTACACAAGGAAACAACCTCTCTTTCTTCCTCTAGGTACCACATTTCATACATTTTCAGACTAGATACTCCTGAAGCACAACACTATAATCTGAAGGCCACGTTTCATCCAATTTTCATACTATACCCATCAATATAATTGAAGCACAAAACAATCAATACTAGCATCATCAATTTCTGAATCACTGAAACATTAAAACCCTGTCAACAATATAGTCACAAGAACACACAGTAGACTACAGAATTCTGCAATAACAATCAAACCCCACTGCAACTTCAAACATCATACTTCATTATGTATATGCTACTACGATGAATCAAACTCGCGTATATACGCACTTTCACCAAAGCCAACCCACGTACAGATCTATGCATATTCAATCATGACTTTGTGGTTGTTTCAGACATCAGTCATACCCAGATCATAACATCCGTACAATAAAACATGCATCAATAATTCAGATCTAGTCTATCCATGATCAAACCATATAAAGATGATTCATTTCAAACCATTTGATCCCGATCTATCCTTATATCTTGTTCTCCATCAACCGGTGAGATCCCTCCTTAGCTTAGATCAAGCAATGCATCATAACCCATGTCCTGCATACTGGATCTCATACTACATCAGATATTCAAGTCTTTTTGCATGCATTTTCCTAATAAACTTCTTCTCCTTTTATAGTCTTAGGCCTTACTCAATACCATGGTCCAAAACCATAAAAAAACAATACCACAGACCCAATACTTGGGTTCAACTCTTTTGGATGCAATACCACGGACCAAAACGATAGGATCAAAAACTCTCAGACTAATACCATGAACCAACCATAAGATTTCTCATGTGCGTGCACTTTTCTCTGCATGAAAGTGAGTGAACTTTTCTCTTCATGAAAGTTCGTGAACTTTTCTCTGCATGAAAGTGCTAACCTTTCTCTGCATGAAAGGAACTTTTCTCTTCATGAAAGTGCGTGAACGTTTCTCTGCATGAAACGAACTTTTCTTTGCATGAAAGTATGTGAAAATTTCTCTATATGAAAGGAACTTTTCTCTGCATGAAAGTGTGTGAAATTTTCTCTGCATGAAAGGAACTTTTCTCGTCATGAAAGTGCATGAATGTTTCTTTGCACTCTAATTTATCATCTGAGATGAGTGAGTTTCCATCATGTACAACATATGTATCATAATGCCAACAATCTCCCCCTTCGGACATGATGGCAAAGCTAACTTGTCATACTGAGAACTGTCATTTGATTCCTTTCAGTTGTCCGACATCCCATACATCCTGTCACATGTGATATCTCTTATGTAGATTCGTCTAGATATATATAAGCGAGTTGATCTTATAGGAGTTGGTTGCCATCATGTACAACACATGTATCATAATTCCAACAATCTCCCCCTTTGGACTTGATGGCAACAATACCAAATCACTCTCCCCCTTTGACATCAAGGGTAAAGGGCGGACTAAGATATTTTCTTCCTTTGTTGTCCATACTCCCCCTGAGTGCCTACTTAAATTTCTGAATGAGCTCCCCCTTTGTATATGCCAATGTGTGCCAATCTGTCCATGCTCCCCCTGAGTACATGCTGAGTCTCTGCTCTGCTGAAGTGTGCTGTTCATTCTCCCCCTGACTGTAGGCAAGATCTGCAAAAATATTTTCTACAAGAAGAACATGACTTTATCTTAAATGACCTTCCTATCACCAAAGACTAATACATACATCCATCTCTCAACAAAGTGAGGATATACAAATATTGACTCATCCACCCATCCAAGTGGGCTTACACCAGAAGTTTACTCATGATAAATAAGTACATTACATCATTCATACCAGGCATAGTGGGGAAACCAAAATACGGAATTACATGACCTTGATAAAAAAAGACATATATGACATAGAGATGAAATATCTAGAGCAAGACTATGAAAGTTATCAATAACTAATACCAGCAACATCTGTCAATCATTATACAAATCAACAACCATGTTCTCCTTCTGTTCTCCCTCTGCATTTGTTCTACTTCAAATCAACAACAGCTGAGTACTTGAACCAAAATCTTCTAAGATAACACCAACAATGCATTATCAGAAGTTTATCTGCTCCCCCTGAACATGTTTCAGATGGTCTCTATCAGACCCATATTAGAATTCCTTCAACCAGAGTCTATCCCCACTGATTTCCTTCAAAAACACCATATACGTGACTACATCCACATAAACCTGTGTATATACGCAGATGTTCTTCATAAAACTCGCGTACAACCATTTTCAGATCAGCAACTTGTAAATGTCCTGTAGCAAGGTATGTCTATATATAGATATCAATTCATCCTCTTGAAAGACATCATAACCATCTCATCAACATCAAGAACTGCATGATCTTATATATCATCCATGTATCATCATTCAGGGACATATATATCAATCAACATATGTAAGTATCAATCTATCATTTTATCATCATCATGTCTCCAACAATGCAATTTTGAGTAATCATTCATGTATCTAGCATACTGTATATAGTACTATGTATCTATAGCTCAAGATCATCAACCACAGCAATCCTCATCCACATGAGAGCCAAGAACTATAGGAGACTTACATCAAGTATATTATATGATCTTTATGCACATGGCGGCAACAGCATATGATAGATTGATCATCAAGTAATGAAGATGTATATACAAGCTTTGTACTTCTCCTTATCCTTATTAACATCACCATGTAAACACCATATATGCATTATCAGAGAATCAACCACAAATCTGATCTGAACATCAACTATGTAACCCCGAGAAACATATGAGATTTTTTCATGGACAACTCATAACCATAGCAAGATATATCACTTAGCCATATAAGCAGCATCACCAAGGACTACTAACCATAATGCCAATAATGCAACATTAGAAGATTATCTGCTCCCCCTGAACCTGTGCCATCTTATTTACTATCAGATCTGATCATGCATATATCAGCAGGAAGTATCAAGGCATTATCAAATTCAAATTAGGATAAAAAACACTTCTAAACATCATACAAGTATCAAGACATTTCCTCACATCATCAGCAGATTGTAACCATTTTTAAACAGAGCAAATGGACTGCATACTATCAGACCCTTTTTCCTGAGCCCTATCCCTACTGCTTTTCTTTAGACTGACATATACGCAACTGCGGAGTGGCCAACTCGCGTATATACGCGGATTCTATTTATGGAACTTGCGTATGAGATTCAGAACATTGCAGTTTTATATTTTTAGCTCCCCTTGAGTCTGTTATGTCTATGTTGTGCTGTGTCTGAGTATATTGTGCTGTGCCACATCTTTCTGACTGTACTTCCTTCTTCTTCCATATCTTCAAGCGTGATGAATTTTTCTCCTTTTGGTATGGTGCCCGTACTTTATTCCTGCATTCTTTTGCTATATGTCCAAGCTTGTTACATGTAGAACACCTTACATGTTTCATATTCCTTCTGTAGCAATCAACAGCTTTGTGACCAAACATATTGCAAGAAAAACAATATCCCTGAAAGTAATGTGATGATATTTCTGTGTGATGATCTTGAACCATTCTTCTTCTACATCTGGCTACAACATGTCCAAGATTATGACATACATAACATTCAACATTATTCAACGGAGGAGTAAAATATTTTCTTTGAAGTATTTCTTTCCTTGGATGTTGATTAGGTTTTCCTCTCATCTCTTTGTTGAGAATTTCAGATTTCTCATTAGAGTTCCTTGCCTTTCCTTGTGAGCTAGATTCATCTTCAGCAGATTCATAAAAACCAAGACCAGTTTTGATAGCAGGAGACCTTTGAATACTAAGAATATCATCCAAAATTTTAGTACCATCTTGAAATAGTAAGAGCTTATCCTTTTCTTCTAATTCATTATTTAGAATATTTACCTCAATCTGAAGATGCTCTTCCTTTTCACGATACTACTTCTTTATGTTCTCCTTAGCTTTCCTTCCTTCTTCCAACTAATATCTTAATTCAAGAACTTGGTTCTCTTGTTTTTCAATAGCTTGGAGTAGTCCTTTATTCTACTTCTTTGATTCTTCAAGATCTTCCTTTAGTGAGAAGATTGTAGCTTCAAGCCTTTCATAATAACTGGATCAATCTCTGAGTTTCTTGATGATTGTGCTCCTTTCATTGACTTGATTCCTTAATGACGTCACTTCATCCTGCAACTTTTGACATTTTTCCTTGAATAACTTCCTTACCTTATTTCCCTCCTCTATTTGAGCTTTTAGTTTGGTAGATGTTGGGTGTGGAGCCTGATTATCTTCTATATTCAAAAGTACCGCCATTTTGGACCCCAGTTCAAAATGGGGGCCGCAACGCCGCCTATAAAATATTCGCTGCAGGGGGGGTCCAGGGGGGGGCGGCTGCCTTGTAAAAGTATAGTAATTTCTAGTCGATCTGGGCCGTTCATTAGGCGGATGATCTGACGGTAGAACTTATGTTTAGTTTAGGGTTTTTTGCCCTAGAAGGCAACCCCTCTCTTTGTATGAGGGCAATTGTATTTGAGGCTGTGAGATAGAGGTGTATTATGTGTGTGTGTGTGAGCGGGAAACAGAGACGTGAGATTGTGAGAGAAAAAAAAGGATATTACAGCGGCTTTGCTGTAGGTTGTGTCTCTTCATTTTGCTGGATAATAGAAAGGAAGGACTGGCTGTTCGAGGTGGACGTATCCCAAACTAGGTGAACCACGTATATCTGTGTCTCTCTTGTTTTGTGCGTTTTCTGTGTTTATATTTCTGCAATATTTTATGTGTTCCATTGCTCCGTAATATATAATTTTCTAACAGTAGATTCTTCTTTGAAGGAACATTCCTTCTTGTTCAACAAATCTTGTTGATCTCTAATTTTGTCTGTAAGCCTTTTAAATTCTGCCTCTATTTGATATCTTTCTTGTTCACCCATAAGCGCAAATTCAGTTGTTTCGCTATCACTTTCATCATGTTTAAGAGGATAAATAGATGTATCACCAGAGGATAACAAATTCATACCTGATAGATCTTGTTCATCTTCATTCTAAAGTGATTCTGAACTTGATGTGCTTCTTCCACATATTCCCCAATCCATACACCCACTGTCATAGTTCTTCTGATATGTCTTCTTCTTCTTAGGTTCTTTCTTCTTAAGCTTCTTTCCCATACTTCCATGGATCTTCTTCAAGCGATCAAGCTTCTACCAAAACTACCTGCTCTGATACCAATTGTTTGAAATAATACTAAGAGGAGAGGGTGAATCAGTATTATCAAATCAATAAAACTTTTTCATTTCCATACTTAGATACATATATGCTACTTCAACGCAACTGTGTCTAATGAAACTAGCGTATATCCAGAATACTTATGATTCAATTAATCCATTAAATGTTGATCTTTAGTTAGTGCATCAGAACTTCTTTAACCATATGTATAGTAAGCAGGTGCAGTAAAACAGAACAGATCATCACACACAAGAAGCACACATGAACACCATGATATAAGGTGGAAACCCAATGTGGGTGAAAAACCACCTGCTGCAAGTCGTCTCTATCTTCTTTTAATAAGAAACTTCTTTTACAATAGTTCTGTACTGGTGCAGTCTTATACCAGTATGCAGGGTTTTACCTGTAGAAAGCCACAGCCTTCTCTCATTCTCCAGACTCTCTTGGAAGGGAGCTACAACCCCTTTAGCTCTTGTATTAGCCGATCCACTTACTAGTACGTAGGTGCTGGCCTACTGAGATGCTCCAACCTTTACTCATTCTCCAGCTGCTACTGGAAGGGAGCTACCACCCCCTTAGCTCTTGCACTAGATGATGTACTAGTACATAGGTGCTGACCTACAGAAGGGAACAACCTTCTCTTTCTTCTTCCAGGTACCACATTTCATACATTTTCAGAATGCATACTCCTGAAGCACAAAACTATAATCTGAAGGTCACTTTTCATCCAATTTTCATACTGGACCCATCAATATCATTGAAGCACAAAACAATCAATACTATTATCATCAATTTCTAAATCACTGAAACACTGAAACCTTGTCAACAATAAAGTCACTAGAACAAAGAGTAGAGTACAAAACTTTGAAATAACAATAAAACCCATCTGCAACTTCAAACATCATACTTCATTATGTATACGCTACTATGATGAATCAAACCCGTGTATATATGCACTTTCGCCAAATCCAACCCACGTATAGATATATACAAATCCAATCATGACTTTGCGGCTTTTTCAGACATCAGTCATACCCAGATCATATTATGCGTGCAATAAAACATGCATCAATAATTTAGATCTAGTCTATCCATGATAAAACCATATAAATATGATTCATTTCAAACCATTTGATCCCGATCTATCCTTATACCTTGTTCTCCATCAACTGGTGAGATCCTTCCTTAGCTCAGATCAAGCAATGCATCATAACCTATATCTTGCATACTGGATCTCATACTACATCAGATATTCAAGTCATTTTCCATGCATTTGCCTAATGATCTTCTTCTCCTTTTATAGTTGTAGGCCTTACTCAATACCATGGTCCAAAACCATAACAAAACAATACCACGGACCCAATACTTGGGTTCAACTCTTTTGGATGCAATACCATGGACCAAAACCATAGGATCAAAAAATCTCGGACTAACACCATGAACCAACCATAAGATTTCCCATGTGTCTGCACTTTTCTCTACATGAAAGTGCGTGAACTTTTCTCTGCATGAAAGGAACCTTTCTCTTCATGAAAGTGCGTGAACGTTTCTCTGCATGAAAGTGTGTGAACTTTTCTTTGTATGAAAGGAACTTTTCTCTGCATGAAAGTGCATGAACTTTTCTCTGCATGAAAGGAACTTTTCTCTTCATGAAAGTGCGTGAACTTTTCTCTGCACTATATTTTATCATCTGAGATGAGTGAGTTGCCATCAAGTACAACATATGTATCATAATGCCAATAATCTCCCCCTTTGGACTTGATGGCAAAGCTAACTTGTCATACTGAGAATTGTCATCTTATTCCTTTGAGTTGTCTGGCATCCCATGCATTCTGTTACATCTGATATCTCTTCCATAGATTCATCTAGATATATATAAGTGAGTTGATCTTCTACGAGTTGGTTGCCATCAAGTACAACACATGCATCATAATGCCAACATATAGAAAGGAGGTTTTGTCATTTGTATCATCCAAGAATTATTCATTTGTGTAATGTAAAGGAGGTTCCCCCTTGAAGAGGCTAATTTATTAGTCTTTGATATTTCTTTTCCTTCTTTTTGTGAGCTGGTTTCATACCATTTTGTATCAGAGATTCGGATTCTAGGGCTTCACTGCTCCAAAACGGGTCATCATGGAATTTGCGCTATAAATGTTTTTAGTCGACCTTGCAAATGCTAAAAACAAACGCATTTGAGATAAATCTTGGTGATCCTTGGGTTTGAATTCCATATCTTTCCTCTCTATATTTTCCTAGATATGATGTAAGAAAGTTATGGTTTTTGTAGGCTCCTGAATTACATCCCAGACAAGTAACTTGGGAAAATCGTCATAACATTCTCTTTGAGTATCAGATTGAAATTCTTATGAAGTTACAGAAAGAGGATGGACTATAGCTTCCTCTGCATTGTTTTCAAGTCTGAAGGTTGAAACAGTGACATGTGGCACTTCATACAAGTTCTCTCTACTAAAAATGTGTATAATCAGGTCATCTTGGGAGGTTGGGCATAACACTTTCTTGGAGAACCCAATTTCGATCAAATTCGTGGCATTGGAAAGAGGACAAAAAGGGCTATTAGAATTCGTAATTTCAAACCTTGGAGATCCAAAATTTTAGAGATACATTAGATACAATATAGAGCTCCTACGAAGTGAAAAAATGTTTGTTGTTTTTTTTTAATTTTTGCATAAATTTGGTTTGAAAATTTATTTTGAAGGAATTCAAAGGGCATAGTGAAGCATAATTATCATTAATTGATATGCCAAAGAAAGGAAATGAAAACACATAGAAAGGAACCTAAAATATCTAGCATGAATAATTAAAAAGAGGAAGAAATTCAACATGACTTATCAAAATTACGAGACCAAGTGCAACAAAATTCACTCTCGCAAAAACTAACGGAAGCTGAGATGGATGGTTTAAAGAAAGGCATAGAAGCTAAGATGAATGACGTGGAAGCTAAGATGAATGACTTGGAAGCTAATATGGGTTGAATGGAAGCTAAGATGGATGGCTCAAAGAAAGGTGTGGAAGCTAAGATGGATGGTTTAGAAGAAAATCTTAAAGGCAACATGGAAGAATTGAAGACATATTTGACAAAGTTTCTACAAGAAATGCTTAGTAATGGCGAAAGGGTAGTAAAGGAAACTCATGATGAGAAAAAAATAAATGTTAATCATGATTTCATAGGCTCTAACATTAGATCAAAGACCCACCATGTTACAAAGGTCGATATGAGGAAGTTTTATGGCAAGGATATCATAACATGGATGCTACAGATGGAGCAATATTTCGATCTCCATAATGTGAAAAATAAACAAAAGGTATGCATTGAAACTTTATATTTGGAACCAAATAAGTTTGTATGGTATCGATGGCTTTGCTCTCATAAACAAATTGTCACTTCGGCAATTTTTACAGATAAAATGATAATACATTATGAGGATACAAAAAGAAACACTTTTTTTAGCCAATTGATAAATCTCAAACAAAAGGGTTCAATGATGGAGCACATTGAGGAATTCCAAAAACTGAATATAAGGGTAAAATATATTATAGAGGAGCATATGGTTAATGTGCTCATAGGGACTTTAAAGGTTAACATCCAACATCAGGTTCACCTTTGGGAACCTGATTCATTGGAGAAGGCATTCATGTTGGCAAGAAAAATGGAAAACAAAATTATGGCAACATGGAAGCCTACCACTCACAATTATAAAGATGGAAGTGTTATTGCTCCTAGCCTTCTACAACCTACAAGGTTGACACCACAATAATTGGAAGAAAAAAGAGTAAAAGGGATTTGTTATAGTTGTGATAGAAAATACACTAAAGGTCATAAGTGTGCTGAGAAGGAATTATTTTACATAGATTGTGAAGAGGAGGAAGAAAAGGAACATGAAACGTAAAAAAAAGAGGATATACACTAGGAACAAACCCAAGATAAAGAAGAAATGAATCTTACCATATGTTATAATGCATTGGCCGGAATAAACTCTCCTAAAACTATCAAGATAAAAGGACATATCAAGAAGAACAACGTAATATTGTTGATTGATTTAGGTAGTACCCATAATTTTATTCATTATAGGATAGCCAAGGAATTGCATTGCTTCCTATATCCAGCACCAGAGTGTCAGGTGATGGTTTCAAGTTGAGGTAACATAAATTTCTCTTGAAAGTGCCATAATATCAATGTATCCATGGGAGAATATGTATTGAATAGCCCAATGCTTTCCATTCCAATGGGTAGTGCTGATGTTGGACTAGGAGTCCAATGGATACAATCCTTGGGTACAATAGCTTTTAATTTTCAAGAACTTTTCATGAAATTTTCTTTAAAAGGAAATGAAGTTTAATTTAGGGCTATCATAGGGAAACTAAAAAAGATAATCAACTCTAACATAATCAAAAAAATTCTAAAGAAAGAACAACAAGGCATAATTGCACAATTATGTTAGCTAGAGGTTCCCACATCGAAATCATCTATTTCTCCAGATGTCCAAAAATTCTTGGACAATCATTTCAAGGTATTTGAAACTCCCAAAGGTGTCCCACCTATTCATGATCATGATCATGCTATTCATTTGATTCTCAGAAGTGTTCCTCCAAATATCACGCCTTACAGACATCCCTATGACCAAAAAAAATGAAATTGAACTTAGGGTTTTAGAAATGCTAGAGATTTGTATAACTCAATCTAGTCAAAGTTCTTTCTCTGCACTAGTAGTATTGGTTCACAAGAAGGATGGATCATGGTGCATGTGTCCGGATTATGGGGAACTCAACAAGATCACCATTAAAGATAAATTTCCCATTCCAGTCAATGATGAATTATTGGATGAATTGAATGGATCAATTTACTTCACCAAGTTGTATCTTCGTTCATCATATCATCAAATCAGAATGAAGATTGAAGACATTTCGAAAAAACATATAGAACTCATGAGGGTCATTATGAATTTTTGGTCATGCATTTTAGCCTTACCAATGCACCTTGTACATTTCAAGGTTTGATGAATTCCATTTTCAAACCCTTCCTTAGAAAATTTGTGTTAGTATTATTTGATGATAAACTAATCTACAACAAGTCTTGGAAGGATCATGTTCAACATGTTGACATGGTGCTTAAACTATTGGAGGAGAAACAATTATATGCAAAAAGTTCCAAATGTTTCTTTGGAGTACAAGAGGTGGAATATTTGTGTCATATTGTATCTCGTGAAGGTGTTAATGTAGACCCTAGTAAAATTAAAACCATTAAGGAATTGAAAATCCGCACATCCATCAAGTATCTACGAGGATTTCTTGGTTTGACAGGGTATTATCACAATTTTGTTAATAATTATGGGAGAATAGAAGCAGGTCTAACAACATTATTGAAGAAAGATGCATTTTCATGGAATCTAGAAGCAACAAAGACCTTTGAACATCTTAAAGAGGCAATGTGCCAAGCACTGGTCTTAGCTATGCCAGACTTCACAAAAACCTTTATTATGGAATGTGATGCCCCAAGAAATGGAATTGGTGTTGTTTTAATGCAAGAAGAATGACCCATTGGTTTTAAAAGTCGTCCAATCAACACAAATGATTTACACAAAGCTAGTTATGAGAAGTAAGTGTTGGAAATACTACATGCACTTAATAAATGGCGACCCTACCTAATGGGAAGACAATTCAAGGTAAAAACGGATCATTATAGTCTTAAATACTTTTTATAACAAAGATTAGCTTCAGAAGAGAAACACAAATGGGGCACAAATATGTTGGGTTATGACATTGAAATCATCTACAAGAAAGGGAAGAAAAATGTTGTGGCAGATGCACTCTCGAGAAAGGATGAGGATGTGGAAGCATTTC
Source organism: Pinus taeda (assembly GCA_000404065.3). NCBI lineage: Eukaryota > Viridiplantae > Streptophyta > Pinopsida > Pinales > Pinaceae > Pinus > Pinus taeda. The sequence continues at coordinate 37,242 of APFE031342515.1, read as the reverse complement.
TTTGCACCTTTTCTATTATCCAACAAGATTGGATAAATGAAGTAAGGGATGAATGGAAGAATGATGAAGAAGTGTGGGAACTCATTCAAAAGTTACAACAAGATCCCAGTACATCTGATACATTTAGATGGAAAAATTATTTGTTATGGTACAAATATCGCTTATACCTATGTAAGAATTCCCAACTCAAGAGAAATATTCTTATCGAATTGCATAAATCTCCCTTAGGAGGGAACTCGAGATTTCTAAAAACTTACCACAAGGTTAAGAAGGAATTATTTTATGATGGACTTCAATCAGATATTCAAAAATTTTTGGCAGAATGTTTGTTTTCCCAACAAAATAAATTTGAAACAATTAAGACCCCGGGTCTATTACAACCTTTATCCATTCCAAGCCAACGTTGGGAGGAGGTTTCAATGGAATTTATCATAGGTTTACCCAAGTTCTAAGGAAAGAGTGTTATCATGGTGGTAGTTGACAGACTTACCAAGTATGCACACTTTTATGCATTATCTCATCGATCTAAAGCAAGTATAGTTTGTACTGCATTTATGGAAACAATTCATAAGCTACATGGAAACCCAAAGATTATTGTAAGCAACAAAGATCCCATTTTCACTCAAAATTTTTGGACATAATTATTTTCTTGTCTTGGGACTCAGTTAGCACACAACTCATCTTATTATCCTCAATCTTATGGGAAAACTAAGATAGTAAAAAAATGTATGGAAGGATATATTCATTGTTTTGTATGTGATAAATAAACATAATGGGTCAAATGGTTTCCTATCTCTCAATGGTGGTATAACACTTCGTTCCACACTACAACAAAACTAACCAAATTTATGGAACTTGAGGATATCATCCACCCTCCATCAAATCATATTTAAGAGAAAATCTTAAGGTTCAAGAAGTGGAAGATCACATCAAGCATCAACAACAAGTTCTCCAACTCTTAAGGGATAACCTCGCTTTATCACAAAATAGAAAGAAAAACCAAGAAGATCAACATTCCAACGAAAGAAGTTTTGATTTAGATGATTGGGTATTCCTATGACTACAACCATATAAGAAAATGTTCCTCAAGCAAGATATGAAGAATAATAAATTATCACCAATGTATTATGTTCCATATAAGTTGTTGTAAAAGATAGGTACTATGGCATACAAATTGGAGCATCTTATAGCTTCCCGAGTGCACCCAATTTTCTATGTTTCATGCTTAAAGAAGGTAATAGGTGACAAGCTCACAATTCAAACAATATTGCCAGAACTTGATGAGGAAGGAAAAATCATATTGGAACCTGAAGTAATCACAGAAAAAATAACACGACTGTTAGAAAATTATATATTACAGAGCAATGGAACACATAAAATATTGCAGAAATATAAACACAGAAATTGCATAAAACAAAAGAGACATAGATATATGTGGTTAAACCAGTTTGGACTATGTCCACGGAGAAATGTTGAGTCCTTCATTGATTATATTATCCAGCAAACTAAAGAGATACAACCTACAACAGATACGCTGTAACTCCCTCTTCACTCTCAATCTCATCACTTTTCCTCACTCAAAATACATATATCCATAGATGTGATACAATTCCTTCATATGTAGAGAGGGGTTGCCTTCTAGCACAAAACCCCTAAACTAAACATAACTTCTATCGTTAGATCATCCACCTAATGAACGGCCCAGATTGACTAGAAATTACTATACTTTTACATGGTAATTTTACATCTATTTTTAGCTTTGGGGGCACTGCCCTCGAGCCCCCAGTAGGGGACCACTAGCCCACGGACCCTCTAGCTAGGGGGATCGGCCCCCCTGAACCCCCATGGAGGGTATAAGCCCCCCCTAAACCCCCGTGGGGGGGATAAGTCCCCCCTGAACCCCCCCATGTGGATGGCTGTACAATCTTCCTAGGGTATACATCTGGCTGAAACCTTTGAAAACCTAAGATAATCAGGCTCCACACCCAACAATCTCCCACTTGGAGACTGATTAGAGCAACTCCACCATTGCTTCATTTGCTAGACAATGACTCCACTTTGGACTTGGTTGTTTCTCATCTCCTTCATCATACTTGAAGACTAATTGAAACTGAGCATATTCTCAGTTTCTCCCTTGTTACAACTTTTGTTAACATATCTGCAGGATTCTAGCTAGTTTGTGTCTTTTTGAGTTTCGACTGTCCATCTTCCAATGCTAACCATATGAAATGGTACTTAAGCTGTATAGGTTTAGTCTTGGAATGAAATTCAGTGTTCTTTGCAAGATGTATGGCACTCTGGCTATCACTGTATAACCTGCCCAACTCTTGTTTCTTACCCAATTCATCCAGAAATCTTTGTAACCAAATCATTTCTTTACTAGCCTATGTAGCAACAACATACTCTGTTTCTATTGTTGAGAGTTAAACAACACTTTGTCCCTTTGAGACCCAACTAACAACTGTTCCACCTACAGTAAACACATATCCTTTGTGTTCCTCCTGTTATCTCTATCACCTGCCATATCTGCATCAACATATCCTTGTAGATCAATGTTTGAACTACCAAAGAATAATGCCTTATTTGTGGTACCTCTCAAATACCTAAGAATCCACTTCATTGCCATCCAATGTTCTTTTCCTGGATTGTTCATGTACCTACTTACAACTCCTAGTGCATGTGCAATATCAGGCCTTATGTAGACCATTGCATACACTAAGCTTCCAACTGTTGATGCATATGGTACTTAGACATATAATTCGTGTCTTCTTCGGTCTTTGGGCACATCTCCTTACTAATTTTGAAATGGATAGCAAAAGGTATACTATTTGGTTTTTCATTTTGCATATTAAACCTTTTCAACACCTTTTCTATGTACTCACTTTGAGACAATGTTAATCTGTGATTCTTCCTTTCTCTAGTTATTCTCATACCAAGGATTTGTTTTGCAGCACCCAAATCCTTCAGAGCAAATGAGTTTTCGAATTTCGTTTTGAGCACATTTATTTCGTACATGTTAGAACCTACAACAAGCATGTCATCTACATACAATAACAATATAATATATCTGCCATCATTTTTCCTTTTGATATAAACACAATGGTCAGAGTGACATCTAGTATAACCTTGTTCAGACATAAACCTGTCAAATTTTAGATACCACTGCCTTGGAGCCTGTTTTAAGCCATACAATCTCTTCTTCAACTTGGACATTAGTTTCTCCTTCCCTTTTACCTCATATCCTTGTGGTTGTTGCATATATATCTCTTTCTCCAAATCCTCATGGAGAAAGGTTGTCTTTACATCTAACTGCTCAAGATGCAAATCTTTAGTTGCTACTAGACGTAGAATAGTTTTGATTGAAGTCATTTTCACAACAGGAGAAAATATCTCATCAAAGTCTATACCCTTATCCTATGCAAACACTCTCACCACAAGTATAGCTTTATACCTTTTTCCACCTCCATCTTCTTCCTTCAACTTGTAAACCCATTTATTCTGCAATGACGTTTTACCTACAGGCAACCTGACTAAGTCCCAAGTCTGGTTCTGTGCTAAGGAGTCCATCTCTTCTTTCATGGCTTTCTCCCACTTCTTCCTGGTTTCTACCTGCACTACTTCTTCATAACATTCTGGTTCACCAAAATCAGTCAACAATACATAATATAATGAAGGAGATTATCATTCAGGGGATCTACTCATCTTGGTAGATCTTCTAACACAACTTTCATGTGTTTGAAGTGCTTGGTGCTATTGTGGTTGTTGTTCTGGTTATTGATCATTATGATTGTCAAGCACCATCTGTTTTCCTGTGATATCGTTAAGCACTATGTATTCTCTATTTTCTTTTTCCTGTTTCTTTTCCTATAGCTAATCCTTATACAAAAACTTTTCATTGAATATGACATCTATGCTCCTAATGATTTTGTGTTTTTCATAATCATAAAAGAAATAACAAAAATCATTAACACTATTTCCAATAAAGGTACATTTCTTTGATTTTACCTGAAGATTTGTTCTATTTTCTTTATTAATGTGGACAAAGGCTTCACAACCAAAAGCCTTTAAAAAAGAGTAGTTTACCTTTCTACCTATCCATGCCTCCTCTGGAATACCACCATCCAAGGAACTTGAAGGCCCTTCATTTATTAGATAAGAAACAATATCTACAACATCTGCCTAAAATTGTAAAGGCAATCTTGCATGCAATCTCATGCACCTTGCATGCTCCATGATTGTCCTATTCATCCTTTCTAACACACCATTTTCTTGTGGTGTTCTTGGAACTTTCTTCTCTCTACGAATTCTATTCTCTGAACAATACATATTAGACTATTTTCTACAATATTCACCTCCATTGTCTGATCTGATTTTGGAGTCATTGGTATATCTTTTCTATATTTTTCTGAGCTGGTTTCATAACACACACTCTGTAGCACTCACTAGATTGGAGCTCAAACCCCCTGATATTGTTTACTGACACCCACGAAAAGGAGATCCTACCCCCTTATATGATTTACCAACTACCTGTGGAAGGAATCTTAGATTCCCTTATTGAACGCTCTAAACCTCAGTACTTCCATGGACCATGTTTCATAATATTTTCATACTGGATCCGCTTGAATCAAAATGTCACAACCTGTAGACCACCTTTCATTAAATTTTTAGACTGGGCCCATTATCATAATTGAAGTCCAATATCAAGTAATAAACTTAATCCAATCACTATATCAAATCATTGAACCAACTTTATCACCGAACCTTTCAATGAGCTAATTACCAAATCTCAAATAACTAAAGTAGCTAGATCATCTTAATTCATTGTATACTCTTCATCAGAATGTTAGAACACTTACTGTCCATCTAGGAAAGAAAACTTTGGTAAATATTATGTCAGAAAATATATGTTATTATTACGAGACACACTAGCATATATCTGTGCTTTCTCCTCATCTAAATTGTGTACAAATCTCGAAACACTGAACCCTGAAACTAAATTACTGCACTATTGAAATCAATCACTGAAATAGATACTAACCATGTCATAGATCCTTGAACCAAATACATATCATCTCATAGCAACATTACTATTCAACATAATCAGTTCAACCTCAACCAACATTTTGAAACATAGATGATGATGAAATACTTCATTAAACCAAAAAAACACAACAACAATATTGATCAAACAAGAAGACCCTAGCATATGGATGCGCCACTTATAAGACACATTCACATATGTATGCACCTTTAAAGAAGAATATCTGCATGCATAGATGTCCAAACTATAGAATCAATACACGACTTCCTAGAAGTAGATATGCATATGTAGATGATATTTCGGAAGAAAACTTGCATACATAACTTGAACTGCTTTATCATACCTTCGTTGCACAATAGAACATCACTCAAACCCAAACCTTGACATACACTGTAAAATACATGCATCATAACAACATCATCGAAGATCTATCAACCAATAAGTATATTATTCGATATCTAGTAATTTTAGATCTACAAGATTTGATCCATCATCACACACATGGGTGAACACTTATTTCAGATCAAACAATTCATCAATAACCCATACTATACACACTTAACACTCTGATCTCCATCTACTCATATATCTTATGCCTTATCCAAAGCCTTAGGAAACTTTTGTAGTTATGCACATGGCATTCTTTGAAGGGATCAAATTTCCATTGTTTTACTCATTGCTATGGGCCAATACCATGGTAAAGACTCCCGGTATTTAGAATACGATGTAATGGAAACTATACATGACTTTTATTCACCATAACTACTTATGCATGTGGCTTTGCTTCATCTTTATCATTCCTTTATCTCTAAAATGGTATTCATTTGTCCAATATTTCTGCCACATCTACACTGGCCTAAATACTCATCCTGCTACCATCGTCTTGACATATTTATTAAGTAGGTTTCCATTAAGGACAACACATTTTTCATAATTCCAATAGTCATTGCTACAACACCCTCCAAAATTTCATTACATTCAAATTTTGCAGCGTACCCAATTGTCGCATCAAGTACCACATTGGTAGTCAAGTGTCACCTCAAGACATTCTATATATTTCAAGTGTTATTGATCATTCTTAAGTGTCATCACATTGTTTATAACAACTTTAATGCATTTCATGGTTACAACACCATTGTTTGTTTTAAAACAACACTTTTGGTCACAGACACACACAATTTATCCATTCTACTTGGCGAGTGTTGGTAAATGGCCATTTTGATGTCTATTTATCATTTTTCAAACAATTCTATGTTTCATTGGTTAGATGGTATTCTTTACACTTTATTTGATCTGTAAACTCAATGTGTTCACCCCTTATTCCATCTTTTGGACTTCGACAAATTTTGGTTACATAAGTGAACTGATTAAGGCAAGGAGTGCAAAAGCACACTCTCAAGCCTTGATCAAGAATCCTTAATTATTTTGAAGTATGCCTTCACATCTTTAAGAGTGTATAGAATAGTCCTAATCCTCATTCCCGTTCCTTGTTTCAAACTATGCCTCAAAGAATGCCTTCGTCCTTATTGAGTGAATGGCACATCATCAAAGCACAAATCCTAAATCCTTCATCTTTCAGCAATGTGCCTTGCACCCTCCTTGACCCTCTTCATTACATGAGTGCATTCTGAAGCTTTGAACCCTAACTCTTCAGTGTTCATCCCTATTACCTCGACTATCATTCGCCTTCTTGAGTACATGATTTCACCCTAAAGCCTTGAAACCTAACCCTTTAGCCTTACACAATGTAACATGTGCCCTCCCTATCTCCCTTGAGTGCATAGCTTAGTTTTCAATCTGGAATTCTCTTCCTCCATCCTTTGGACCTATGCCCTATGCCTCCCCTTGAGCTCTCTCTCTTCCCTTGACTTCATGAGCACATCACAAAGCCTCAAAGATCCAACCCTCCAGCCCTTCATAGAGCACCATTATGCCTAGAAGTTATCCTTTCCCTTCCCAAGCACACTATTAGGCCGTGAACAAGAAATTAGGATAGGAAATTTTTAAGGCTAATTGTTTCTTGCCATGAGCAATTGTAGCTACAGGTATTTCAGGAACAACATGCAAAGGATGAATGAAGAAGATCGAGTAAAAAGGGCAGTCGAAGGAAGTGTTCAAGAACAAATAACTCATTGAAATATTGATGATGGAAGTATCCTAAAGACTCCATGTGATCAAAGACCCATGAAGGGTGAAGACTTTAATGACACAAAAGTTGCATGTAAGATGGAAGAAACAAGTGGAAATCTTGTCAACTCTCAAGGAAAGTGCATTTTATTAGTCACTATGAGCCCTAGTCATCAATTATAGTGACTTTTCATGTCCTCACCACATGATGGTATTGAAATTATGATGTAATCAAGTAATTATTGTAAATACAAAGAAGTGAAACTCCAAGAGTCATGTATGCACAAAAGAGCCATATATGTATGTACAAAAGACATGTAATTCCAAGCGTCATATGTAAATCCAAAAGTCATTTGAAAGTCCAATATTTATAGAAGTCCAAAGGTCATTAGAAGTTGGAAATTCAAGAGTCACAGGGATATCAAAGGTTATGCCTCAAGTTATGAAAGGATCTTCATTACTCAAGTTAATTGTTTTTATTCTTGGCTTCTCCCATAAGGCATTAGATAGATAGAGATAGTAATTTTAAAGAGAAAATAGTTTCTATATCTCTCCACTATTGGAGCTAGTGGTGATCATTGTACTTATGTATGTTGCTAATTTTTCTAAATACTTGAAGCCATTCAGCGAACACATTTTAAAGCATGAATCGTGGATGTTTTGAGACTATTCTTCTAATGTTTGTAGTTTATGTTGGCTTTCATACGTACTAAATTGATTGAAATATTTCGGTGACTTTGGTGTTGAACTCATTGCCAATGTGTTGTGATGATTTAACAATCATAACATCTATGTGAACTATTTCCCTTGATGTCTAACAATTCCTTCCCATTTATGTGCATGTGTCTCCATTATAATTGTACTATTAATTATCTCTTAGAGACTAACTTTCTATCCCTTGTAGTGAAATAACCATGATAGATCTACGATTGAACATTTCACAAGACACACCCTCTGTGCATTCAAAAGCACATGCGTGATTCTCTCACGCTAATTGCCTAAGGCAAGAAAAATATTTAAGTGAATGATAGTCCAGTCATATTTCTAGATGGGACTCCGACACCAAATATTGTGAGGTCCAATTGGGATTTGATATTGGGAATATCCCCTGTATGTTGGTGGTATCCAACACTGTTAACAATATTTTAAGGTTACTATATTGATAGCAGTGTTTTTCCACATTTTCGTTTAGACTTATATTTCTTGTTTTCATGTATCAAGGCCATGTGTAAATATTTTGCGGGTAAGGAATAAACATATGAATTTAAATAAAAATGAAATCCTTTGATACATTATACCGAATGAGTGATGCTAAGTGGCTTCCATTGTTTAAAAATCAGTATTATGCAGAATAAAAGTGTGGGAGAGAACAATGCAAAGGGGACAACACATACGAATGTGTACATTCGTGATATTCAATTCCTTGGATTTTGAATTTTGATTTTATCAATTATAATTTTATTTTGTGAGAAAATTGGGATATGATACTAGCATTAATTACAGGTTCATTGTTTTTTATTCATTAGCACTCTATCATATGCCAATATTCTCAGCACAAAACATTGTGATCGAGTAGGGGCTCTTGCGAATCACAAGGCTTCTCTTTGAAGTGTTTTGGTGCATTTGGAGAATACTTAACCACCAAAAAATATAAACTTTTTTTCATTATAGTTATTGATTTAGTTGTCCACCCAATAATCAACATGGCATTATCGATTGCTAGTGCAATTGTAGGAATCACCATTTTCGATAGACAATTATTGCACTCGCTTTATCATTAGTACATGCATAACAAGATTGATGCACTCATGTGTGAAAATTACATGAAATATTTTAATGTCATATAAAAATTGTGTTTGTTATTTTGCATACTAATTCTTTGGCATCAATCATAAATCAATTTTTATATGTTTTATAATGCTTTTGTGGTGTACTTTTAACAAGAAACATGTTGGTAGTTGAATTGGCCAACTGTTGATCATTAGTTTTTTCTCTTTATTTTTCGGGGGATTGGGGGATGCATGTTTCTGTAATTCATAGTTCTTTTCTAGAGATGGCTCATTACCAATCATTTTATTCTAGTTTCCATAATTGAAATTATGTTCATACAAATTGTCCTTTTTACTTTCCACTACATGGATAGAAATTTTACGATATTCATATTAGGTACATTGTGGTTAATTTTTTTTTGATTCTATATCTCATTTATAGACAAGAGTTTTACATAAAACCAATTGTATCTATATCATTTTACTTTTTATCCTATAAATTACATATGTTGTGCTTGATGTTGAGCAAACGTTTGCAGTGAAGTTATTATTATTATTATTTTGTTTTAGATAACTAATTGCTAAATCATCAATGAATAATTATATTTGAAACATGATTTCTAAATCATCAATGGAGAAGATTTTTTTTTTGTACAAAGCAATGGTACATATGCAATACCAAAGCATTATAATCTATTTTGTTTGAACAATTGTGCATATAATGTGGGAGAACAAGTATTCGATAATTTGCAATCTCTATTGCTTTAAAAAAATATTAGCAATAAAATATTTTAATCTCAACCTATTTATGAATTAATCATATGGATCACAAGGCCATAAACAAACAGATATTCAAAAAATTATTTACAATTAAAGTATCATCAATAATATAAACATAATAAGGACTTGAAAGCTTATTTTGCACAATTATCATCTTCTCCACTTTTTCATGCCCTATAAACAAATATTTTTCTCCATGTGATTTCCTTTTTTTCACAAATGTTATGTGTAACAAATTGCACACTTTCAATAGTCGGAGCCAATTTTGCTTTTGCAAAAGTAAGATCTAGTGAATATATATAGAATTGAAAAAGTAAATTTGTGAAATATAGTCGTGTTGAGAACATTATTGACTCATGATGTGTTTTCATCTACAAAACTCCTATGGTTAGTAGAGAAAGTGAAGAAGTTATTTGAAATGATACCTTTAATTTAGTTGGTGTTGCTAATGAAAACCTCCACTCGTAGATTTCATACAAGAGTTATGTTAATCTTCTAATGGAAGAGAAAATGGTAATAATCTTTGGACTACTGGATTAATGAATGTTGGATGTGTGCCAACAATTTCTTATTTCATGGAAATTGTTCATTTGTGCATGAATTTTTTTTATTCATAAACAAGAACAATTGTGCTGTGTGTGAAGAGAATACCTTTGAATGCGGATACATTTAGAAAAATATTCAAGTTATCAGAGGCTAATGTTTTCTTATGTCAAATACCCAAAGAAAACAGCTACATGATATCAGAAGTAGGTGAATCAAACACTATTGTGAATTTCATTTTGTCGATTCATCATGTTCCTTACAATCTATCTATTCTAGAAATCTATTCATTTAAATAACCGTTTAGGGACTCTAGTTCACTTTTTGCAGGTGTCATGGGACAAGAAACTATAAAATGGGTTCCAAAATGTATTATATATATTATTTAGCACACATACAAAATATACTGTGTATTTAATTGGGATGATATCATTTGTAATGAATTATATTTTCATTTAACGAATATGTCCAAGACTAGAAGATTCCTCATGGTGGCATATCTCATAATAGATTTGATTTCAAGTGATAGATTTAGTGGTTTTACATGTAATCCTAAATTTAATTTGAATCAAGAACCAATAAAATTCTAGTATCTTATACTATGGAAGAATGACATTTCTTCAAAAAATTGTCTAATTAAAGGTGTTTTTGTGAGGAAAATCAACTACATGATAAATTGACAAGAACCTTATTGGTTGTTCAAACACACAAAAGGTTTCCTATGGGAAAAAGGTATGCATGAAGAAAGATAAATTAATATCCCAATTCGAATATATGGGTTTCAAGGTAATCCATTCCTATTTCTGAAATTTATTAGAGACAAGTATTTTTTTTGTTTAAGTTTGTAGGTAGTAGCTTGACTCGGTAGATATATTTTAATTTTAAGTTTGTAGGTAATAGCTTGACTCGATAGATATATTTGAAAGAAAAAAAGAAAAAATAGTTTATCCCTTTACCCTTTACTATTAGAGAAATCAAAAGAAAAGTTACACAGTGCATACATACTTTGAATTCTTTCAGCTTAAGTAAAGATAAAGAAATTAAAGCTTTTGATGAAAAGGACCTATTTCATGCACAATTGGAAAGAATTGGATATGGAAAGTTGTTTGAATTTTTTTTTAGAACAAAGCGAACAATGTCAAGATGCATTAAAAAATAATGATGGCTAATCATAAATACAAAAGATTTCATGGAAGTATCAAGTATTATAATTTTTGAATACCAATTTGTATGTTGCATAAATGATACCCATGAAAATCAACGGCTAATCATAGATGTTGAAAAAGTCATCCACGAGTGAAGCATCAATACTTTTGTAGAGTAATCATTATACTAGATAAATGATATTGATGACATTTCATCGTCAAGTGAAAATAGGAATAAAGATCCTACAAATACAAAAGTGCTTTATGACAAGCCATTAGGGAATGTGAAGCACAAAAATCCCAATCAAAGCATTATTTCAAAATAAGTGTACGGTGTTGAATTATTTATTTTCATAAGTCCTATGATAATAGTAAATTTTGATAAAACTATAAATGAAGAAGTTAACAAAATTAAACCATCTAATTGGATTAGTGTTTGTTTTGCTGAAAATCAAGAAAAAATAACACAAATTTCTAATGAACCTATTATTTTTTATGATGGTTCTATCACATTTCAACATGCAAAGTATGAAAATAGAAGTAAACCAATGAAGATTAAAAAGGTGAAGCTTCACTGTAATAATGTTTTAGACCAAATAGAAATGTAGGTTGATTTTCTAGAGCTGCAATCACATCACTCATGGAGCTGCATCAAATTACCAGTAACATGTTTGTAGAGTCTCTTTCTGAACCAGAAGCATAAAAATTAAACTTAAAGTCAAGAATAAAGGACCTAGAAGATCCTATAGATTTGGTTCTTTTGTTGATAACTTCATTGGTAATAAGAACAAAAATTCCCATAGCTACTATTCACGACACATCGTATAGATTTTCTAGATATACCCATTTTATTAATGCAATGAAAACATATATTATGAGCAATAAATGGAAATGATTACAAATCATTGAACATGCGTGGAAAATAGTTTTTGATCAGAATTACTTGAGACAAAGAGCTAAGTCATTTTTCAATTTCATGGAACATGATCTCAATGGAGACAGGTAATTTGTGTACAATAAATTATTTTCTTGTAGCCAGAGACTTGATTTACTTTCTCATGTAGAGAAAAAAGAGAAAGAATTGCAAAATGCTAATCAAATAAAGCAACTCAAAGTTGTATAGTCTTAGATAATCGAAATAATGGAAAAAATTATTTCTGGATATCAAAACATATAGAATAGAAGGGTAGGTGGATATGCCAAAGTTGTATAGACTGTGAAGAATATGAAAAGCCTACCTATTACATGTGACACTAGTTTAATTTTGAGAAAAATGTTAAGAGTTGAATTGGATAAAATGATATAGTGAAAGGTATAAGAATTTGATGATATCGTTGATTTTAATACACCTGAAGTCAGGGAATATTTAATTATCTTTGTATATGTTAATGAACAGAACTATTTTTTGGATGCATAATTGTAATGCGAGGTCACAAAAAATGAGAAAGATATATTCAGTCAAAGTGTCAAATTGCAAATTACAACTGCTCCTATGAAACATTGCATACATGAAAAGTTAAAGATATTTTTTCAAGAAACCAACAACTCTGAAAATAGTTAATAGTTAATCAATAATGACATATGATTTTACATATTGTAAGTTCTCTACATATGAAATGTTTGCTTTTCTATTTACTAGAGACAAATTTTTCATATTTTTTCTATTCACTAGAGACCATTTGTTCACATTTTTATATCTTCTATTATGAATTGAGTCAATATTTACATGTAGTTTTCAGTTTTCATTGCAACTGTCTTTTAGTTTTCATTGCAATTGTATTTTTCATAGAACCATTTATGTGATCGCATAAAACTTTTGATAAACTCTTTTCAAATTGAATGTTGTTTTCTATATGCAAAATTGTCAGGGTAATTTACATATGCACATGGTTTTCCTCCTCCTTCCTCTTCGTTTTTTCCCATATCTTTATTTCAGAGTCACAATATCATTGATTATATTTATTTATTTCACCGTGGAAAAATTCTTAGCATCTTGTTGAAATGCGGGAGCGTAAATTTAAAGAGACAAAGGAACAAGAATGGAAACCATGAATATGCTAGTGACCTATGATATCATAAAAAGTGTTACTATCGATAGAGTAGCCATTGTGAGTAGGCACCATACTATTATTGTTATTCAAATTGTATATATTATTGTTAAAAACTCATTTATTTGTACAAATTGTGACACTTCTTATTAGTTTTGTGAACAATTCAAAAATAATTGTTCTTTTGTTGATAGAAATGGAAATTGATATTCAATAACTATTTTTTATTATCAGAAATCTATTTTGCCTATGATGTTTATTTTGATCATATTTATGGTAATTAAAATTTGAACGTGATTATAATTTGAACTTGACTTTATATTTTGCTACACAAATGATGTATTTTAGTTTCTTATAATACGAATAACCAAGACCATCTTTTTTGCTTTGAATATTGTCATCTAGTTTTGACCAATCTTTACAATTTGCTTTATCCTCTTATTTGTACACTACAAAAGTGAACATTAACATTTTTTTTCACAAATTACAAGAGTTCATATCTATCTTTGGAATCATTTCATATTATTGATAATGAAATCTCTACTTCGAGTTCCACTTTGCATTGCCGCACCCCTGCGCATAGCCCCATCATTGTTTTTGCAAAGAATTTGCGACTGCTTTAATTCTGTCATAATTTAACAGATCATGTGCGAAAAGACATTTAACTATTATAATTGTTAATGATATTAAATGACATTTTTCTACTATCAATTTTAATGATATTCATTGAGAAGTGATTGTAATCAATGTTGCAATTTTTATAGTACTTATGGTAGATATGTTTCATGCACTCTAGAAATCAATATGAGGATAATTAAGGACATTCACTCTATAAAATTGTTTTGCCATTTTCTAATTTTGGATTAGATAATTTGACATTTAGTGATTGTACTCGTATTCTTCAATATTAAAGTAACTTAGTTCATCATATAAAGAATAAAAAAATCATTTTGTAAGGTTTCTTTAAACAAAGTAAAAGTCACTTCTGATTATAGAATTATAGCTTATCATATTCTCTTCTTTGCAAATTTCCTAATCTCGTTAAATATAAATGCAATGACAATAAGAGCTAGAAGCAGTAGTCCTAATTAATACTAATTACATTTTGTAAAGTTTACAATGGAAGCTTTATAGGAAGAATCTCTCAAAGAAAAAAACCATGAGTATCAAAGTAGAATTGCATGAAAATAAATTATTAGCATTGTAATTGAGGCATGGAAATTTATTTATGTTTATGCACACGCATTTGTTCTATTCGACTCATGCCTTTTTTGGGGAACTAGTTGCACACAACTACTCCCACATAAGTTTCTTCGTATAACTATTTATGTAGTTACAAAATATCTTGATAAATAATAATAATAAAACATATAATAATAATAGCAATTCCATTAGAAAAATACAAATGCACATGGGTAGAATTGCAAAGAAAAAGCATAATGCACAAAATTTAAACTCTCAATCTTTCATTGTATTAAGCCACACATTTCATATAGTCTACTAATAATAAAATAGCAACTAGTTTTATATAGGAACAAGCATGGCCATGTAGCCTTTTCCAGTAGTATAATACCAAATAGCACTAAAAAACTTACTAATAAAAAAAAAATTGCAACAACCACCTCAACATCCATATCCATATTGCATTCTCACTACAATCACAACATAAGACTCAATCGAGAGATATTCTCGCCCTAATCTCTAGTTCCTTAACTATACTTTCTCCACATGTTCTATGTCTATCACTAACTACATATATATATGAATTACTCATTAGTACACCAACAATACCAGTAGTAGCTATAGCAATAAGGGACATAACAAAACCAGTACCAAGACCACACCCAACCCATCCTCATATATTTTTCTCTAATCTAGGATGACTAAATTGAATGCTAAATATTGATATATTAACAACAATATATACTTGAATTCATTGAATATATATCGAAAAGAATATTTTATAATATCGATAGATATGGCCTTATCGATACCTTTGTAACTAACTATATAACAGAATTATGTGCGGATTTACTGAATAATAGTACTTGCTTTTAACTAATTTTTACATGTTACTTGTGAATACGAAGTTTATTTATCAAGAATGTAGAGAATTGTTTCAACTGTTTGTATGTTATCTCCTTTCATTATGATGGATAAGACATATAGTATGACATAAAACCCAAATATTAATTTGGCTAAAACCTATGACAATATGTAACAATAAAATTTATATATGATATTTGGTACTGTGTATGGTTTTGATCTCTCTGTAATTACTATTTGCATCCAACTAGTAGTTTCATAGTTATTTGGAAAAAAAATATATTGTATAGCGTACATAATAAAAAACAACATACTTTTACTCGGCAAAACATACTATATTAAATTTAAGATGTCCACACTTCACCATCCCTTGTGCAAATCTTTTACTATGAAAGGTGATGTCAAAGTTCATATGTATGTGAATGCAGAAGTTGATGTTCCTTGTTTTAGACACCATCCTTCTACACCTATTTGCAACACCTTCCTTTTGTACATATTTGAAACCATTATGTTCTCATTTCGAAGAAAGAAGACCGATTTATGATTCAAATGTAATAACGGTTATTTAATAACATTGAATGTAATGACTATTGTATGCAATAGAAGCTATGCAAGCATGTTTTTATTTTATTAAGATTATCGATGGAATAACTTCTATTCAGAAGAATCATTTTTAGAGGACAAATGGACGTTCATATATATTTGACATTTTCCACTAAGTGACATTATTGAATATAAAATTAGTTACTAAAAAATGGTTGTGCATATCTGGCAACAAATGCATGTCCAATAGTTCTTTGACTCTTCCCAAATCTTTCCCTAGTGTTTATCAAAATAAAAAATACCCTCAACACTTTGTGATAGAATCTATTTGGAAATTTTTAGCAACATGATTTAGTGTCAATAAAATAATTAAGTAACTTTATCACTAGATTAATTGTAAAATATTTTGGCATTTTTCCGACCGATGTATTTTGCCTTATGTCTGTACACAATATTCTTGTACCGTCATATTTAATACATGTACAATAAATACATGATCAAAATTAACTTGTATTTATTTTATTTCATATATTCTTGCTATTTAGTACATGTATATTGACAACATTAAAGAAGTAATCATTACCAAAAAAAGGAAGAAAATAATTTTCGAATTTTGATATTTACTTCACCATCTACTACTAATGTTTTCATTGAAATTTTCGATTGTTATTTATGAAAACTGTTAAAGGTGTTAACCAATCAAATCTAGTAATGGATATGGAAGAATGGTAGTGAGGACAACTAGCATTGTACTATTAATCATGATTAATGGTTTTAGTAAATGAAGCCCTTGTAATAAGGTGACAAATTCACTTGGAAGATTGTGGAAATTTTGTCATCACTTTTGCCAAAATCCTACAGAAATTGACTTTCTCAGCAAATTTCTTGCTTTTATAGACAATTAGATTTGTAGGTATCAAAGTAAAAGAAATCATCAATGATTTACCAATAGGGGCTAGCTCAGTAATTAATTCAACTTGTTATAGAAAAAGTGAAACATGTCTACACACAATATTCATCTACGACTTCTAACAATTATCGATGGTAGTTTTAAATCTGATTGTCATATTTGTCATGATAATTATAGACATATAAGCATCTAGGCATTTCACAAGATTGTACAAATGTCATGAAATAGTTTACTAATTTAAGCTTGGAAATGTATCGAAAAACCTTTCAGAACGTAGTACAGGTACACGATTCTCTTCTATTGTATTGCAATTTTTTTTGTATGAGACATAATTCAATGAGAATAAATAATACAAAAACACATAGTTAGTTGAGAATATTACTTTTCAATTTCGATACCTATTTCTATTACTTCCCATAAACATTCGATTTTATATTTTCAATCGCTATTTATTAAGATTGTCGTATCTGATAGTTTGCAAGCAAAACATAGTAACAATGGTTGGAAACAATGTTAATATTGAGCGGGGGTGAATCAATATTAAGGCTAATTTTAAATTTATTCCAAGTTATATTTCTTGATTCCCAAATCCCATCCATTATATGTGATAAACCATTTACAAACCATAAAAATAACCAAATCATTTGATACAAGCATACACATCACGAGCGACAAACACAAGAGACAACAAGGTTTTACATGGAAACCCTTTCAGAAAAAACCACCAATTCTTATTGTTTTCATTGATGTAAAATAAGAGCACCTACTCTACTACATCATCCTTTTTCTGAGCCACCACTCATAGGAAGCACCAAATCCCTTTCATTGTTTGCTACCACCCACTAGCATGAAGCACCAACTCGCTTCTTTTGTAGACACCTACCTAGTTTACTAGAAGCACCATGTGAAACTCTAAATTCTTGGATTTTTTGCAAGCACTATCTTGCATCTTCTTGGATTTATGCCAGCACCAACTTCGAGGAGGCGCCAACCCCCAAGACTTCTCAAGCACACCATTAGATATGGAATCACTAAATTCTTGTATGTAGGCTTCAACCCACACTCAAATAGGAAATCAATGTTCACTCTAATTGGAAACCAGTCTGCCTGATATTAGCTTTGTTACCTATCCTTTGCTTACTTTTCTAAAGTCTACTATTCTTCTCAACAACAGTCATTCCTCACAACCCACTATCTACACTACAACATCAGCTATTCTTTGCCCTATCCTTTCACAACATATATATATAGCTTTTGACCTGCTAATCCCAATAACATGCCTTCAGCACTCATCCCCTTGTATCCCTAGGCTCTCTCAACATCTCATAAAGCACAGGATATTTCAACCTTCTTCCTCTGCATAGGGACCTTCGGCCTCTTCTCACACAAAAAAATATCTCTCTAGGTCTCCTTTCTCTACATAGGAAATCTCAAACCCCTCTATAGAACATTTTCACTTGGCCTCACATAGTAGCATACAAACTAACACATAGCTCTCCTCATGGCACACATAACAACATTACATTCCCAAACTTTTCTCAACTATTCTGTTGTGATTTTCTCTTTTTATACACATCACTATGCCATTCACACTGCCTAAGTGTGTACTCCTGCATGGTTATCCATCCTGTTGTTGTGTCTAACCTAGTCACTGCATTAAATCATGAGAATCAACTCCTGATAATTCTAGATGCTAAGAGTTAAATTCTCAGTCCACTTGCACACTCCAATGAGGCTCTCCATGCTTATTCATGATTGAAAATTCTGGACAATATTTTAGGATGGCTTCTCCGCAATTCATTTAATTGACTAAGGCATGCACAGCAGGATCAGAGATGGGTTTTTTTCAACCTCAAAATAAGCCAAGCATTTCTTCTCTAACAATTGTTGTCCTCATTGCCTTGATCTAGTGATATTTTCAGATGCCATTAACTCCATTAACCAATGCCAGTGGCTTGAATTTATTCTTTGGCAACCAACCCACTCATTCTTTAAATTTATGTAGTGTAGTATTCGAGCTATAACACATTGTTACTTATATAAAAAGAATGTTACAAAATCACACCATTCTAATGCCTTTAGCCCCCACATGCTTAGCCTTTTATCACATTCCTCCATGTGACCATTGCCTGTGACCACTAGCTTCATTTTCCTCTATATTGTAATATCAAATCTCCTACATGTCATAACTTTTTTTATAATGACCTTTTGAAATCATGAGCTTCTTATTTTACCTTTAGCCCCTTTCTCTCAACTCCTTCTTGTTCACACCATGGAAGTGAGAGCTTTACTAGTTGATTAGTGCTTAGGTGTTAAGGCCATCAGATACATCGAGGGTCCTATCTTCCTTTGTTGATTACTCCCCACCCTTGGTTTCTTTAGTCTTCTCGACCAACTTCCACCATAGCAGAGCTCCTTGTATCGAGAATTCCTTCATAATTCAGTTTTGGAGGAGTTTTGAAATTATGACCTCTGAAATACTCATAGAAGATAGGTGTTTAGTCTTATTTATATGCCCTTGGTTCTATGGGTCTTTGCAACCAAGTTACAACACAATTAGAGCCCCTTCCATCATAACATTTAAAAAAAAAATTGTATAGGAGTTACAAAACTCCAAGCTCACAAATTCTTCATAGAACTTAGGTGTTAACCACACTCTGCACCCTTGGCTCTTTGGGTCTCCCACGGCCATGTGCTAGTCTCATCTAAGCCCCTTTATCATATCGAAACTTTTCTAAAATGTAATTAGACAATAATTATGATAACTCCAACCTCCAATATGCCAACCTCTTAGACGATGTAATGCTATAACCATCACTCCACGTGGCACCTCCTTTGTGGTGACATGTGTCACCTAAAGTTTCCCCCTTAGGCGACTAAAAATTCCAAATCAAGCTGCGAGGTGTCCACCGTACATCCACATCATGTTCATGCCATTTTACACTTTATCCCCACATGGTCAATCGCCTACTTCCATGTGTCATGTTGGAGGAGAGAGAAAGGGTCCATCGGCCCTTGGTTTTTCGATGATTTCCTTTGTATCTCCTCTTTCTAAAAACCTTCACACTTCCAAAGAATTGCAATTTATAAGCACTTATGAGGTTCTAAGTTTCCAAAATCTCTAGACCTAATATCTGCCTTCTTTGAGGTCCAACGTTCAATATTTCAGCCTTCTGAAATTTTGCCTACGACCTTAGTTCCGATCTGACCATATTTTTGAGATTTTGAGCCTGTTTTGATATTATGATATGCTCTCTAATAGACCTTTTGGTATCAGATCCCAATGTTTCGGTTGTCTCAGATATTCATCCTTCTGAATTTCTAACATCAGATATTTCAGGTTCCTATATTTCAGCTGCTTCCGATTTTCTATCCTCTTGAGGTCCCGATATGCCATCTTGCTTCGATATTTCACCCTTCTTAGGACTAAATTTGGAAGTCAATAAATTTTTATCTTGATGGAAATTCATAGATTTCCACATACTGTTGGAAAGATATTTTAGAGCATGTTCCAATGGAGAATTTTTTATTTAGTCGTTGAGCCCATTTTCTACTTGAATATGGTTGCCAACTCACTGTCATTATTTCCACCTTAGATCTTTTTCTTGTGTGTATAACTTGCTCTTTGGGATAATTTTACAAGGTTACACATACCATAGGAGAGATATTTTAGAGCACTAACCAACTATGCTAGATCCAAGAGAATTCAAGTTGACCTCTTAATGCAGAACCTCCTCCAAAGTGTAGGACTCCTAGGCACAATAGTCATCATTTTATGGCTTCTCCATTAAGCCTCCTTCTATGGTGATTCTCTAACAAATAATGCAGAAATGATAGGACTCCCAACCATCACCGCTAGGCTATGGGACATCAAAGCCAACATCTGCTGCCACAAAAATCCATGCTAGTCTGTTATACATCAATACCAGCACTCTTAGAAACTGTTATACAATGTCAACTTACCAACCTGTCTCCCATCATGATTGTTGAGATCAATGCTAACACATTTACAACCAATAGCCATCCAAACAATGTTAACTGTCCAACAATCTCCCCCTTTTGCATTGATGGAAACAACTCAACCACATCAGCACTTTGATGGCCAATCCTTATGCTACTTCCACACTTCTCCTAGCATGAGTGACCAATTCATTTCTCTCGTTTGCGTGGACCATCAAAACTTATCCAATACTTACCTCCCCCTTTGACATCAATGGAAATGGGATACAAGCTACTTTATCTCCCCCATGCAATCACCAACTATCAATGACAAGGGTAGAGTTGTTGATGTGCATTCTTATATGTAGGCTTCTATTAAAGGATTGATCGTTTTTGCTTTATAAAATGGAGATATGTGATATTCTCCCCATGAACATATCTTTCTCCTTTCTAATAAAAAACTATTTTTGATACCCTATCTCTACTAGTTCAATACTCTCTTGCCAATAGATCTTTTGTATTAGTTAAAATGAAACTGATACAAATTAAATTACTTGTCGTATTTTTGCTACTGAAAATACCAATCATTAGTGATGCATTTTAGGTTTCTCTTCACTGTTTCTACTGTTGTCAAGATTGTGTTTGATTCTCTTGAGAATATTTGATCACTTCTCCCCCTGAGATCATACCACTAAACATGTACTGCTACTTAAACAATACCAATTGCACTAAGAAATAGTAAATGTTGTGCCAAGAACCCTCTTATAGCTCTTTCTCAAATAGAAATTTCCACCTACACACAAAGGCTATTCCATATGAACCTACACCATTAATTGTCATAGTGATACCAATTGAATAGTAAGGTTAATCAAATATTATACTAATTGTGTTTCATGAATACAAGGTTACTAGGAATAATCATAATCATATATTAAATCAAATAATGGTATTTCACCCAAGATGTAAAATTTTAATTTACACATCAATCTTTATTCCTAAAGCTGAAAATTATTGCCTTCTACTTCTATCAAAGAATCCCTGCTTGAGCTAATTCTCTTTAATATCTTGAAACTCCTTCCTTGCTTCTGCATGGGGACTCATCCTATGGATGTGACTTGATGTTGGGCTTCCTATCATTCCACACTTTTCTTGCAACCCATGTATTCCTTCCCACAACATAAGATATTGTTGTGTACTCCTATTGAGCTCTTTTTGTATGCACGCCTTTCTATTCAATGCTTATATATTTGAAATAAGAAAATATATTATTGTAATCAACAAGGGGACTCAACCATACCTTCAACAATCATATGCACCTCTCTATATTTTCCTTGTAGCTTCCATCATCTAACTTATTCAACCTCCCTTAAGGCCATTCTCTTCCTTTATTGAAGACAAATAGAGGATATACTCCCCCTGAGGAGATCATCCTACTTCTTCTTCCATACCTTCAATGGAAAAGTCCTAACAAAAGTATTATTATTTAGCTTCTTCTCCACCCATATTTGGATTTTCTCTTGGCTGCACATGGCTAGAGGGAACTTCTCTATCAAGCCCTCTTTCTTCACTAAAACTAGATTGCCTCCATTTTTTTTATTTTAAGAGAATGGTAATTGTGTTATTGTTGCTCCCTTTCCCTTCCTGAAGCTTGCGGTCATTACAACAACCATCTAGAAAGAGTTTTCTCAAAGGAATATGAGAATAATCCATCTTAATTTTTCTCTTATATTTCTTTAGAGACAAGTCAACACCTTGATTATGTCTCCTTCCATTGTTCATCATTCTCTCTTTACTTAGAGCACCAAGGAAATACTTCACTTCCTTTCATCACATCATCTAGGATGCATGCTTTGACTTCCCATCCCTGCAACCTGCTTCCTTGTGCCCAAAATTTCCACAATTGTAGAATTTAATTTGGCTTAACAATGGGGATGGAGTTACTCTTCTCGAAACTCCTTTGTAAAAACACCTATCATGACCAACATGCATTATTTTACCCTTTGTGTGCATCCTTGAGTGTCTCTTACCCATCACATCTTGTTTTCTTGCATGCCATCTACAATATGTGGCTTTATGTCCAAATTTATTCCAAGGAAAACAATACCCATAAAAAGTATTATGATTAGAGAGCTTAGTGTTAAACAGGTAAATCCCCTCTACAGACAGAGGCGATCCCACTATCCCAGAATGGGTCTAGCAACAATCAATCAATGCTACTCTGCAAGTTCCTAGCTGTAATTACAAAGTGGGTAATGGACACCTACTTGGATTCCAACACTATTTGTTTGATGAAGAGATGCCGCTCTCACTCCTTCGCTCTGGTCGGTCACGATACTCCACTATCCTCGCGGATGGACACCTGCACATGCAAAGAGAGAACAAACACAAGCGTGAAATCTAGTAAAAACAACTATACATCAGTCATAAAGGATGTAATTCACATTAACCATCATGAGACAAATGAGAATGGAACCATAACAGTAGTCATCTATTAATGAATAATAGGCAAAGAAATATACATCCAAGGTTCTGACGTTGAACCTATTCTCTGGCTGGGCAAGCAGCTATGCATGCCTTTCAATAGACCTTCTCTCTCTCAGGATCCGGCAACATAACCTCCCTATGCTTCAAGACTCTTACTATCACTCCAGACAAGCATAATCACAACTAGCCTTACTCCAGAACTACCTTAGAACTCCTCCAGAACTAGCTTCTCTAATGCATGAGGACAAACTTTTATAAATGGAGAAGGGAGGAAGATTCAATGCACCAGGACGCCCATTGTGGATCGACATTATCTCCGAAAAGCTATTGAGGATAGATGTCAAGGATATATGATGACTCTCGACCTCTATCAGATGGATTTTTCCCTCAAAATACTTCATGATCTGAAAGGAAAAAACATATGGGTGCGCGTTTGCCAAAAATCATTACCAAACTTAGTTGGCGCGAGTGTTTTTCTAGGACAGAGCGCCAATGGGCGCGCCCTTTTTTGAGGATCTCAATGATTGGCGCGGATAAACACTGTTACCTGCGCCAATGGGAAAAAGGGCCACTTTTTCAGGGATAATTGCAGAAGGTGTCTTCAGGAACGTTGAATTACAACTCAGGGGACATAATGCAGTGTTTTTAGGCTATGTCACTGCTCACAGGTCCCCAGAATGATCCTCCAATGTACGAAAACAGGGGTAATAGGGCGGTGACCAATTGTGACAAATTACTGTGTAACAGATGCCCCCTAAAGCATGAGGCCCGAGAGAGAGAGAGGGGTGAAATGCTTTACAAGAACACATATAGCTGCCGCCGAGAATCTGTATGTAGATACAACTGATATTTCGATTACATGTAGTCTAGGCATGGGCGCAGCCATCCAAAAGACATACGAAGAAGGTCTGTGGTATGGACGTAGCCACCCAGCTGAAGATACCATGATGATAAGAGGTATGGTCGCAGCCATCCGAAAAGACTCAAGTATGGGCACAACCATCCATCAATGGGTCATGTAATAATGATCCACAAAATCACAACCTAGTCCGGAACAGACTAGAACCAGGGTCTTGCGCTCCATCCAAACCCGAACAAAGTACAAGTCCAAACATGTGAATATAGGAGTTGAAGTCGAACGTGCTTGAACATCGTCTGATTACCAGTCAATATTGGGAACTGTTAACAGAGGCGAGAGGTACCACCAATAATGACAATGGCCCTCAAGGTACTATAGGTACAATCCACGGCGTGTGAATAAATGAGCCGGTGTCGAACACTCGTAGAGTCATCCGATCGGAGGCCAATAATGAAAACCTCGCGTCGAACACGAAGAACCTGCCATTGAGGCATGCAGGCTCCAAGGTACCGGAAGGGAGTCTCTAGATCAGCTTCCTGGATAATGAGCTGAAGTCGATAGGAAGTGACCTTGATCGAAGGTGGGCCATAGTGTTTCCCACATCATCGACATGAGACAGAGAGATAACGTTGTGAATTAAGATTGTATGAACTATCAAACGGAGGTTGTTTCTTTTCAGAGGTCAACTTCTCTTGAACATATTGGCAGCATGACAGTGGAATTGGCAGTATTTGACATCGATGGATCAGAGGTCATGATGACGAGGCAATGAGCAGATGAGAGGTCAAATAGGATTACCCAAACCCACGGAGGCAAGTGAAAAATGAGATGAGATATCCCCACCCGGACACGAAAGCAGAGAAGTGCCATGTTCAAGAGCGACATACTGCCGACACGACAATAATTATGGTTCCCAAAATTTTCTTTTCCCCCACCATTTCTGGCGAGTAACCCAATTATTTTTAACAAGCTTGATGGGGATAGCATATGCTTGTGGTGCGTCATTTCGACAAAATCCGATGTCATCAGGTTTTAACGAGTCTGACAAAGGAAGAACTCAACGTCTTTTCATGTTTAGAGAGTTTGAAAAGATAGCAGAAAAGGAAACTCTAGGGGTGTCCTTTTTCGTAAAGTTGTGTCTCTCGGGCCCGAAAAAGTATAAAATAATGCCCGAAAGAACCGCGCGACCATTACGATCGAGGAGTAATTTTCATAGATAGTGATTTCGACCTGAAAAGGTAAAAAAGTGATCAAAACCACGTCGTTTTGTAACCATTAACGAGTTTGAAATGACAAAAACCCGGTAATATTTTTATGTTTTAACGGTTGACAAAAGAACTTAAAATGACCGCCCTTTAGTAACGTTTAACGAGCCAAGAGGAATAACTCGGCAATCTTTTCCTCTTTAAAAGGTCAGGAAAAGAGCTGAAAGCAGACCATAAAGTAACCTTTTCTCGTGTTTTACCGAGCTTGAAAAAGTTGAAAAAGAGCTCGTTTGGTGCGAGTGGTGACATGCTATCATGAGCATCACCGTGATTAGATGCCTAGGTTTTCGTTTTGCATGTTTTTGAGGAACACGTTGTCAGAAGCTGTATGGGCTTTGGACATGTATTATTTTTTGGATTATGTAACGCACGGGGCGTGAACATTTTGACACACACCCATTATGGTTCATTATTGTGTTTTCATGTGCTTATGTTTATTCCTAGATGGATCTTTTCTTCACATAATGATGCATTTTATATGCTATGCGACTGTTCGACACACATGTAATCTAATGTATCTACTACATAACAAACGACCCATTGGAATCTATTCACACACATGAGAATCACGTATGCAAACTATGCTTTATGGGAAATTTTATTTTTATACAAACTTAAAAGCACATGGTACATATGCAAACTATGCTTGATGGGAAATGAAACGGGCATGCCCCCCAGCATCGTGTCTCAATTCGAGGTACATGCCCCCCAAGCTTCAGTCCATTGAAAATGGGTTGAAGGTTGACATAATGGTTATGCGCTCGAAATGCACGAGCTTGCGTTTCATTATTTTAACGAGGTTGATACATTACCAAAACTATCCTCGAGACTCCTTTTTTCATTTTTTAGGGAGCTTGACAGAGGGAAATGAACTATGCTCCACCCGAACTTCATCATAATGAACAGGAAGTCGGGGCTTCCAAGAGTGGCGCTACCGATGGGAGGTCAATGTCTTGGAAGTTAGGGCCCAATGCCCCCAGAACACTATGCACGATGGTGGCATTGCTGGATATAGGCATGGGAGAGGTAGTCACGTAGTTGATCTGGGGTGAGACAGTTCCAACTAGTGGATGAGAACCAAGAAGGAAGGGAAATGGTGCCGGAGGGGCTTTTGGACGAATGAACGATAATTGATCCATTGTCACTATTCTTCCATCGTGTGGAAAGCAAACCACACGGAAAAGTGAAGAAACAAGGGCTCCCATGGCATACACATAGTCACGACCAAGGAGGAGACTGAAGTCTAAAGAGCCTTGGGTCACCGAGACATCTATATAGACAGTCTTGCCTCGCAAAGTAATAGGGAACTTTGGGAGGATCCCTAATGGTTGACTCGTTCCTCCGTCAAAAGCGGTGAGATTCAGTGCGACAGGTAGAAGCGATGGGGAACCCAAAGCTTGCCAAGTGGTAACGGGCATAAGACTAACCGATGCTCCTTCATCTAGCACAATGCCAGGCAACGCCATATGGGAGGCATAGGCAGTAACCCAGAAAGGCACATGAGATGGAAGGGGAGGGGTAGTCAAACAACTCCAATCAAAGGAAATGACCGAACTACTTGGTGGGGGAACCATATGGTTGCCCCCTTGGTCAAAAGAGACCGAATTAGAATTCTCCGGAGAAGCTAGGATGTGAAAACCATTATCAAGCTCAGGAGAATCCGAGGAGATGAGAAGAACATGAGAATTTTTCTCTTCCGAAACAGAGTGATTGACACTATTTCTGACCAATGGTTGGTCGGGAACAGGCTGGGCACAACCAGGTTCGGGAAGAGAGGACTGGACAAGAGAAGAAAATGAATCAATCTCATTGTCGGGAGGCGAGTGATCTGCAGCTGCAGAAAGACATTGATATCCAACGGGGAGTTGGGGTGAGGGAGCTTGGAGACTTTCCAAAACAGTGGAGGCTTTATCCATAAGTGGACAAAGGTGAAGGGGATGATTGCCTTCACAAAGTCTGCAGGGGATTCGAATCTTCCCTTTTCCCTTGCGATTCCCAACTGATGAGGTAGCATCGTCGTGAGCCTCAGTGGACGATGAGGGGCAGGCCGAATCATGGGACCATACTTCTAAGATCCTGGGAATGCCAGGACAATCGCGAAGAAGATGGTCCTCCTTGCATAATCGACAAGGAAACTTAACCTTCCGCGGAGGAGCGGAAGGGGGCCCAACTTCGGGTGTACTCAAGGGAGAAACAGATGTGCTTGTAGCCTCTCCCTTCGGAGACTTCTTGTTCTTGTTCTTCTTCTTTTTAGCCACCTGGTTCGAATCGAAGCTTTCACCAGGCGAAGCACGAGAATAAGACATAGAAGTAGGCGTCGAAGGGGAGAGGTCCACCTTGGGTTCAACATGATGTTGTTCAGGTGGAGGGACTGATGGAGTATCAGCCGACACGGTAGGGACCAAAGGGGCTGAAAACAACCAAACATGCAACCCGACAGTTAACCCCAGAAGGGATAACGTCGCCATATAAAGAGTACCAACATTCCCAAGAGGAGGAGAATGACTATGATTCCCGTCAGGAGGGGAACTTGGGTTGGTGAACCTTGGGAAAGTTTCCATAGCAAAAGAGACCTACTCAAGCTAATGCACACAAGATCTAACCAGGTAATGTTATCGCGGCCAAATAAATTTTAAGGCATTGAACTTGAGCTTTTCATTTTTTAAGAGTTGAGAAAAGGACAAAAAGATGACTCTAGTCTCCTTCGAATATTTAATGAGCATGAAGTGACAAGACGCTCACTTACACCTTTTCTTTTAGGGAGTCCGAAAAGGATCAAAAGTGACTACTCTGGAGAACTAGGCAAACGGTTTACCAAATAATCCATAAAATTGCTTATACACCTTGGCAATCAGATGAAAACCAAGGACTTCCCGTACTGTAGTCAATCTTCTCGAATGTTGTGTTCAGTGCATTACGGTTTGTAAGGCGGCAGACTCGGATTCCTATGGATAAAAGGTTGAAAGCCTATAGGGGTCTCCCAATATATACGCGACGGTATGTGGGAGCACAATCCGTACTGGCACCTATCGTTTCACCGTGGAGGAATCACCCAACCACTCAACGGTAAGCTACCAGGTTTAAAGACGGCGGAACACATCTCTAACCTAGACCTCTAGAATATGTGCGTTATGTTCCAATGCATTGTTAGGTTCATTCAGTTTATTTTACAGTTTATCTTCAATTATGTTTTAGTTTTTTGGTCCTACTGTATGTGATCTCTCGAAACTTCCTGAATGCAAACTATATGCCAAAATTATATCATTTCATTCAATGAACTCTATCTACAGGAGAGTTGAGATCTTTACATAAACAAAATGATCAACAAAGATCCTAATGCAGCAAATAACAAGAAATAATTTTTTTTTCTTTTCTTTTCCTTTTTAAAAGCAACAAATAACAATAAATGCTAATTAATAAAATGCGAAAAGGTCTTTTGTTTTTCTTTCTTTTAAGATAGCATAATGCACTTAACAAACCTCAAGAGATATTCACAAGCATAAACAAACACAATTCACTCAATGGAAAATAGAACCAATTCTGAAACATCAAGATGACCTATCAAAGCAAGGAAAAACACAAAGACTTTCAATGAACCATGTGATCTAAGTTCAGATGAAGTCAAGCAAAAATCAAATAAGCTAGAAGTGAATCACTCGAAGCAAAGAATACCAAACTATCACAACCACCAGATGAGTGCAGAAAACAACCAAAAAGATGACTAGATTATCAAACCACAACCACTTCCCACAGAAGGCTCGACATGCAAAGCCACTAGGTGCTAGGATACAAAATCGATAGAAATAAGAAAACAACTGAAGGATAAAAATAATAACCAGTCACACAAAGGTCCAACACACTTCCAGAAGCTGCAAACGATATAGCAAGATACAAATCCAAGCTCAGAAGGCTGGAAAACAAGCTAACTGAAAAGGTTAACAGGTATGGCGCGACTGTCAGGCTGCAACTCGCGCTATAAAGGGATTGGCGCGGGTTGTCAGTTAGCAACATGCGCCAACTGGCGCGACTGTCAGAGGAAAAGCCGTGCTAATAAAGTTTGCCAAGTAAAAAAGAAAAACAAGCAGTCCAAAGCTTGGTTTATAGTCTCTAGGAAGGCCAGGAAGCAAGAAACAGCAAGAAATTCAATCCAGAAAGCTATCCAGGCAAGCAAACAAGAGAAAACCAACATGCAAGACAAACTCCCAAATTGTCCAGTCCGTAATCTAAACCGGAGATTGACTGAAGTGGCTTTGATCTACTTCACTAATGCAAAGCAATAGTGTTTCGAAGGCTATTTGGCCGTACTTCAGGCTCCGTCCAAAGTTTACAAATCAAACAATAAGCTAAAATCCCCAGTGGAGTCACCAAATTGTTGAACAGGTAAATCCCTTCTGCGGATAGAGGCGATCCCACTAGCCCAACACGGGTCTAGCAACAATCAATCAACGCTAACACGCAGGTTCCGAATTACAAATAAAAGATCGATGATGAGGGCCTACCTGGATTCCAATGCTAATACTTGTAGAAGAGTCGTCGCTCCCGTTCCTTTGCTCCAGCTGGTCACAATCCCCATGATCCTCGTGAATGGACACCTGCACATGCAAAGAATGACACAAATACAAGCATAAAATCCAATGGATGCAACTATATATCAGTCAGAAAAGATATAACTCAATCATCATTATGAAGACAATAAGAGCGGAACCATAATGATAGTCGTCTATTAATGAATAAAAAGCAGAGAAAGATACAACCAAGGTTCTGACGTTGAACCTATTCCCTGGCTAGGCGAGCAGCTATGTATGCCTTGCAATAGACCTTCTCTCTCTCAGGATTCCCTATGCTTCAAAATTCATACTATCACTCTAGCATTACTCCAGCACTCACAAAAACTAGCAAAACCTAGCTTGTCTAATGCATGAGGACAGGCTTTTATAGATGGAGAAGGGAGGAAGATTCAATGTACTAGGACGCCCAATGTGGATTGGCATTATCTCTGAAAAGCTACTGAGGATAGGTGTCAAGGATAGATGATGACTCTCGACCTCTATCCGATGGATTTTTCCCTCAAAGGACTTCATGATAAGAGAGGAAAAAACATATCGGTGCGCGTTGGCCAAAAATCATTACTAAACTTAGGTGGCATGGGTGTTGCTCTAGGACAGACCGCCAATGGGTGCGCCCCCTTTTGAAGATCTCAGTGGTTGGCGCGGGTAAGACACTGTGTACCTGCGCCAATGGAAAAAGGGCATTTTTCAGGGATAATTTGCAGAAGGTGTCTTCAGGGAACATGAAGTACATACTCAGGGGAACATAATGCAAATGTTTTTAGGCTATGCCACTGCTCACAGGTCCCGGAATGTATCCCCCAATGTACGAAAACAAGGGTGACAGGGACGGTGACCGACGGTGACAAATTACCATGTAACAAGGTGTATCGAAACAAATCTTAAGTTATTCTTTTTTTCTGCAATTTAGAAGGCGGAACGGTCGTAAAAAACATAAAAGTAAATAGAGGAGAGAAACACTTATTGGATCATGTAGAGACACAGGAATTCCATAATCATTCCTTCGCCAAGATAAAACATCAAGTAGTTTCGCAATCCATGCTTTCAGCAATCTTTGATTATGGAAATTATAACAGTTACAGTGCGAGTCTCTGTTTGGAGAAAATGCTGGAAAGGAAAACTGACCAACTACTACTACCAACCAACCAACCCCTCACAAAATTGTTCAGGGTGGTATTTATAGGCAAAAATATCGGAAAGACATGATTACAACCGACCTAAAGAGGTCTGCTAAAAAACTCTTCAAAAATCTAAGTGTTGCTGGAATTAAATGCAAGTAAATCTTTTTGGCTGCGCTAGTGGCAGCTGAATCAGAAAAGGTGACAATGTGGCCCTTGGGGGCTATATGCGGTGCTGCAGGAATGATTGTGCTTTGGGAACTGAAGTTCTGCTCTGTTGTGAGTTAAATGTGCAATAACTATGATTTGAGAGCTTCAGGTGGCCTCGCCCTCTTTCTATGAAACTGCTGGAAGATATTAAATGTTCTCCTGCTTCGGGCCGCTGCTCAAGATTTTCACTGATACTGTTTGCCGCTACATTGATGGCTTCCACCGTCGACTGATACTCTTTTACACGCTTGACACCTGATGATTTGATCTGATACACTTTAAACTCTGTCATTGATCTGCTGCTGTCTTTGAACCGGATCATTTTGGCACGATCGGGCGATTTTCAGGCTTTTCGGCGCACAAGGGGCTAAGAAATCAAAAAGATTCCCCGAAGATTCTTTGAAACGGCCTATTTAGCGCATCGAAAACTGCCTCTGTTTCTTGTTCTGGAGCTCCGAAGTGCAATTTTTCTTCCTGCGCGAAGTTTCGGATTTCTGGCTGCTGACGTCGGCTGTACGGCGGATGATGTTAGCTGTGGTGGGTCCCTGGTACATGATGACATGGTGAGGTGCTGACACTAGAGGTAATGCGATGAACTACCTCCGATGCGATCACATCATCGCATCGGCAGGGAATGGAGGGTGCTTATGTTGGGCATTTGGCGCTTGCGACCGCCGATCGCCGATATCGCGATATCGCGTCGGGTGGTGACGGATGGGTCATAACTTGCATGGAGGGGAAAGTGTGATGTTGCGATGCAACCTGGCTTTAAGGTTCTGCGGAGTGTAAGTTTTGGGCGGAAAGAGCAAGTAGGTGGGTGTTAAGGGCATTTTGAGGTTTCAGAAGGGGTCCGATTACCTGAGAGGGATTTTATACTTTGGAAGGAGTCCATTGTATCTGGGAGATGGTTTGGAGGTCAAGGGCTGTTGCTTATTTTTTGGTAAACAGAGCAATTCCCGAGGGTACTTATGGTTATTTTTCAACCAGGGGAGGCATATGTATATAGGGGATATTTACTTAATATTAGTAGGGGGATGGGGAAATATAGGGAGCTAAATAATAATGTTAGTGGTTAATATGGAGGTGGTAAGAAAGCGCTAAGTTCAGGAGAGCTTAGGCTGCTACAAGGGGGTAGGACCATTCTTTAGAGAAAGTTTGGAACAACTTTGAGTGAAGCAGATCTTTACTCAAGCTAGTGTTATGAAAATGATTGAACTTAAGAGGAGTCAAGCAGATCTTGACCTCTCTTGGGGAAGTTAGTTAATGATTGGGGAAAGAAGAGAAGGGGAGTTAGTTATACCTCTTTTGAGCTTCTCGCATAGAACTTCTTGTTGATTGTGTCCTAAATGAGATGACACCTGAAAGTCTGGAACTGATCAGTAATTAGGATTCAGCAACCTCAGAACTACCTACCCAGCCTGCTTACTTAGCATTTTTTCTTCTTTTGATTTGGGTGCACTTAGACTTGCAAACCCATCATTCATATTCCTTTTGATGCTTTCCTATCTACATACTACCCTTATTTCTTCCGAGGGCCCAAATTAAGCTGTTGGGCTCCTCTGCTTCTCTACCTATCTAAGAATCTGCCAAGATTAAACTGTTTGGACAGATTTACATTCTCTACATTCTAAAACAGGAAAATTTAAACCTAGGGAGACCAAGATTAGGCTGTTTGGACCTCCCTTTAACTGAAAAATTGGTGATACCGGGATAACTTTTACAAAATTTGGAAGGCAATTGAATGAACTTGAAGTAGCCTTTATTGTTTGGAGACTGTTAAGCAAATATGGAGCATTGCAGCATGCAAAGTACGACATATTTGGCATGTAAAATGTCAATCATGAAATATGAATACCCTGCTGCAGCAGGAAGCTAACAGTGGCTCCACTTGGGGATGGCTTCTCCTTGCGAGAAGTCAAGAACAACAGGTCAGAATGCCTTGGTATTTAGTTGGCTGTCTTCTATAAAGCGCCGCCTGCTTTCTTCTGTGTGCTTTAGCATTATAAACTCTTAAAAGACAAAAAACTGATATACAAAAATATGTACAAACCAATCACCTCCTGCCCCTTTTTTTCAAGCAGGAGGATCATTGTAGTGCTTCAACATTCGGCCATTGACCGGGCCTTCTTCGGCTATGCTGTCATCAAGAGATTTGAGAAAGTAGGTGTTATTGCCTTGCACAACGCTGATAATGTATGGACCTTTCCACAAAAAATCGAATTTTCTGTGTTTGCCCTTCTCTTCTCTTCGTGCATCCCATCTTAGAACTTTGCTGCCCACCCAGAAATCCTCTGCTTTAGTCTTCTTATCAAAAATTTTCTTGAGTTTTTCCTGCAGACCCTGAGCTCTGTTGAAAACTTCTTCTCTGGTTTGCTGAAGGTGAATGGTCTGATTAATTCTTCTTTACATGTCATTTGGTTCAGCCTAAATTTCCTGCAACAGTTTGATAGTAGGTATGCCCAGGGATGAAGGAAACTTGGCTTCCATGCCATATACAAGTTCATAGGGGCTCATCCCAATGGATGTTTTAGTGGACAGTCGGTCTGCCCATAGGGCATTGGTGAGCTTTTTGTGCCAGTTCTTTTTGTTTTCTTCTAGCATCTTCTTTATGATATTGATGAGGCTCTTGTTGGAAGACTCAGCCAAGCCATTACCTTGCAGGTAATAAGCTGTGGAGTGACCTAAGGTAATGTGGTATTTGTGGCAAAAGTTAATGATTTTTTTGGATTTGAAAGCAGCAGCGTTGTCGGTAATGATTTTCTCTGGGCAGCCAAATCTAGAAAAGATGTTGTTCTCAAGAAATTGGATAATGGTGGAGTCACTGGCTTGTCTACACGGGATGGCTTCAATCCATTTGGTGAAATAGTCGGTGGCTGTTAGAATCCATTTGTGTTGGCCTGAGGAAGAGGGGTGGATTTCTCCAATGAAATCAAGACCCCATTGTTGAAAAGGTTTCTTGGTTGAAATGGGCTTTAGGGGCAAGGGTAATAGCTTTCTCTTTCCTTCAAAGATTTGGCATTTATGGCATGAGGCAGTAAACTTTTTCACATCGGCAAATAAAGAAGGCCAGTAATAACCAGCTCGTAAGATCTTGTCAGCCGTGGATTTCCAATATAGGTGTCCTCCGCAATTACCTGCATGAAATTCTTTCATGATGCTGTTAGTTTCATTTATAGTTAAACATTTAAGAAAAATACCTTCATAATTTTTCCAAAACAAAGCACCATCTATGACACAGAAATTTGATGATTTCATCCTTAAAAATATTTTCTTGGTTCTGGACAATCCCGGGGGAGCACACAGGTTTAACAATACAAAGCAAATATCAGCATACCATGGGGATTGCATGAAGGTTTCACTGATTTATGGAGTCGTCAGCTCTGGTTCATTGTCCTATTGATTAATGTCTAATGCTTGGAAGTTTGTTTCAGACATTAGTTTGGCTAACCCTTGTCCTTTTATGAGCTTGGTGGGCTTTGTTTCGATGTCGTACTCAAGGATGCTGGCAATCCACTTGCCTCTTTTGCCTTCTAGTCCCTCTTGAGTTAATATATCCTTTACAACA
Source organism: Pinus taeda (assembly GCA_000404065.3). Classification (NCBI taxonomy): domain Eukaryota; kingdom Viridiplantae; phylum Streptophyta; class Pinopsida; order Pinales; family Pinaceae; genus Pinus; species Pinus taeda. The sequence goes on along the minus strand of APFE031342515.1, from coordinate 2,282 downwards.
GCATTAGGGACATAGGCAATCACGTGGGAGTATAGGATCTAAATTCTGGAATCTTTGATGGCTTTGACCAGGGCATAGGCCTGCTTTTCCATAATCTAATATTTGAAGGGTGCATCTCTCAAAGCTCGGCTGAAGAAAGAAATTGGCTTTTCGTTGCCCTGATCATCTTTCTGCAGAAGGACAACCGCTATAGTGTGTTCAGATGCGAAGGAAAAAATGATAAAATCTTTGTCGAATTGAGGGCTGGTGAGGACAGGCGTTTGAGTTAGGGCAGTTTTTATACTCTCAAAAGCCTGCTTGGTTTCAGGAAACCATTTTACCTTGGCATCCTTCTTCAACATGTTGCTCAGTAGCCTTGTTAGCTCGGCTAAGTTTGGGATAAATCTCCTTAGGAAATTGATCTTTCCAAGGAATGCTTGAAGTTATTTTATGTTTCTTGGATAAGGGATTTGAAGGATAGCGTGAATTCCTTCCGAGTCAATTCTAATCCCATATTTTGATATTATATGCCCTAGAAGCTTGTCTTCCTCAAGGGAAAACAGGGACTTCTTAGGATTCAAGGAAATGCCATATTTCATGCATGTCATGAAAATTTGCCTTAAGTGCTTAAGGTGCTCTTGGTCAGATTTGGAGAATGGGGTCAGGTCATCAAGGTAAACCACGAGGAAATCATGTATCTCCTTAGCAAATGCAATATCCATTGCCCTTTGAAAGGTAGCACCAACGTTTTTCAGCACAAAAGGCATTTTAACGTACTTAAATGTTCCCCACGGTGTGATAAAAGCTGTCTTGTCCTGGTCATACGGGTGAACAAGTATTTGATTAAATCCTGAAAATCCATCTAGTAATGAAATTCTAGAGGAACCCACTACTCTTTGCAAGATATGGTCCATTTTGGGCAACGGGTAGTGGTCTTTTAGGGAGACCTGGTTTAAATTTTTCAAGTCTACACACAGTCTTATCTCTCCTGTTTTTTTCCTAGTGGGAACTAAATTAGATACCCATTCAGAGAATCTGATGGGTGCAATGATACCTACTTCAAACATTCTCTTTATTTCTTTCTCAATAAGGGGAAGGAGCATGGGGTTGATTCTCCTGAGTTTCTGTTTGAACGGTTTTTTATTCGGTTTCAAGGGAATGGTATGTTGGATCACTGAGGTGTCATAGGACTTCAAGTCCTCATAACTCCAGGCAAATACATCTTGGAATTCTTTGAACAAATCCACAGATTTCGGTTTTTGATCAGGGGGAAGATTTTTGGACAACTTAATCATTCTAGGATGCTCTGTTGTTCCTATGTTGTGTTCTTCTATGGCAGCATTCAAAGGTTCCATCTTTGGCTTTTTGGGCACATTGTTGTCATCAAACATGTATTCCAATGGAGTAACGCCGATAGGTAGAACATTACTCTTCAGATCAATAAAATCATCCTCTGCTTTGGCTGTTTCCTCTAAACAGATTTGTTTCAGCTGTTCTATGTTTGTATTGTTGAAAACAGTTGGGTTAAGGATTTGTTTAGCTATTGCAGCTATTATAATCAAGTGATTTTCTTCTGCTAACTATTGTGAGTCGGTCATGGCGTCCATGTCAATGTTTGTGTTTGAAAATTCATCCTCCAGAGTTAAGATACTGTTAATGTGGGCATCATTTTGAAATACCTGCCAATCCTTGACATTGTTAGGGACCGAAGGTCTGTGTTTTATTTCAGCGGTGAAATGGTGATTTGGTTCAAAGGGAAGCTTGCATGTGCTAGAAAAGGTTGCTAGACTATGGGCATGGATATTGTGATCTCGTGCAATTTTCGCAAGCCTGCATTCACTGAAGGCATTGAGTAATTTGGTGGCAGCAGCTCTGTAAGCTCTCATTCTACTATCATTAGCGACAAAGTTACCTTTTATTTGTTGTATAATCAAGTCAAAGTCACCTAGGATGGACACTTTAGTAGCTCCCAGGATTTTGAGCAACTTAAGGCCTAAGAGAAGAGCTTCATACTCTGCCATGTTGTTTGTACATCTGAAATTGAGTCTATAGGCATGGTCTTGTGCGTGATTATCATGAGTATTGTAAATCCATACTCCAGCCCCTGCTCCTAACTTGTTAACCGTACCATGAAACTCCAAATACCAATGTGATTTCTTGTTTGAGGTTTGTATTAAGAGTTTCATTTTTTTGGGGATCGGGCAGACTTACAATTTCTGTTTCGGGATGTTCTTCTTGATGTTTGTTGGTTGCCTTGGCTGCTGAGACAATTTCATGGGTATTGGCAACCGATTCCTCCTTGA
>APFE031342511.1:0-14716 GCA_000404065.3 Pinus taeda | reverse complement strand
TACATATAAATACATGATCTTAGATTTTTATTTATGGAAATTATTTCAGTACTTTTTTTAACCATCCATAAATAACATTTGAAATCGTCAACCATCATCATTCTCCTCATCATAATAAATCACATTAATTAATTATTTAATTATCATTAAAACATAATTACTATTAATATTTCCATTAAAAATAAAGATCGAGTTAAATCTAACTTTTCAATTTTGTGGTTTCCCTAATTGCAATTTATGGTGATATGACTTTTTTTGTCTTTTCACTTAATACAATTCATAATAAAATTATTATTATTTTGGTTCCAAATTTACTTTTAAATATATAAAAAAAATTAAACACTTCATTTATACAACACTTTTAAATATATAACCAAATCTAATACATTGGAAAACTTGAAAGCACTTAATCTATACAATACTTTTAAATATATAAATAAATTAAAACCTTAAAAAAATTAAAACACCTCTTCAACAACTATTTTTATTTAGATTTTAAATAAAACTCCCTAACAACAAAAGGTTTTTTAGACTACACTAAGACATTCCACCATCATCTTATATAATATATATACTTTGTGCTTAACCCGACCAATATCTGTTATAGTTTGTTTTGTCATTTAACAATCTCATATAAAAACCTAATAAACCTTACCTTATCTAATGCCCCAGTAAACTTCACTTCAAGTAAGGTCTGCAGATGTTGCTCTAAAGAATGGATAATATTTGGCCCACCATTAATTATTTCACAACTTTTAAGGATCACCGTAACTGTCACTTAATTCATAAATTAAGAAGGTATCATCGTCCGGTGACAACGTATTATATCCTTTTTCATCACATCCCTAGTGACGAAAAGTCAGATCGTTGCTGCGCACTATCCTTCCTATTCATAGGCTCTTATCTACCCTAGAGAGTGGGAGATGGATGACGAGAAACATAGGAGTAGATGCAATAACGAAGTGTGGTAGAGATATGCTTATTAGTCCCTGTTATTTGGCAATGGCCAGGGACTATAGTAATCGGATCGGATGAACTTAACATTAATTGAGCTGCTTGCGAGCTATTTGCGACTGCTATTTGATGAGTATAATGAAACTTTTTGGATAAATAGTCCTTTACTATTTTATTTGGCCTCTTCCTGAGGCTAGAGGCGAAAAAGCATATATTAAGTTGGTTTTGTGTTATTCATTTGTTCATTTATTTGGACTGGTTAGACTAATGCTAACATTAGTCTAGTAGTATAAAATGCTAACAGTACATCCTTATTCGTACATCCTTCCCGGGTACACCCTTCATCCTTCATCCTTCTTGCTGTGACACCTGTTTCTACTTTTTCTTTGAAGTTTCCACCTGTTGCTACTGTGTCTACTATGGCGTTGTTGCATGTCACTGTGGAATATAGTGCAGCCATTGAACTTCTATCCGAAGCCATTTCTCTTGGTATTCGCAGGTTAGTGACACATTTGGATTCACAGTTAGTGGTATAACAGTTGAAGAATCTCTATTTGGTTAGAAATCCTACTCTGTTGCTCGAAAAGTGTTGAAAGGTATGAATTCTTCCAGTTTGATTCTCTTTTTGAAGCTGGAGAGAAAAGAAGAAGAACAGAAGAAGATCATAGAATTTTCCTGTGGATAGGCTTCAGCGGCAAGGCTTCAAGCTCTTTAGCTCGGTGAATTTTCTCCTGGAACTGTTTTCAAACTGAAACTCAAACAAGGTAGCAAACTATCTCTTTCATTGATGCCTCTCCTACCTTTACTTGCTATATGTAAAATCTTAAATACAAAAATAAAAAAATCAAAATCCTGAGGCATTTAAGTTTGAATTTGAATTTCTATGAAATCAATGCTTTGAAAATATTTGAGATATTTGATAGTATGGATTCGGTAACCTGAAAAAACAGATATTCAATCTATACAAATTTCTCTGAAAAACTGAGATATTTAAATTTATAAAAAGACAAATATGAAATCAATGTTAATTCAGAAACCTGAAATATTTCATATATGCTTAGGGATGCAATCTTGGAGCTAGAGAAACATTCTGTTGCATCGCAACACATAGCAAACTAGACTTGTGTCTCTTGGTACTGATCAGATAACCTCCCATTCTTCGGCTTTTATCAGTCTGCACACAATCTAAAATTTATCAATAATTACATGATCAATCAATCATATATTGTATTAATCATACTATATTGCCTTACTACAAATATAATAATGGTACTGAGTTTTCTGCATTTAGCAGCATGAATTTATGTTTCATTACTTGCACAGTAAGGGTGGTTTTGGCTGCCCTAAAACCAGAAGAGAAACCGAATGCTTCTTGGCTTGCTGAAGTATTGTTGGACCTTTGTCCTTAACTCCTACAATCATCACTTCGACCTCCACCTGTTTGCACAATTCAGCTCTCAACAAAACTTTGGAAGTAACACAAATATTGTGATATTCATCTAACTGGGGAAAACAAATGATGATAAGCATGGTTTCAGAGCATGAATTTACCTCGGGTCTTCACTGTATGCAAAGGGATTTCAAAGAGTTCAGAAAATTAGGATCTTTGGTGTTTAGATGAAGTTTGCTGGAAAAAAAGGAGATTCAATCCCTGCACACCAAAAAAATTTGCACTGCCAACTTCATCTTCGACAACGCATCTTCGGCAACACGGCATCGTTGTCATTTTAACTTCAAAGATATAAATCAACATAATTCGCTCCCTGCATCAATTATAGAGACCAAGGTTCGAATCACTTATAGTTCCAAACAAAAATCATCTTCCTTCGGCTTATCCAGGCTTCGGAAATGTACAATCTACAGAAAAAATTCACCACTAAAAGTTTAATAATCTTCTCTCCCCACTTGGTAATGGAAGAAAAATTTGAAAGACGAGTCAATGCCAAAAGATACATACGGAACATAATTTAAAGACAAAATTTTCCTTAGGCAGATGAACACAATTACAGCTCAGGGAAGAGCAGACCCCAACCAAAACACCGGAATCTCAATTCACAACTCTGTTGTATCTGCAGTGCCCGACCTACAACCTGTCTTGGGTTCTGTCCAAACATATCTTCTCTGTATTTTTTCTATCTAACCAAACTATACAATTTAACTTGAAATCTAGCTCAATAATAATTTGCAAAGATCTCTTGTTCTTTAGATTCCTTCTCTTCCACCGTAAACACACACGTCTAATACAAAAGATTAAGACAATATACGGCTGCCATATTTGCAACATTTACAGCGCTGGACTTCAAAGCTTTTCCGTCTTTCAGTCTAAGGTTTTCAATTGAACATTGAAATGTTGTCAGGACGAGAGCAAGAATATCAAGATTTTTCTGCTGAAGCTTCGGCCCAAACACTCACAGCAAACCAAAATTAAAAGCTGCAGAAGAGTTATTTACCGTGCAGAAGCCGTAGCGCTGGACAAGAAAGTATCTTTGATCGATCAAACACATTTCTTGTTTAAAACTGTTTTTATGCAGTCAAGACTTTTGTCATCAGATCAAATCGGGAGTGTCCATTCCGTCCATTCCAAACCAGAGAAGGGCTGTGTAGAAATGCTTAAAATGGAAAAAGGTACAGGACAAGTGCGTGGCATGCATTAACTGCATGTTTTCATTTTTGTGCATATGTCAAATAGCGGAAAGGAAAACTGCCCCTCCAGGTGTCCAACCATCTTATTGGTAGGATAAGGCGACACAGAATAATTCTATTCTCTATCTCGGGACCTATACTCGATCCTGCTGAAGTACAACTAGATAATCGACCAACCATCTGGCGCCTGCTGGATAGGCAGCTCTTCCTGTAACCCTACGATGATTGGATGGATGGCTTTGACTTGGCTAGAAGTGGGCTCTCCCCGTGCCCTTTCTCCTCTACCTTCTTCTAGGTTGGATTACTACATGATCGGTGTTCCTGGGATTTCTCTTTTTTTCATGATTTTTCGCACGAAAGTATCTGAATAATATGGCTATTTATCTGCTTTCTCTCCCACCTTTATGCTTGCTACTTATGACTATGCTCTTGCCCCTTTCTTAGGGTAGGGTTTGATCATCGTAGGGAGGGAAAGCTCTAGTTTGGCAAGGTAGAGAGCTGCTTATCGGGTGGTTAGCAAGTTCGAATGCAATTTAATGAACAACAGCAGTCCAAACAAATGGCGACTGGCCATCTTCCCTTAACAAATATTGCTCTTCACATGAAAAAACTGCAGTGTGCAAAAATTGTGAAATTTTTACATGAAATCATGATAGACAAAAATAATTTTCATAATTAATTTTACACATTACTTGAAACTTTTATAAAAATTGTGAAATTTTTACTACATGTTGTTTGAAATCAAGATAGACAAACACAATTTTCATGATTAATTTTACACGTTACTTGAACCTTTTATCAAATTATTAACATAAATTATTTGCAACAGTGATAAACATTTAAATAGTGCACTAAACAATTTCACTGTCATTTTCAAGCTTAAGTTTCTGATCATAACTTCAAAAAATTCCTACGGGGAATCATATAATATTTGAGTCGTGGATGACGCTCATTCAACTTCTCAGTTTATTGGAATCATCCAAATCTTGATCATTTGTTCATTGGCATAGAGAGTTTGAGAAGATGCTCAAGTCGTGAGACTGAGAGAACACCCTAGCTTGATGTATCATTATGATGGTGCTGGCGCGTTTAAAGTTACAATAACCTGCTGAGGGCAGAATTTCTGAATGAGAAATACGTGTGGATCTATGGGTGTGTTGTATGCTTAATTTCTAATTATGTATCACTTGTGCACAAAATCTAACATAAACTACATTAACAACGAGCTCCAGCGCCGCTTCCCACTCAAAGCAGGGACTAGCTGCTATGCAGCCTCCCTTGTTTTTTATAAAATCAATCATAAGGAATTGGTAGATATACCATTAGTTTGATTGACATTCTAGATGACACATCCCTACCCTATAAAGGCTATATAAGGGAATATAGAAAGGAGTTCGATCTTATCATGGAAGGAAATTAGCCTCAAAGGTAGGAACAAATTTTATTAGAATTTGATTTGGCATCATAAGATTAAACAATTCCCTGGAGTAGGGGCAATTATACCCCTCGTCCTAAATACTTAGCTTCTTTTGGACCAATACTTAGTAATGAAAAATGGTGGTGGCAAATGTTTTAGAGAGTAAAAGACCCTCCCACGTATAAGCTATATATATGTGGTTTATTTTAAACCATAAAGTTTTAACATGTATTTTTTGGGAAAGAAAGATACCATGTCTAAGTAATTTATAGTGAGGAAAATACATTAGTTTTTTTCTTACTTTCTAAACCTTTCATATTTTCTAAACTTTTCATGAAATTTGAGTTGTGATTTTTTCTTATATGCTTTAATGTTTGGTTTTTCTTAGAAATATCTCAAGTATTTCAAGTTCATCTTATTTATTTAAAGTGTTTCAAGGTCATTTTATTTATGGTTTTAGAGGGTAGATGGATAATTAAAAAATATATTTTGTTTGAAGAGGAGATGAAATTTTATTTTTAGGTAGATATTTAGGTTAATTTATTATTGACATATTATAAGGTTACATTAAAGATTAAAACATGGAGAATTTCATCGGGTTATGGATTTACAAGCTTTTAGTTCGGATATATTGAAGGGCCTTGTTAAGGCCCATATTCCAATAACGAGATTAATTTCTTTCGATATTTTTAAGGCGTTATTTTAATAACGAGATTAGTTTCTTTCAATATTTTTAAGAGGCATGTTGATTTTGATTTAAAGCTAATATAAAAATAGGAACAAGTAATCAAGGGGAATTCAAGGCCTTAGGCTACTTACTAAAATCTACTTTGGTCATGGGGTTTGTTAAGTTTCATGTCATGGATGATTATTCCATTGTCACATATTGGATGAAATGAAGCCTGCAAGTACAAAATATTTCTCTTCTTACAATAGCACAACAATTAAAGTCAATATCTAATAGTTTTCTTTGGATTAGCTATACTCATATTTATAAAGAGAACAACAAGAATATAGATCATCTCGCAAAGGAAGAGATTCAACTTTGTGATATTTATGGGTCCTTGAAAGAAATATTGAATGGTCATACAATTCTCTTATAACAATTTTGGTTTAATGATATTTGAACTCCTTTTTAACTTGTAAAATGTTAATACATGGAACTATTAAATTTATTATTTATTTTCATTTACTTAGATAGTATACTTAATATTGTGGAGCAAATGGATCATTTTAGATGTAATATTATAGTGAAATATCCTCTACATGGAAATTCCTTTTTGAATTGTGTCTAGAACAAGTATTCTATTTTTGTTTATCTGAAATAAACATATGCTTTTCCTTTTAAAATAATTATTTAATAAAAAAGATGATTCAATTAATTATCATTTAAATTAATTCAATTATTTATATATAATACTTTTCTCTTTATTCCATTTTTTTAAAATAAAGTAAAAGAAACAAAAATAAATATATGCTTTTCCTTTTAAAACAATTATTTAATAATTAAAAAATTGACTCAATTAATTATCATTTAAATTGATTCAATTATTAAATATATTAATACTTTTCTCTTTAATTCCAATTCTTAAATAAAGTAAAAGAATATTTTTCCAGAAATTAAGAAATGTCAAGAAAGAATATTATTTAATTTATATTAGATAAGTTTGGTTGTAAGATAAAAAATTTAAATGCAAAAAATGATTTATTTTAAAATGTATTGTACACACCCTAATATATCTTAATTTCAAAATATCTGAACACCCATGTTATACCTTAATTTTAAAATACTAATTAAAATGTTGATAATCTTAGCTTTTTAATTTATGAAAATAATTTCATTAATATTTTTGAAAATTGATAAATACCATTTAATTTATGAAAATTAGTTCATGTTTTAAAATTGATAAGTACCATTTTATATCAACAAAAATGACCCATCATCATTATCCTCATAATAATAAATCAAGTTAATTAATTATATGTCTCAGGATTATCATTAAACATAATTACCATTAGTATATCCATTAAAAATAAAATCAAGTTAAATCTATTTTTCCATTTTTATTTTTTCAGAGATCACTATTTCTCTTTTCACATAACACAGTTTATGATGAAATCATTATTTTTATTTTGCTTAAATTAAACTTTTAAATATATAATAAAAAATTAAACAATAAAAATTAAACACTTAATTATACAACACTTTTAAAATATATAAATAATTTAATATCTTAAATGATTAAATACTTAATCCATACTTCTTTAATATATAAATAAACTTAAAATTTAAAAAACAAAAAACACAGAACCACTCATATAAGTTAACAATTCCAAAAATAAAAAACTCAAAATTAAAACCATCGAAAAACCAGAAACTTTTAGACTACCCTGAGAGATTCCACCGTCACCATATCAACGATATTTATTTAGATTTAAAAAGGAAACCTAACAAAATATAAACAAGGGAAAAACCATAATCTTTTAGACTGCCTCTAGAGATTCCACCATCATATTATATATCTATAAACAATGAACCTCAAAATATATATATATATATATACTTCTTGCTGCTCACGAGCAAGATCTGCTCTAGTTTGTTATGTCATTGAATAGTCTCATATAACACCCCCAATAAACTTTACCTTAACTTATGCCTCTGTAAATTTTACTTCGGGTAAGGTTCGCGGATACTATTCTAAGAATGCATAATGTTTAGACAACTTGTAAGTAGGTAAATTAGGAAACATTTTATTCAAATTCTGTGACAGAGCGGCCTCATTTGTCACCGTGGCAGGCAAAATCGTACCCTGCCCGTCACACTCCATAAAGGATGAAAGATAATATAAGATAAGGCCGAGTATTGTGGTCAGTCCTCGGCCCATCTTGGCACTGCAAGGGCGCTATTTTAATTTTATTCACATGCCAAAGGCCAAGCATTGTTTCTCAAATTCAATCCCACTCTCCTTCCGGATTGGTGGTTATATATCTTCCGAAAAAAATAATATTTTAGGGGATTCTAATAAGGCTAAAGGTAATTCCGGATTGGTGGTTATATATCTTCCGAAAAAAATAATATTTTAGGGGATTGTAATAAGGGTAAAGGTAATTTATAACTAAATTTTAATAGATTGTATGTATTAACATAATAATTAACATTTAATTTTAATAATGGCCACATTTATATTAGTTTCATTAAAAAAATGGTAGTTAAATATTGAATATTAAATTGAAATATGATCAAATTATTTAAATTATCAATATTGAAATATGATCAAATTATTTAAATTATATATATATATATATTTCAGAGAGGGAAAAACTATCATAGCTTATATTAAGACAATATAAAGATCTGAATTACATAGACAGATACTATCAGATTTTTGATGAAGAAAAATTTGGTACACCCAAATAACCTGATATCCAAAAATAAGATGCCAAACAGTTCATTACCTAACAGATTTTACTTTTCTATTCATAACACATTTTCCATATCAAAACTGGAGAGTTTTTAGAGAAGCTTTGACATCCTCAAAAAAACTAAACATATTGACAATACCTCTGATAGGAGACACATGAGAAAGAACCTAGGTCCAAATCAGCCAGAGAGGTCATGATTGGCCAGAATGCGAAACAAAAAGGAGCTCAGAGGCATCCTTGAATCTTGGAAGATATATTCATTCCTCCATTTCCACAAGAACCAGCTCACCAGAACAAACAAGGAACGTCAAGATGAGTTCTGCTCACTCCACCATTTGATGCCATCCTATATAGAGGAGAAAACGTGGTAAGGAAAACCAAAAGACAAAGAAAGTTCATACGAGATATGTAGAGATGAGGCACATTGGAAGATCATATGTAAATTAGACTCAGCTGCATTCTGACACATGGCGCATTTGCCCGGGCCCTGCCATCCTTTCCTTTGAAGAACCTCCCATGTGAGATTCCTATTCCAGAAGACTAGCCACGTGAAGAAGATCATTTTGAGCGGGCATGAGACCTTCCATAGAGAAGGAGGAAAAATCAGGTGAGTGTTATTAGATGGCCCAGAGGACAATGATGCATATAAATCCTTTACGCGAATTGGCAAAGGAGATCGAGGAAGAGCCCAAGCCAGAACATCCCTAGTGCCTGAGCGATGAATCGCCAAACCATTTAAAACTTGAAGAACAAAGCTCCAAAGGGGATGAATGGAGAGAGGCAAATGCAAGTCCTCTCCATCCTTCCAGACAGGTGAAGTGAAAGACCATGATTTAATCAACTTATCCCACGTAAAAAATACCTTTTGAGTGGAGATAAGAAACCAGAGTAAGAGGGATAGAGGAAACCAAACCATTTACTATTGAATCAAAACCAATGAGGATGCTTGAACCCGAGAAAATCTTCCAACACAAATTTTCCATGAAGAAAGGCTGGATTTCCTGAAACTTTGCCAGATAGCAAACCCCCTTTTTATGCCCAAAGATTTCCTTTTGTACCAGTACTCCATACTTCTTCCTTTTAAGTATTTCCTATTAATAAACTTGCTCCACGGGCCCTCACCAAAGATACCTCTATGGAGGGATTTACAAAGAAGGGCTTTTCCAAAGGTCCTCATGTGTAAAAGACCCCAGCCCCTGCCTTTCTCGACCTTGAGATGGCTTCCATCTTAACTAAATGAAACTTTGACTGATAGGATCTTCCTCCCCATAAAAAATTTGCTGCTAAAGAGCACATTTTGCTAATAATAGAAGCAGGGAGAAGATGAAGATGGGCCCAGTAGACCGCCAGCTAAGATAAAATTGCCTGAACCAAGATAAATCTGCTAGCTAAAGAGAGGAATCTCGACTCCCATTCGGAAATTTTTTTGTAGAAGCGATCAATAAGCCATTGCCAATCCCGTTTTTTGTTTCCTTTTGCCTTCAAGTTGAAACCCAGATATTTGATACCTTTCTTGATCGATGCCTAGTTAATGCCGATCATAGCTGCAATCCATAGAACTGTCTCCATATTTGACTCATTGTGATACAACATAGATTTATCCTTTTTAATGACCATTCCAGATGCTGATTGAAATTTTTCTAAGATATTATTAAGACATAACCAGGATGCTTTGCAAAGCATGGAAAAAATGAAAATATTGTCAACAAAAAGATTGTGGGATATGAAGGTATCCTTGTAGATCTTTATCGGCCTACATCTCCATTCAGATACTGCTTTGTTGATCTATAAACTGAGAGAGTTCATAACCAATATAAAAAGCAAGGGGGAGAGAATACAGCCCTGGCGAAGTCCCCTCTCGGCTAGAAAGAAAGTTGATGGGATTCCATTTATAATGACTGAATAATTTGCATTTTCGACGCACGCCATTATATAGTCAATGCCTTTAGATCTCAGCCCGATTTTTGCCAGCAGGATTCTAAGGAAGCCCCAGTCAACACAATCATAAGCTTTTTTCAAATCTATCTTTAGAATAGCCGCCTCGATATTGTTTGAAAACATTGTGAATAAGCATTACTGAGTCATAGCAACAACATCCCAAATATTTTGGTCTTTTAGAAACGCGTGCTGGTCCCTTGTAATGAAGGAGTTTAGAACAGGCTTCATCCTCTCCGCTATAATTTTAGAGATGATTTTAAATAGAGTATTGCATAATGCAATTGGTCTGTAGTCACGGAAGGAATCAGATCTATGTTATTTGGGGATAAGAGCGATAAATGTGGAAGATAATGCATTGTGTATGTTTCCAGACATACAGGAGGTCTCCACCATTCTCAGCAAATCCGCTTTGAACATGTCATAGAAATGAGAGAAAAATTCAATTGGCCAACCATCTGGCCCAGGACTCTTGTCCTTTTGGAATGACTTGATAGCAGCAAGGAGCTCTTCTTCCGTAACCGGTTTTATGAAATTTTCATTTGCTGTCTCACCAAACATTTCAGGCATCAGATCCACGACCCAGATCATATCATTAATGTTACCTTGATGCCTTTTATATTGATTCTGAAAGAACCTTGAAGCTTCAACAAAAATATCATTCTGTGAGAAAAAGAAACCTCTCTTACCATCTTCGATCTTCTATATGGAGTTTTTCCTTCTTCTGGCGTTTGCATAATTATGGAAAAACTTCGTGTTCTGGTCCCCCTCCTTTAGCCATAGCGCTCTGCTTTTGAGCCTCCATGAGACCTCTTCCTTTAGCAACAACATTTTCTTCTTTTTTTCCAAATCTCTAATATGATTCTTTTGCTCAAAAGACAAGCAATCTGGATTTGATGAATTGATGAAAATATCCAACTCCTTTTGAATGTCATTCAGCTCCTGTTTATCCCTCTTTTTTTTCCGGATTTCCCATTCCTTTGCTAACACCCTCAGACACTGGATCTTTTCCTGGAAAGTTGTGAAAAGGGCCATGTCAGATTCTTGCAGTTCCTTCCATTTTTTTGATATAGATTCATTGAAAGATTGGTCTTCTAAGTAGATCCTGTTGAATTTAAAGGAATAACCCTGCCTATAGTCCATACCCCTCCATTCAAGAAAAATAGGCCTACGATTGGAGGTAAAATCATTCCCAATAAAAGAAAATGGCATTCCCCATTTGGCAATGATGCTGGCATTTATAATGAAACGGCCAATCCTTTTTGCAATGTAGGGTTGCCCTGTCCTGCTGTTATCCCACGTGGGTATCAATCAGTCCGGCAGGACATCTACTAAATTCCTACTTAGAAATTCCTTTCTGAGTCTGTCAGCCAATTGATCTTCTTTCCTACAGTTACCCCAACACTCATCAGGACTTAGAGTCACATTTAAATCCCCTACTATCAGCAAAGACTCAATATCAAGAATTTCCAAAGCAAAAAACCTTTCCCAGAAAGGGAGCCTGTTCCTATAAGGTGCATATACATTCAGAATGTTGAGCACAAAAGCATGGCCCCTGATTGAGGTCGAAATTAAGATTCCAGCACAGCATTTAATAACCTTGGCTTTTATCCACACTGGATCCCACAAGACTGCCAAACCTCCAGACAAACCATTTGCCTCAGTGGCAACCATAAACCAAGATGGGAACATCCTTCTAAAGAACACTAGAGATGCCTTTCTAGAGTGCATGGTTTGCTGTACAAAAATAATTTTGGGATGAGCCGCAATGAAGATTTCCTTTAGCGCTAAAAATTTAGGGGATGCGCCCAACCCCCTGAATTTCATTGATATCAAAAAAGTCATTTAGAAGACTCTCCAGCCACACATGCTCTAAGAGGCTGAGAATCTGAGGAATTCAAGATTGGAACTTCGATGAGGGATAAATTTGTGATACCAAAGTCAGAGACTATAGATCTACCTCTAAAATGATGACTACCTCCCTTATGTTTCTTTCTGACCATGATATTTTTTGCGGAATTTGGGCTGATAGATGGAAAGGAAGGAAAAGAAGGTCTGTGAATAGTTAATGGCTCGAGCTCCAAAGGATTTCTATGAAAAAAGAGATCTAAATCACTATCGAGTTTATTGATAGGCGAATCTATAGGAGAATTAAAAGGAGTAGGAGAGAGCATAGGTTCCTTTTCTTTCGATAGACCTTCGGGAGGATGGACCGGAGAGGGAGAAGATGAGGAGATCTGGATAGTATGAGAGCTAACTGCAAAGACCCCCTGATTCATAGCAAGGGGAGAGGGCATTGCTTTCTGCTTGATCGGCTCAGGAATAGAAGGGAATCCGAAAGCTGGAGCATTGAGAGTCTCAGATCGATCATGAGAAATATTCATGGAGCAGAAAGGGTCCGAGTCGTGATTGTTTAATTGACTCTCCAGGATGCTCACTTCATCAGAGAGTGGGTTCGATTCGGATTTCCTGCCCTTATTGATATAATACTTCTTGGACTTGCGATTGAAACGAAAACAAGAATTTTTGATGAGATGCCCAGTTTTGTGACACGAAGAGCATCTGAAAGGGATGCCCCAAAAATCGAGCCTTTGGCTGATTTTAACACCGTCCCAGGTTATCTCGATATGGTCTAGATAACCTCCTTTATAAGGTTTTTCAATTAAAATCCACGCAATCCTCTTGTCCTTCTCACCTCTGCACCAAGGGTCCACGTAAATAAACTTTCCTATAGAATTCCCAATCTTTGAAAGTGTTTCAGTCGACCACAGCTCCAGAGGTAAATTAGGAAGCTTTACCCATATCATGCAGTTTGACGGGGTATTCTTTAGAGGGTCAAAACCCAAATACCATCTAGAAAGAGAAAGAAAGCTTCTACCGAAGACCCATGGCCTATTGAGGATAATCTCCAAATAAGATGCTTTTAGGAAGTGGAAAGGGAACCAATCCTTCATTAGGCGAGAAATGACTGGAGTGTATCCAATCAGAGGAAGCCATTTGTCCACCAACCATTTCCTCATGTCGTCCTCCTCCATTTGCGGAAATTGCCACTTCCCAATCAAATCCAGCTTTTGCAAACTGTCGATGCGATCAGATAAAACAACACTGTTAACTAAGATAGCCTTAGGAGGGGGGGATGTTTTGACTGGATTCCTAGATTTATTAAAATGCAGAGCATGGTCTGTAGACCGTCCTTTTCTAGAACGATCCATCCCATATTTTGGATGGGCCAATTCCGGATCCTCGTGGGACAAATTTGGCTTGACGTGGCAAGCAGAGTTAAATAGCATGTCTTCCACCATGGCTTGCCAACTGTTTGATATTTCACGTGCTTTTTCAACCTCAACTGTGGCATTAATAAGGGCCTGAGTGGCGGAAGAGTCAGAACCATCCGTCATAATTAATGAAGAAGTCTTTCGTAAGACCTGGAAGATGCTATAGCATAGATCGGAATTGGTGCGAATCCAGTAGAAAATCCTGTCAGACACAAAATGCCTGGATAGAAGATGCCTGCTGACAAGAGAGAAAGGGAAAAAGTACAAGGTAGTGTGCCTATCCCGAGAGCCTGTCAGAGACAAAAGATATGTCTGGATAATGAATTAAAAGAGCATTCAAAAGGATAACTATAGACCTCGAAATGAGGAGTCTCAAGGACAAGGAGATTAATGGTTCCAAATCCCAAATAAGCCGATCACATTGTGTGAGGAGTCACTTAAAGAAAAAAACCAGCCGTCATTTTGACTTCTGTGAAGGAGGTAGAAGAACGATGCAAGAGGTGACGAAATTTTATGTACCTGATACGTCAGAAAAAACCTAGAGATCTTAATGGTGCTGAGTGCCGGGAAAAATTCAAATGAAAAATCAGGAGAGGATGCCGGAAAAGTTAGTTCACGGGAGAGATTCAAACGGAGAAACCAGGGGGTCCAAAATACCATCCAAAGCCTAGTGAAAGGCTATTTAGATGGTTGAGATTGACAGTCTATACAACAGCAGTAAATATGGAAAATGCACCACCAATTCCCTATTCTAACACGAATATCAGAACATGGACTGTAAATGTAGATGGACGATTTTATCTTGTTGAAAAGAGATTTCCACATAATTAGCCAGCACCTCCGTATCAAGATTTAAACAAGACAGAGTATTATAACCAGAAATCCTATCATCAAGCTTCCGAGAAATTGCCTTAACTCATAAAAATCCCCACAAGCATAACATGCAAGACCTTTTTCCACAGAGAAAAGAAGCATGTTACCAGAGCTATGACTAACAGAGCAAATTACACTAAAGTAAGCGAAAAATATAATTGCTACTCTACAAGTTGGTATAATTCCCTTGAGAACC
>APFE031342507.1:11006-42034 GCA_000404065.3 Pinus taeda | reverse complement strand
TTTTCGGGGCGCTGCCCCGGACCCCATAAAGTGGGGTTACAGGTACCCCTCAAACCCCCTGTTAACTATGTGGAAAGAATACAACACAACCCAACACAAGGTAAGATCAGATTCACATGTCCTTGGGGTACCTTTTCTTATAAAGTTCTTCCATTTGGTTTGTGCAATGACCCTGCTACTCAAAGGGAAGTTTTGAGTATTTTTGATGAATTGGTTCATTACTCTATTGAAATATACATGGATGATTTAACTCCTTATGGATGTGACTTCCATATCCAAGGAAGCGATGCAGGTAGACCCAAACAAAATTTCCATCATCAAAAGGGTCCCTACCCCATAGAAGCAAAGGGATGTCAAGAGCTTCTTGAGACTAGCGGGGTATTATAGGAGATTCATCTAGGACTTTAGTAAAGTGGATTCACCTTTGTTTGGTTTATTGGCCAAAGACTCATATTTCTATTAGACTAGTAGTTGTCAAGAGGCCCTTGAAGTGTTGAAAGAAAATTTGATGATTGCACCCATCCTAAGAGGTCCCAACTAGGCATTTCCTTTCCATATCCATATTGATGCATCAGATAAAGTTGTGGGGGGAGCCTTGGGACAAGTAGAGGATAAGTTTCCTTATGCTATTTACTTCATTAATAGCAATTTGTCTAAAGTTTAGCTCAATTACACTGTCATTGAAAAAGAGCTCTTAGCTGTAGTACATTCTTTAAACAAATTTAGGCACTATATCACTGGGTACCAAACTTTTGTTCATACTAATGATACAACCATTAAATATTTGATGAGAAAGCTTGATGTTAATGCTAGGATAATTGGGTGGTTGTTATTGTTACAATAGTTTGATTTGACTATTATTGAGAAACCATGAAAAGAAAATGTGGTTGCAGAATTTTTGTCTAGGTTAACCTTGCCTGCATGTAATGAAGAGATAGTGGATGATCAACTACCAGATGAGCACCTCTTTGCCATCTTGGTGCTTTCTCCTTGGTTTGCTGACATAGAAAACTACTTGGTTGCTGGGAGGTTCCCTCCTAATCTATCATCCAAGGAGAAAAGCAAGATTGTAAGGAAAATCTCTCCTTTCACTTGGATTGGGGGCACACTTGGATTGGGGGCAACCTTTTTAGATTGGGACTAGATAAAATCTTGAGGAGATGTGTAAGAGAGGAGGAAGTCTTTGACATCCTCTCAGCATGTCATGATGGTTCTTGTGGAGGTCATTTTGCTGCAAAAATGACAACCTTTAAATTTTTATAGGTTGGTTACTATATGCCCACGTTACATCAAGATGCAAGGAGATATACCACTAGATGTGATCAGTGTTGAAGGATGGGAAAACCCACACCCAGGGATGAAATGCCCCTACAACATCAAGTGGCCTTAGAGCCATTTGACAAGTGGGGCATGGATTTCATTGGGCCAATTGATCCACCATTATGATAGAAAAAGTACATCATTGTGTGCACTGGTTACTTGACAAAGTGGGCTGACACAAAGGTAGTCAAAGTAGCAACTCAGCAGAAAGTGGCATAATTTTTAAGAGAAAACATCTTCTACAAGTTTGGGTATCCAAGGGAGGTAGTCATTGATTAAGGAGCACAATTCAAATCCCATTTGATTGAATATCTCATGAGGCAACACCATATCAAGCACAAGACATCCACTGCCTATCATCCTCAAGCAAATGGGCAAGTAGAGGTCACAAACAGAGCACTAGAGAGCATCCTCACCAAGGTTGTTGGCAGCAACATGAAATATTGGGAAGAGAGACTAGTAGAGGCCACTTGGGCCTACAATACCACCTAGAAAACCACCACTGGATTCACTCCATATGATTTGGTTTATGGAAATAAATTTTTGCTTACTATTGAGTTTGAATATAACATTTTGAGAATGATAGCTCAGTTGGACTTAGATGTCACCACATCACAACAAGAAAGGATGCTCCAACTAAACGACTTAGATGAGTTCAGAATGCAAGCTCTCTTACACAATGAAATCATACATCTGCAAAGGAAGGTCTGGCATGACAAGCATATCAAGGGATTGGGCCCTGTTATATGATTCTAGGTTCAAATATTTTAAAGGGAAGCTACTTTTCAAGAAGGGGATTGGGCCCTGTTATATGATTCTAGGTTCAAATATTTTAAAGGGAAGCTACTTTTCAAGAAGGGGATTGGGCCCTGTTATATGATTCTAGGTTCAAATATTTTAAAGGGAAGCTAATGACAAGATGGTTGGGCCCATACCTAGTGGAAAAATGTTATGAAATTGGATTTGTCTAGATCAGAACCATTGATGAGGAAGGAATTCCATTGCTTGTAAATTGTTACACGTTGAATTAATATAGAAGACCTTTGTCCAATGAGGAATTTATCAATTCAATCAGCAAAGAATTGAATGTGATTAGCGGTTTCATAGCTTCCAATCCACAACATTCCTAGAAATTAATATATATATATTATATAATATATAGATTAATATAATATATATATATACTATATATATATATATATAAGAATATATAGATATAATATAATTATAATATAGAATAAATATATATATATAATATAGATACATACATAGTCATACATTACATACATACATACATACATACATACATATAAGGCCTAGATGAAAACCTCTATGAGGCATTTGATGCCAACTCTCGGGTTGAAAACCTCTTTAAGCCACCCCAGGAGCAAAAAAAAAAGAAAGAGAAAAAATAATAAAGATCCCTAGCCTAGATGAAAACCTCTATGAGGCATTTGAGGCCAACTCTCGGGTTGAAAACCTCTTTAAGCTGCCCCAGGAGCAAAAAAAAAAGAAAGAGAAAAAATAATAAAGATCCCTAGGTGAAAACCTCCCTTGAGGCACCTAGAGCATGCATGCAAGTTGAAAACTTCCTCTGAGGTAGTCTGTGTGTCTCAAGAAAAAGGGAAAAATAAAATAAAAAGGAGAACAAGGAATAAGCTTATATCATATTTACTAACCTTTCTTTTGTTTTGCAGAATTGTACACAGTGGCAAATTTTATGTCTATAGGCCAAGACATACATGCTATCATCAATTCCTCTCTCCATACACCTCATTTCCATCCTCTCCATTCATATTACTATCTCTCTTCACCATCCCATCATCAAGAAATCCAAATTTCACCTCCTCTTTTTGATGCTACGGGAAGGACCTGTATTGCTACAGGAAGGTCCTATAATGCTGCAAGAGGAGCCTATGGAGCTATAGTAGGGAGATCCGAGGAGGAGAACAATCCAAAAGACCATCCTAGCTCTGAGAATGATAAAGAAGGTCCTCCTATGACTTTTCAATCATCCATCCACACATTTCACCAAAAATTTGCTCAAATTCTCCGTTATGTCTTACCTTAAGAAAAAAAACAGAAGCTATTATTTTCTATCTCTACACTGTTTGTACTACTCCTCCATCACTCTAACTCTATACTCATAGCTTATCATCATATCGCTCATCCACCTCATGCAAATTGAAGACTTCAAGGGGAGAACGAAAGAATACTACAGGAAGAAAATAGTAATCACTCATATTATGTTTTTTTCCACCACTAGAAGGCATGATCAAGCTTTGTTTGTAACTATGAAGTGACCCCTCATTCTCATGGAGGATTTCCACCAATAGCAACAGCTTGGATATCAGAAGAGGCACCTGCAAACACACAGCAAAAGCAATAGTCAAGGTAGCATAAAAATTGAAGACATGCATAAGAAATAAGTCAAAGAGGTCATCTCCCTTAATCATACTGATATATGGCCCATCTCCAGCATGCAAACCATTATAGAAGTTCGATCCACAGGCAGGCTTAGTTATGGCAACCCTAACCTCCTCTCTCTAGATAAAAATGACAAAAAATGTGTTTTAAATGAGAAAAGGTGTTTTAATATGTTGGAGGTGGCCAGTGAACTTGGCCACCCTCGACTAGTAAACTTAAGTGTGAGTTTAGTCACCCATGCAATGTGGAAATTTCAACTCAAAATGAAGTGGTGTCCTCAAAGAGTGGATTGATAATCACGAGGAGGGAGAAATGATTACTATTAGTGGGGACAACATCCCAAAAGAGGAAACTCGTGTTAATGCCAAGTCACTATAGCGCTCCAAGATTTTAACCAAAAAATGATATTATGTGTTGGATCGACTTCATTTGCACCATCACTCATTCCAAAAACAAGGAGAGGAAGGACAAGCTAGTGCATCGATCAGCCTAGAGTGCCACCGAGGAGCTCTGAACCCTGCTTGCAAAGTGCTACAGGAGAAAGCTACAGGCATGCCTGCAACTGCTATAGGAGGGTTGAGAGGAGCTACAGGAGGAGTTGGGAGGAGAAAAAGGAGTCACAGTGGCTTGATATTGTCTCAAAACCTTCGTGCACACCCAAAATTGATCTGATAACAAGTATATGATACCCTCCTTCTTTGTTTCTACACCCAATTTCATGAACAGTCTTCTTGAAATTAAGATCCTATAGAAATGAATTGATCATTAGGGGATCCTTTTGGAAGTTTTCTGTGAATAAGAAAAACCAAAATAGTTTGGTTGATATCAATTCGAGCACCCTTCTTCCTCACTATTACCAAGCATTGTGCCATTGTTTCACCACTCTTTGTGCCACTATTTTACCACTGAGACTGTTTGAATTTTCTTGAATTCCAGACCTAAATAGCATCAAGGATTAATAGAGAAGAGATGGGGGGAGGATTTAATAGAAGGGAACCCTCAGACACGAGGAGAATATACCAACACCCTCATGTAGTTGACATCTTTAGAAACCACCAGTGGTTGGGTTTCTTTAAGATGCTAAAGGGTTATGATGATGATCTTTCCCATGAATTTTCCATGGCATTACACTCTCAGGAGGAAGATAGTGCCACAACTGTTGTTAGAGGGTTAGCCATCTCTCTCATTCTTGAAACCATCAACAGAGTGACCATCTTGCCTCTAGGAATTAGATGGAGCAAAGTAGACAAGTAAGTAAGTGTCACAGCTAGGAAAAACTTCTTCCTTACAAAAGAGAAGCTTGTAGAAGAAAAGAATGGAGTGAGAAGAGAAAGTTTGTCTTATCCTTGGGATGAGGTAGCTTACCATGTACTTAAATATATATCTTGTGAAGGGATATTAAGTGTGGTTTATGCCTACCCCTTCAGGTTTCTCTAGGAGCTGAGATTCAAGGAAGAAATACCCCTTTCTCAAAGACTTGGTGTCCCTTATTTCCTTCTGCAATCAATCATGGAGATGAGTTAGAGGGTAAGGGAAGGAAAACACCAACATTTAGCTCACCATGACCTCATCAAATTGATAGTGGTAGATGCTCTGAATCACTCGAGATTCCCTATCATATGGAACAAATTTGTGGACATGGATAGGGAGACTTTCATAGAAACACAAGCACTCACACCAGGAGAGACTCCAGCCTCTAGTGTTGAAGGGGGAGAAGCAAAAACATAGGAAGAAGAAGGAGTAAATACAAAAGAGGAAGAGGCAGCAAGAACAGAAGAAGAAGAAAGACAAACAGATGAAAAAGAGGCAACAGAGACAGAGGAAGGAGAAGCAGAGATGAAAGGAGAAGAGGAGGAGAATAAAGGAGAAGAAAGAATAAACCATGAGGAGACTCCTCAACCCCAAGGACCATAAGACATTGAACAAGAAGTAGTTGCAAACTTAGAAACATTGGGAACTCCTATCAAGCACAAGAGGAAGCAATCAAGACAAAGTCAAATGTATTTTAGAACCAGGAAGAGCATTACAATTAGACAAGGGAAGCCACAAACTCCTACAAGGGTTCCCATAATTATTGATGAGTCACCAAGCAAAAAGGAAGAAATAGGACCCAATGAGGGAAAATTTGAGGAGGTCACTCCTCCTAAAACCAAAACCAAGTCACCCATAACACCCATGAGTAGGCCTACCATTAGGTCAGTCATCTTCGAGAAGACAAGGACACAATCTACCTTTGAGGAAGAGAAAAAAGAGAAGCTACAGGAGGATTGGTGTTTGCTACAGGAGAGACAGGGTTTGCTATAGGAGGGGAAGAGTATGCTACATGCAGGATAGGGGAAGATATAGGAGCACAAGAAAGACTCACAAGAGGAAGCCACCACCTCAAATATTGTTGGAAAAGATCTACAATAGATCCAAGAACCTAGCCCACAACCTAGCTTGAGCTCCTACTACAAATTCATTGAAGGAGGAAGAATTATCCCTAAAAAAATTTCAATCCCACTCCTTTATGAGTTGGAGATAGAGAGAGGTAGAACCCACATGTGGATGAAAATTGCTAAATCTAAGAAGGTAGAGGATGTAGGCCTAATGGAATAAAATGTCATTGAAATGAGAAAATAATTAAGTGAGTTGAGAATGAGAGAGTCTATAATGAAGGAGCAACTACAGGCAGAAAACATGAGGTTGAGAGAGAGGTTGCAAGAGAGAGAAACATAAAAATCCACCATGGAAAGTCTCTCCATGGAAGCACTACAATGCAGAAAACCATCAAAGCCTTATGCCCTATTTATCAAAGAATAGTGGCTACAGTTCCAAATCAAAACTTTGGAAAAATATGGATCTCTGCCTTTTCAAGACTACAGGAAGTTCATTGAATTTTGCAACCAAACTAACATGGAAGACAGAGAAAAATTGGTTGAATTTTACATGCCCAACCTCACTTTGAAAAATATGAATTTTTGGGATCCCAATTTAAGAATGGGAGATATACAACTGATAAGTTTCACATCTTGGATGACTCATGAGGAGACAAGAGCTGAGAGTGAAAAGGGTAATGGTAAAGGAGGAAAATGAACCATTGTATATCAGGGTAGAGCTAGTGAGCCCAAAGGTTGCCAATAGCAATCATGGGCTCATCTCCAATGATGTTGCTTTAGCACCCAAATACATTGCTACCCAAGAGACAACCATTCTACACTTTGAAGACACATTCAGGATGTTGGGAACAAAAAGTATGCAAGCTTGCCAGAGGAGATGGCATGCCTTACCCCACAGTCTACATATCAGAGAATATCACTCTCCTGAAAGGCTAAGGTATGCCTTGGAAAAAACACCATTGTAAAAGAGGATCATGCAGGGATGAAAATCAGGTGGATAAGACTCAAGATCAGTACACCCTTGCTGTTAGGCTTACAAGAAGGAATAGATGAAGCAGGAGAGCAGAGGGAGTGGAGAGAGACAGAGAGGAATGTAGGTTTTTACCCCCAAGAGGGCACACCATTTGACGAGCCTTGGGATGTTAGGGAGGCCACCATGGTCATGAAAGAGCTGCACATGGATGACTGAGTTTCTCAGAGGATGAGCAACAGTGAACACCTTCAACAGGGGGGTGATGATGAGTCCCATAAATAGGTACATTGTGAAGATCAATATGCCATCCTCTAGTCTTAAAACTATCATTCTCTTACATTAATTTACATTTTTTGTTATATTATGCTTAGTAAGAGGAGTAAAAGGTGTTTGTCATAGTATGTGGCCTAATGTGGTTTAATTGCAGAAAAATGCAGCATTTTTCAGGCTATTACTATGAAAGGGCTTAATGGAGACAACTAGGAGAGAATCTAGGGGGTTTCTCGACCTCCTTAACTCCCTAAACTCGGCTTGGGATCACCATATACTCTCTCACCTGTTCGAGTTCATTGGCAGCCAAGTGACTCCTAGTCCAAGTGAAGATCAAGAGGGACAAGATCCACCATTTTTGAGATCATGGAGGGAACCACTCCCAATTTTGAGGGAGCAGCTTCAGCTACCTTTTTGTATAAATAAACTAGAATAAGAGATCATTAGGATTCAAAGTTTTTGTTCAGCTAGGTATAGTTATTTAGCTTCAAGCTTGACATTTTTATTTTCAACATTTATGTGATGTATTAGACCTGCACTTTTTGATAATGAGAAGTTGGATTTTAAGTTGCATCTAAGTTAGTTTAAGAGGGCTGAGACCCTTAGGTTTGGGCCCAATCCAAAGGCTTTGGTCCCTCTTCTTGTACTTATGTTTCTTCTTGATTCAAGGAAGTTCATAGTTTCTTACATTTCAGTAGAGATTAATCTATAAAATCTCATGGTTGAAGCCTCTACATCACCTCTCTTGTGGGAGAATGAGTGGAAGGATTCACAACCAAAACCAAAAAAGATTGTGTTTATGATTTCATGGAAATAGATTAGTGTTAGTTGTCCTATTTTACATTTTCTTTTTGTAGCTTAGAAATCAATTTAGTGATTAGATCAATGGTATTGCATGAATTGGATGTTATTTAAATTCAACTCATCTTTTCCATCATAAGTTATTTCATTTTGTTAATGATTAACGGATGCGTGCATGTGATTGATTGCAGGGTTGGTTGATCTGTAGGGAAGGGCACCATCACTTCCATCCTAAGCTCCTTCATCTTCTTCCACTTCCAAACCCTGTCCCAAAACCCTATTTTATAAGCCATTCTTCCTAGTACACCGAGAACACTCATCCTAATGCAAGACAGGCCTCCGAGAGGTCCTAATCTTGGCTAGGGGCTCAAACCAACCTCCTTCCATTTGCTTCAACTTCCATCCACCTCCCCATATCCTCAAGACAACGTTTTCACCTTCAAAAACCACTCAGATGCCCTCATGTAACATTATAGGTCTCCCTATAGCATTACAAGCCTCCTGTAGCAATCGCCTGTAGCAAACCTATAACAACATTTTCCTTCATTAGTTTGGATCCCCACTGCAACTTTGACTTAAGCATAGATGCATAATGACCCCCAGATGTGGTTTTATGATCAAGGAAAGCTCCTAGGCCACTCCAACCCTTCCTTTTCTTCACTCTAAAAATAGAGTAGAGTTAATTTCTTTATCATGCAAGTAGGTTATTGATTTATGAGAAAGTGTGAACTAGGTAGATGGTACATGTAATTCTAATTGGTAGTTTGATGAATTATGAAAGATAAATTAGCTTCCTTTTTGCAAGTAGATGAGGTAATTTGATGAATTCTGCAAGATAACGTAGCTTTATTTCTACAAGTAGATTAGCCTTTTTCCTTTCATGAATTGATTAGTTAGAATTTACAAGTTGAGTCAATGACATTTCTATTTTCATAGCTAGAAGAAATTTCCAATTGTACCTTTATCAGCAAGCTTTCATTCTAATTCAGTAGGAGGAAGGGTCTCTGAGCACTTTTTGATCTAATGTCATAACTGAGGGTGGCATTAGTGGAATCCTATCTGATGTGCTTATAACACTTTCACCTTGGAGTTCGGGTTGATAATTTGAGTTGAAGAGCCCTTGGGATTTGCAACATTCTTGGTGCAATACCAGGGCTCGCTAGTACCATCTGCCAAAACATGACATAAAATATTTATTTCCAGTAGTTACAATTACAATATTTCTAAGAGGAAAGAAACACATATGAAAATGATACATGGAGAGAAGAACACATATCCACATAACAATGCTTGGAATCACCACAAACTTCTTCATTAGACTTTTAGAACAACATACATGCTTTTTTGTCTCATAAACTTGCCAAAATTTGCATAAATATTGGTCCCTTGAATAGAAAATCAAACCCTTCAAATGAGTTCCCTCTTCCCTCTTATAGCGAGAGCCATGACAAAAATAGTTACAAAAATATCTTCTAGTGTGACAACTGGCTAAACTAATTAGCTGTGCAAGCATGTTGTATGCCTAACTACTCTAATCATTACATAACAACTTGATACCTTCTTGAAAATAAAATATGTACAAATTGCCAAAATGGAAGAGATATGCTATGATTTTCAAATCAAGAGAGATCCTCAAATATGGCTCACTTGATCCTTTGGAGTAAGTCTCAGTTCCACCACCTTAATTCACGGTGGGTTGACCAGCTGGTCACACCTTCACCATATAACTGGGTTTGGTATGGAAATATGAATAAGGGTACTATAAGTAATCCTCAGGTTTGTGAGCTTCGTGTAGTTTGACTTATCAACGAACATGGTTTTTTACTAGCCACAATAGTTGGAAGTCCCTTTGCAAATAGTTTACAATGGTACTTCCCTTGAGAGTGATAGTTTTCTCGCATGAGTAATCCACCTTTATTTTGACCTCTATTAATAATTGTTCATATTTCTCTCAGGGTAGCAGTTTCCCTTTAAAATCCCAACAACTCGGTAAGCCTGCTCCAACCCTTTGTTCAAAGTTAGAGTTGAAAGGTTGCAATTGCCCTTTCCATCTCACCCACAAATGCTTCAACCCTATCCCTCGCTTCTTTCTTTTGAATCACATTGGTGATTTCCATGATTACACCAATCCTGTTAATGATGTTTATCACCCTTAATTCATCAACTAATTTTTCATTTAGGAGTTTGATAATTCTCTCAGCAACGCCAACCTTCTTAACATTCTCCTCTTTAGCTTTCTAGACGAAGAACTCAATGGCTTTTATGCAACCTTCTGCTTTGTAACTAATTTTAGATGTTCCCATTGTTTTTTCATTTCCGAGATGATTTCTTCCCATATTATCTGTTTTCCTTCAATTAGGGCCATATTACCCTTCAATTTGCTCTTCAACACTTTGATCTCATCCTGCATTGCCTGATATTTGTTGTTTATTTGATCTACATTTTGCTAAGTGGATTGGAGTTGTTTTTCCTTATTTTCTAGTGTGTGTTTGATGTTGTCCAAGTCGATTTGAACCTTCTTCCACTCATTTTCTGACAAATGCAGTTCTGTGAGAGCTTTGGTTAGCTGCTCAGTGGGATTTTAAGGGTTGTCTAGTACAACTACGACACAAACATAGGACTATCTGTTGTTGTAGCTCTGTCACCCACACTTTTAGGCTTACTGCATCATCATTCCTCTGAATTAGTTCTTTGGCCATGATTTCTTTCTCATTTTCAACTTGAGCTAATTCCCTTGTCTTCACATGCTCTACAACAAGCATTTTAAGTTGTTAGCTCACTGATTGTATTTTTTAATGTGATCCTTGATAATAACCTCTACAATGGCTTTGTCATTAGGATCCACTCCCATCTTAATGATCAATTCTTTGTAGTTTTCATTTTGGAGATGAAGGGCTCTCAAGTTCGCTCTTTCTTGTTTTACCTAAGTAGTTTATTTCTCTAACAACTTCTCGGCCTTGCTAACAGTCAAGGATCCCTTGCTTAAATTGCTATATAACATCTCCCCTACCTGCTTATGTAAGTTAATATTGTCCTGTAAAGGGAAACTAGTCATGTCGAAAGACAAGTCCACAGTTTTGAACTCTAGTCCAGAGGGGAGGGTCTGCACTGAGGGATGATATAGGGAGAATTTTATTTTTCTTCTTTCCAGGTCCATCGCATTCAAGAGCCCAGCCTGATATGGTACTAAGTGGGATAAAAATTGTGATGAGATTTCATCCCAATTTTTTTTGTTTCTTTAGTTTATTAGCTTCCCTTCCTCCCATTTAGGACCTACTACTGATGTGTCCCCCACATAACCCAAGATTTCCACTTCAGTAGAACATGGGGTCCTCTAGCTATACCTAGAGGCCAGGTTGATTCAACCTCTCTGTAGTCAATTTCACCTCGATTTCTTCTTCTGTCTGCTCTTGAATTTTTTCTTTCTTAGCTGAGGATGCATCCTCCATTTTAGTATCCCCTGCCTCATCGATGCTACTTTTTTGAGTCTTTTCTTTAACGCTTGAAGTCTCAATCTCCATCTCTGTGTTGATAGGCCATGAATAAGAGTTAGCCTTCCATTCTAATTCTGGCCTAAACTCATGCTCATAAGCAAAATCATTTATGTCCTTTCTCTTATTAGAAATAATCCCATGAGGATCATAATGCCATACTTCTCTAAGTTCAAAACTCAATTGCTTCAACATAATTTCCACATGTTGGAACTCCTACCTACAGTTCACAATGGATGGGCCCACTGTCATGGGAAGTTTAAACATAAGACTCTTTTTGGCTTGGACAAAATGGATCTGGTATGTATTTAAGCTTTGTGTGATGAATTCCAAAGCAAAAATTCTCATGGGCATAAATATGGGCAATTGATAGGGAGGCAATTTAGATCCATATACTCGGATTTCAGTATAATCTTCGAACAAATACCAGTCACCCATCGTAGTATCTTTGTTGAGCTGAAGGATCCTTTTATGCTGGGGTAAGATTCTAGGAGGGGAGTCTCCATTGATAATTTTGTAACCAGTGGCCATGAAAGTAGAGATAAAATGAGTAAATCCTTCATTATCAGGCTTTTTCTTCAGAGTACTATCCCAGTCCACCACAAATTTCCTTTGTTTATGGGATTCCATGACATTGAGGCCTAGGTACTCGAATTCTTCCCTATGAGTATAGAAGAAAAAAAAACAAATATAGAGTAATAATTGAAGGAGGAAGCAAGGTGAAATTGTTCACATTGGAATTTGAATACTTAGGCCAGGAAAGAGGGTATATCAAGGGTAACATCTGACTTCATTTTATGTAAAATCCTTAAGAATCCTTTGCAAACGTTTACCGTATCATCATCCCCAAATAGCCATAGGATAACAGAAAGGATAGGTTGCACAGTTTCTGAAAATAGGGCGACAGGAAGGGTTTATGAGCGTTGGGCAATTGGGCATTGGTGGCCATAATTAACTGGTGAAAGAATTGTTTCTCTCCAACTGAGAGCCTAACATATTCATACGAGAGTGTAGTCTCTGTAAAAAAATTTGGCTTTGGTGTTTTTGGAGAAAGGAAGGCGTCATGAATTAATTCAGGGGTGACTTCCAAAATTTTCTCCTCGGTGGAGGAAATACAACAATTTTTCTCCTTCACGAATGTAGCCATTAGCCAGTGTATGAATTATGGGAAATGGTACACTGTGTGGGTGATGAGGTGGTACAACCTGTTGATTTCTGCTAGCATCAGATGTGCTCTAAGTCTCAAAATTTGCAAGGAGTCTTATAGACATGCATTCTACAATGCCCAGAAATCGTTTTGTGAAATTCCACCTGGAGAGAGTTTTATTAAAATAATTAATTATTTCTAATGGGTGCCTAAGTCTAAACTTAGGAAATTAAAATAATTAAAGGGTATTAATCTAACTGAAGGTGAAACTTCTAGAAGAAGACGAGGATTAAGCCAAAAATTATCTGAGTTATTGATTAGAATCTAATCTGGGTCGTTGGTTCTCAACAGAAGGATTATAAGAGGAGGCTTGATGGGCATTCGAAAGATATCAAGTGGAGATCAGAAGATCGAATTTCTGAAGAAGAGTAGTTGCCAGAGAGAAATTCGAAGTCACCTTTTGCAATGAGGCGTAGGGATAATATCTGATGGGGAGTTTTCCTGGGCCATAGAGTACAAGGCAGAGAGGAAAAAATGACATCCAGAGAGAGGCTAATGGTTGCCCATGTAGTGGCAGCACAAAGCCTAGAGGGAGATCAAATTCCTATTGAGGAAATCAAGTTTCAGAAGCCAGGAGCCGGGGTGTGAGATTGGGAGGCTGGAAATCAAAGTTTCTGGTCAGCAGAGGGCTAGAAGGAGGAGCAACGCAGTCCCTAGAAGAGGTGACCCAAAGACTACGTGGGGTTGACGCAGTTTTATGCAAAAGATGACATAGAAGGGATGCAAAGTCTCTATTCCAGCAAGATCAGAGTCAGAGTCTTCCAAGGACAGGGTGAGAGCATCTCACTACTTGTTATGTCTAGTTTCTCTCTGTATAGGATAACCAGTTGGGCATCCAATGAATTGTACTCATAATTACTACTGCATAATAATAAAACGCATAGTTGTTGCATCCGTTTTCCCACACTAGGTTTTTCTGGGGTCATTTGTCCAAAAATAACTGTGTAGATGTGTTGTATTTCTTTCTTGTTCAGTTTCTTGTTTCCACATTTTATTTAAATGGTGAAGGCTGCAGTGTATTAGTTTTGATGTTTATTGTAGGAAACAATAAATAATTTTGTTTAGTAATTAACAAATAGAAGAAGCATAATCAGTTGTTGCAGTAGAAATTTGGGCTTCCAAATTTTTACATGGTATTAGAGTTGCAAGTGAAACACGAGAGCATTGCTGGAAGAGCCCAACGCTGAAGGAAGAAAGGAGTTTGAATTTCTTGCAGAGGCAGTAATTTGAATTCCCGAAGGGATTGCGCAGTTCATGCCAGGTGAGTCGACAAAGAGGTAGGATTTCCAGATCGAGATTTGTCAGCGGCAGAGGGAGTAGTGCAACAAAAGCTTCAACGAAGAGGGGTTTATGGTGTGACGTAGTTTTCTGTAGGCAGCTGCCGGACAGAAAGACGTCATGGGGAAGAAGAGACACTTGAGGGAATTTCTTCCTCAGAGAATTCCTAGCCAGGGAATTCGAATTCTCATTTGTTGAGCAACAACAAAAGAGAGGAGGTCATTCGACTTTTTCGATTGGCAAAGATGGTAGCCAGTGGATTGAGAGATCAGGATAGGTTGGATGGGGCATCCAACTACGTGATCTGGAAGGAAAGGATGTCGTTCCTTCTAGATGAGCATTTTCTAAGGATCTACGTCGACAACGTGGTAGCTGAGCCCGCAGATCCAGATCCGCTCAAGAAGTACAAGGGAGAAATGGAGAAGAACAAGAGAATGATCCTCGAAGGAGTGAAGGATCATATAGTTTGTCAGATCACTGACAAAGAAACTACCAAGGAGATGTGGTATGCTTTGTTGATGCTATATCAGGGATCTTCCGAGCAACGAAAGATGTACTTGGAGAAAAATATGAGATCTATGCAAATGCAGAAGGGGGAATGCATTGATCCATTCCTCACTAAGCTTCAAGAGACCTGAGATGAGATAGCAACTATGAGTTCAACACCTCAAGGTTTCGAGATGGTTAGACTGGCCCTGAATTCAGTTTCTGAGGAGTGGTAAGTTTTTGTCCAGAGCATCTTGGGTAGGGCACCTTTGCTAAACTGGGATGGAATGTGGGCAGCTCTTAAGCAAGAGGAGCCGAGGAGAGACTTGGTCAAGTGTAAACTTGACAAAAGCAACAACAGTGGGTCGAAGCCCAAGGAGGAGGAATAGAATGCATCCCTCACATCCAAGAGGCATCAGGAGCAACAGAAGAAGAAGAAAGAGGTTTCAAAGATCAAATGCTTAAGGTGTGGTGAATTCAGTGACTACGCAACACAATTTCCTCTTAGGAAGAAGGACAAAGATGAGAAGCATGATCTGAAGATTGCATCCGTGAAGATCGAGGAGGAGGAGTTTTCCATGGCAGCCCAGGCATCTTCAGGAGGGAGGTGGGGCGATCTAGAACTCTAGTTCGAAAGGACTACAGTTGGGCGGGATCCTTGAGGAGCCCACCTCTCGGATCAATATCGTGCTATGAGAGCCCAAATTAATAGTAGCAAGATGGACCAGTGTCAGTTGGTACAAAGGAGTGTCAGAGTAACAGTTGCAGTGGCTAGGAGCTCCATAGACTGAGCAGCACAGAGCTAGAGTTGACAATAGTGAAATTGGCATAGAGCAGAGTCAGCAGCAACGCATAGGCTTCAGAGGGTCAATGTAGAGACTAGCAACAATCAGAACTCCAGAAATGAGATGCATCATACTGAACACTTGTTCAGTAATTTGGGATGCTTTTCCATTGCTGATGCAGTAGCAACAACAGTTGGAGGAGATTGCAATGCAGATGCAGTATTGACAGTGCTAGTGCCAGTAGCAACACAGATGCAGAATTGAGAGGGAGTTGCAGTAGGGATGTAATGTTGACAGTGGTAGGGTTAGTAGTAGTACAGATGCAACATTTGCGCAGTAGTTGGTGGACAGGATGTCAGACATCAACGTTGCAGAAGGAGATGTTACAGAACAAAGTGATGCTTCAACAGGTTGCATTGCTAGATCACATTCCTCGCTAAGAGGGAGTGTTGATTTCTGGTAGCATCGGATGTGTTCTAAGTCTCAAGATTTGTAGGGAGGCTTAGACACATGCATTCTACAATACCCAGAAATCGTTTTGGGAAATTCCACCTGGAAACAATTTTATTAAAATAATTAATTATTTTTAATGGGTGCCTAAGTCTAAACTTAGGAAATTAAAATAATTAATGGATATTAGTCTAATTGTGGGTGAAACTTCTAGAATAAGACGAGGATCAAGCCAAAAATGATTTGAGCCATTAATTAGAATCTAATATGGGGCGTTGGTTCTCAACATAAGGATTATAAGAGGAGGCTTGATGGACATTTGGAAGATACAACAAGTGGAGATCAAAAGATTAAATTTATGAAACAGAGCAGCTGTCAGAGAGAAATTCGAAGTGATATTTTGCAGTGAGGAGCAGGGGTAGTATCCGATAGGGAGTTTTCCTAGGTCAGACAGTACAAGGTAGAGAGGACAAAACAACATCTAGGGAGAGGCTGACGTTGACCCACGCAGTGACAGTGCAGAGCCTAGAGGGAGATCGAATGCATGTCGAGGAAATCGAGTTTCAGAAGCCAGGATTTGGGGTGTGAGACTGGGAGGTTGGAAATTAAAGTTTTTGGTCAGCAGAGGGTTAGAAGGAGGAGAAGCGCAGTCCCTAGCAGAGGTGACATAGAGACTGCGTGGAGTTGATGCCTCAAATGTGTTCTAAGTCTCAAGATTTGTAGGGAGGCTTAGACACATGCATTCTACAATACTTAGAAATCGTTTTGGGAAATTCCACTTGAAGACAGTTTTATTAAAACAATTATTTATTTTTAATGGGTGCCTAAGTCTAAACTTAGGAAATTAAAATAATTAAAGAGTATTAGTCTAACTATGGGTGAAACTTCTAGAATAAGACGAGGATCAGGCCAAAAATGATATAAGCCATTAATTAGAATCTAATATGGGTTGTTGGTTCTCAACAGAAGGATTATAAGAGGAAGCTTGATGGGCATTTGGAAGATACAACAAGTGGAGATCAAAAGATCAAATTTATGAAATAGAGCAGCTGTCAGAGAGAAATTCGAAGTGATATTTTGTAGTGAGGAACATCGATAGTATCCGATAGGGAGTTTTCCTAGGTCAGAGAGTACAAGGTAGAGAGGATAGAACGACGTCTAGAGAGAGGCTGACGTTGACCCACGCAATGACAGTGCAAAGCCTAAAGGGAGATCGAATGTCTGCTGAGGACATCGAGTTTCAGAAGCTAGGATTTGGGGTGTGAGACCGGGAGGTTGGAAATTAAAGTTTCTGGTCAGCAGAGGGTTAGAAGGAGGAGAAGCGTAGTCCCTGGTAGAGGTGACGCAGAGACTGCGTGGGGTTGATGCAGTTTTGCACAAAAGGGACATAAAGCCTCTATTCCAGTGGGATCAGAGTTAGATTCTTCCAGGGATAGGGTGAGAGCATCTCACTACTTGTTTTGTCCAGTTTCTCTCTGTATAGGATAGCCAGTTGGGCATACAACAAATTGTACTCATATTGACTACTGCATAATAATAAAACCCTCAGCTACTGCTCCGATTTTCCCACACTAAGTTTTTCCGGGGACATTTGTCCAAAAATAACTGTGTAGATGTGTTGTATTTCTTTCTTGTTTCCGCATTTTATTTAAATGGTGAAGGTTGCAGTGTATTAGTTTCGATGTTTACTATAGGAAACAATAAACAATTTTGTTCAGTAATTAACAAATAGAAGAAACATAATCAGTTGTTGCAGTAGAAATTTGGGCTTCCAAATTTTCACACAACCCAGACTTAATAACACAAAAGGGGTCTTCTTTGTTCAGAGAACAACTATAAAAGTCAAAACAAAGGTCAGATAGATTTAGAGGGCAGAAGGGGTCATGAATTTCCCCTTCGGTGTCCATGAGGGGTTCGAAATGGCCCGAGGGTTTTGGTTGTTGTTGCTTAGAGATTTTTGATGAGTCCTTTTTTAATTTAATCATGGTTGCCAATTATATAGGAACATGGTACATGGGAATTACCTGGCGAGCAGAGGAAGTTGAAAGTTGATGGTGCAACAAATCTCTTGCGATATGGGTTTCCAGTCAGGGATAGCTCGCGACTTCAGGTTCTAAAAGATGGAGTGGCTTGTGCATGAGAGCATTTTAAATAGAAAATGTTTTTTTTTAGCCACAATGATCAGTGTGCATGTTACAATAGTTATTTCGTGGGGATTTTAGGCAGGAAACATACTTAGATGGTGCAGGGGATACATGTGGTAGAACTAGATTGGGTGAAGGACAAGGGTGGAAAGGAGATACATCAATTTACTTTCGCGCTTACTTGACAAGCTCGCTTGATAACGGTTCTCACTGCTGACGTGCTTCGCACGTTGACCTGACATGTGACGGCCCCTTCTAATCTTCCTAGTGGGGTGCCTAGGTGGAGTTGGAGTGAAGGCTCATGCCCCCAAAATTAATAATGATTGTTGATCTACAAATATTGCTTTGTTGACTTTGACCTTTCGGGAGGTAGAATTGGCTTAAAAGCCATGTTTGTCCACCTGTTGAAACTCTCTTTCGAGTGATATTGCTTTATGATGGGAAATTGTCCTTTTAATAAATGTCCACTCTTTATTCGTTGATAATTGTGACATGTGGAAAATTCACTGCCATTTGGCGGCTCCCCCTTGTTGGAACTAGTGTTTGTCACTGCTGAGCTGTAACCTGGTAGCTCAAGCGCCCTGGCCCCCTAAAGCCTAGAAGCCTGACTCCCTTTAGAATTCCATTAGAAATGGCGTTCTTGCTCCTCTGGGGTCTACCACTGGGATGGCAGAATATTGATGCTTGCTAAGCCACATGTCGACCCATGATTGTTCCAAATGTCATTTATATCTAGGTCCTTCATGTTCCTGAAAACTTCGAAATTGTCGGGCATGTGTTCAACTTCCATTGAGCAATTGTTGACATTATCTTTGCTCCATAGTGCATTGCCATCTGTGTGTCGAATGAGAAAATCATTGGTCCCTGACTTTGAATGGTGCAATCTCGACTTTTTTGAGGATTAAGTTAGCAAAGCGTTACTAGGATACAGGATTGCTAGGCCTCCATTCTCTGTTGCGGGGTTCTATCAGCAGATGCCCCCGATTCCGACAATTGACAAATTTCTGATCTCTGGTCCTCGGAGCCTTTTATAATTAGTTTCATGACGAGAAGTAGGATTTCAGGGTTCCAGGTTTTCGACTTTTACGTGCTCATCCATTTTTCTGAAAGCATGTCTATTCTCTGATATGTTCTACACCCCACTGCTCCAGGATGTAATACTTAGGAAACGAAAAATGAGAGTACAATAGAATGTAAGTGAAAAAAACTATAATTTGCTTAGGAATTGTTCCCTAAAAAACATCTTTGATAAATATAATAGACAAATAAAATTAGGGAATATATTTTTTACGATATATTACATGTTATAACCATTCATAATATACATCACACTACTTATCCATTAATCCATTTATATTATAAAAATAAGAAGGAGAACATATAGATCATTTAAAAAAAAACTACATACCCATTCATCGCATTACTAAATTGTTAAAATATTCAAAACATAAATTTACTATAGTGCACCTATTATTCATCCAAAATTCTTTAACACAATATTTAGGATAGGGTATGAATAAATTACCTACACTTCATTCTTCATGTCAATCCACTCTATGTTATATTCTCAAATAAGTTGACTGCTACCATATGGTGAGCTTTAGTATTATCATTATTTATGCTTTGAACATTCAAGTTAAGATTATGCCATATTTTTGCATTTTATTTAACAAGATTAATACTCATAAATAAAAGGAATAATATGCATTGGTAAAACTTCTTTATGAAGTTCCAAACTAGTAGTGTTTATCAAAGTTCCAAATTAATAGTGTTCATAAAATCTAGGAAAATAACTTTTAATACACTCAATGAGATAAGTGTTTTTTTTAACACATAAGTGATAAGTTTTGTATTAAAATATGTGCCTAGATGCGGCATATACTCGAGAATTGGAGTACATGATTTCTCTTACAAACTGATCCTCTAGAGAGGAAATGTCTACTGATACCAAAATCCTAACTTGAAGACATACAAAAACAGAGTGTTGATATGATAACAATTTACAAAACTGCCCAAGAAGGAAAACATATTTGAATTTTGAGCTCATCACAAGAGAGAGTTAGGATCCTCAACTAAAGGCCTGTTGAGGTCTAGGAGAAGAGTTCCTTTGCATCTACTGGAGGCACTAGACTTAGCATTGGTATTTGTCTTGGAAGAATTTTGGGTTTGAAGAGCTTCAATCTGCTGACATAGTGTGTCAACTTCATTTGCCTAGTGAGCCATGTTGATTTTGAGCTCTTGTATTTCTTCCACTAGGATGATGATGCGGTTCATCTATTCATGCAGTTTCATTTTAGTTTCCATGATATCCAAATTCAAGGTCTCTTCCTGATGAGAGCAGAAAAAGCATTTAGGGTGACCCCCATAACTTGAATAAGTCTCTTTGTGAATCTTCATTGCCACCTGAATAAGAGAAAAAGGCCAAGGAATCCCAACTTCCATAGACATGAAGAATTTAATTTAAGGTCAACTGTATCACAAGGGGAAGGTTGAGAGCCTAAAATACAGTTTGCTCTTAGGAAAGAGAGGAGAACAATTGTATTACATAGGAGCAGAGTGCTAGAAAAGGTTTGTAGGTTACCAATGGCATACAGGGATGGGAACCCAGGTGGCATACCAAAAATCAGACAACAAGGAGGAGTAAATGGTCAAAGTATGGAAAAGAGCCAAGACTGGAACCCCAATAAAACCTTGCTTTTTTCTAGAGGGGAGACAGGGAACCACAAGAAGAAAAGAGACGTGCATTAATGTAATTTCATTTCAAGTGATTTGGACATACTTTTCCTTATTCACTTTAGTAATTTGAGATGAAGTCTAAATATCCATAATTTAATATGGTATTAATGTCAATTGAACTTATTATATTACGGTGTTGTGTAAAATGAATTTATTGGTCCAATTGTGAGATATGAAATTGAGAAGGAAATGACCAAGTTTTCAATCTTGTTTTCATAATTAAAACATAACAATGATAGTATTTCAAGGCTCATTGAGGTTTTTGAACTCTTTGACTAAGAAAATAGATAGAATCAAAGTGTTTTCATGAGTATGTGTGATGTTTTTATAGTTTGATGAAGAATTGTTCATGATCAGTGATGTGTCTTGACATCCGATGGACCCCTTCATTCCAATGCATAGGAACCATTGGACTTCACAATCTCTTTCAAGGTAAACACTATCTAACATCAATATAGTGGAGTGATTTGCATAATATGAGTTTTTTTTATCACAGGATTTATGTTCTTTCATCTTGCTTTTTAAATTACTATTATTTAGAATTTTTTATAATAAAAAAATATATTTTATATTTACATTATAAGGGGTAATAGAGAAGTGTGACACGTATAGATTTAGGGTGGTGGTATTGGAAATTATAAGAAAGCACAAATCCTCTCTCAAACACCACACTTGTGTATCATTACATATGTATCATTATTTCACAAAGGGCACTTCTCTACGGTAAATATTTCTTTATGGAATAAGTGAAGAAATTGAGCTTTGTTATAGAATTTAAACCCTTTCACTCCGAGATGGATGTGTTATCTATTATTCACAAACCAATCATTTCTTAACATTTTTGATAAATTAGAAAGTAAAAATGATTGCAAAATTACAATTGAAAAGAGTTACTTTCATTCATTGGTCCTTTGCTTTCTTCAATGTTCCTTAACAGAAAAGGTTTGAACAACAAAACAATGTATCCTAGAATGTGTCTCAAGTACAATTTGACCAAATAACTTGATTGTGAGCCCACAAACATAGTTATTCATAGCATTTTTTCTCATACTAAATTCATACTTTTATAACAAATACAAGAGGCATGAATCTATTCAATTATTCATGTCCTGAATATTCTATATGAAATTCTGTGAATAGTTTGATTACAATAAGAAATAATATAAAGAGTACCTGAGAAATTTGGTGCTTCAATAGTTAACTCAATTAGAAGGTTTCTCATTATCCTTTTATGGATGAATTTCATATGAATTGTGGTTGGAACCCTATTTTTGACACCTTGTCATTGCGAGCCAATGAGTCACAACTCTTGCTAATTGTTGAGGTGATGACTCTCTTGTACACTTTAGACTATAGATCTCACATAAACCACATGAACCACTACTTTTCAACCTTTAATTAAATTATGCATCTGACTCACAAAAATATCAATACATAATAATGAAACTCCATTTCCTCTTAATCCAATAATCCTTAAAATAACCTCTTTATATCACCACAACATTAGTGTGGAAAACTCTAGTAAACACAACAATTAAGATTAATTTAATAATAAACATGTATTTAACTACCCTCCACAGCACACTCCCCATCATACATCCATTCAGATTTACCCAATCATCGAAAAAAAACATAAACGCCTTCGGTGTTCCCTTTCCCCAATTTGGGATTAAAAGATTGTATTAAAATATTAATAATTACCTAAAAGATGACATGCTTTTTTTGGTTGTCAGTTTTTTGACGAGCTTTTTCGTTTTGTTTGTACATTTGTAACTGGTGTGGCTTTGTTGTGCGGTTAAAACATGCTTCACCAAACAAAAATACCATAAATTCAACGTATTAATCTTTAATTAAAAAATTGTATTAAAGTATTAATGATTACTTAAAAGATGGCTTGCTTTTTTGGCTGTAAGTTTTAAATTAAAAGATTGTATTAAAATATTAATGATTACTTAAAAGATGGGATTAAAAGAAAGATGGCATACTAAAACTTAAAAGATTGTATTAAAATATTAATGATTACTTAAAAGATGGGATTAAAAGAAAGATGGCATACTTTTTTTGGCTGTAAGTTTTAAATGGGAGATTTGACAAGCTTTTCAGTTCTGTTTGGCACATTTGGAACAGGTGTGGTTCGCTGTGCGCTTAAAACATGCATCTACCGCTATTCATCTCAACCCTGGGCTCTTAATGCCTTTAAGGATTCGGACAGGAACCACCCTGAAATCCTGCTCGCTCCAATTGTAGTTGTCAAGGAGTTGTCTAGCTAGGGCAGTACCCTTAGCAATCTGTATATTTCTGTAAATAAACCAATGCTGATGCTCTAAAAGGGATTTTCCAGGTGCTAGACATCTTTATAGAGCGGCATCTGGAGAGGGCCGGAGAAATATGTCAACCTATGCTTACATCGACGGCCTCATTCAAGGGATTTTCCAGGTGCTAGACATCTCTATAGAGCGGCATCTGGAGAGGGCCGGAGAAGTATGTCAACCTATGCTTACATCGACGGCCTCATTCAATTCCATCCGCAAGTCCGCATTAGTGTGGAAAACTCTAGTAAACACAACAATTAAGATTAATTTAATAATAAACATGTATTTAACTACCCTCCACAGCACACTCCCCATCATACATCCATTCAGATTTACCCAATCCTCGAAAAAAGTGTTCCCTTTCCCCAATTTGGGATTAAAAGATTGTATTAAAATATTAATAATTACCTAAAAGATGACATGCTTTTTTTGGATGTAAGTTTTTTGACGAGCTTTTTGGTTTTGTTTGCACATTTGTAACTGGTGTGGCTTTGTTGTGCCGTTAAAACATGCTTCACCAAACAAAAATACCATAAATTCAACGTATTAATTTTTAATTAAAAAATTGTATTAAAGTATTAATGATTACTTAAAAGATGGCTTGCTTTTTTGGTTGTAAGTTTTAAATTAAAAGATTGTATTAAAATATTAATGATTACTTAAAAGATGGGATTAAAAGAAAGATGGGATACTAAAACTTAAAAAATTGTATTAAAATATTAATGATTACTTAAAAGATGGGATTAAAAGAAAGATGGCATACTTTTTTGGCTGTAAGTTTTAAATGGAAGATTTGACAAGCTTTTCAGTTTTGTTTTTTAAGTAATCTGGCACATTTGGAACAGGTGTGGTTGGCTGTGCGCTTAAAACATGCATCTACCGCTATTCATCTCAACCCTGGGCTCTTAATGCCTTTAAGGATTCGGACAGGAACCACCCTGAAATCCTGCTCGCTCCAATTGTAGTTGTCAAGGAGTTGTCTAGCTAGGGCAGTACCCTTAGCATTCTGTATATTTCTGTAAATAAACCAATGTTGCTGGTCTAAAAGGGATTTTCCAGAGGCAGGTGCTAGACATCTCTATAAAGCGGCATCTGGAGAGGGCCGGAGAAGTATGTCAACCTATGCTTACATCGACGGCCTCATTCAATTCCATCCGCAAGTCCGCATTACGTCTGTGAATGTCCACAGACTGCTCATCACCACCGTCATGTTCCTCGAAGACCTGTAAGCGAATTCTCTAATTCAATACTTTAGTTACCATCTGCGTTCTCTATTTCCTGTTTTTCAGCAGTTCTATAAATTCCATTATTTTCATGAGTGTCAATATTTTAATATCGGTTTTGATTTCGTGAATAGAAATTATAGGAACAGGCTGGTCATCACCACCGTCATGTTCCTCGAACACCTGTAAGCGAATTCTCGAATTCAATACTTTAATTACCATCTACGTTCTCTATTTCCCGTTTTTCAGCAGTTTTATAAATCCCATTATTTTCACCAGTCTCAAGATTTTAATATCGGTTTTGATTTTGTGAACAGAAATTATAGGAATTCGTATTACGCGAGTAGGAAGCGTGAGCAGCGAAGAAATGAATAGAATGGAGATGGAATTCTTATTTCTGATGGGTTTTGGAATGGTGCGTGGCAAGAGATGGAAATAGAAGGGAGCAAAATGGCCTTGTCCACCAATCTTCCAGAATTCATATTCTTTCTATCAGGTATTTAAATGTTTCTTTTCCGAGCATGTTTGGATAACCAGAAGATCTAGAAGTGATCCGGGTTTTTCAGGTGTTTAGTTGTGTTCTTATTTAACTATTAGGCTTGTATTTTTCTGTCCATGTGTCAATCAACATCTATAAGGCCCACATGTATAAGGCCCACTGGTACTTGATTATTTTTCTTTTTTTCCAGATAGAGTAACTAAGGGAATTAGGGTCTATGGTTCACCTGCACATTTCTTGCATGTTCACCCCAAGTCTTTTAAAAGAGTTGGTTTATTGGTTTCACTAGGTTTCCAAGTGCTAAAATCTCATGCTAAACATGTTCAACAAATTTTTGCTATATAGGTTTGTCTGTCACCCAATTCGTAACAATATGATAAGCATTACAGGAAGGTCTTATCTCTTATGATGTCCATCTATTACACAATTGAAGGGAAGTGCTGCCACCTTCCTGCCACCTTCTACAGGAACTTGAGAGTCTTCCTCACTACTTTTTTCCCATAACCAGACCAGAGATGCTTAGCATTTTTTATAAGGAAAGTGTTAGGGCACAAATCTCAGCCCCTTTAGGGATGTACTCAGACATACCGCATCAGGTGCATCATTTGTTTCTTCTGTTCAGTTTTCTGGCGGTGCAAGTAATAGGCCCTATGTGGCCCATCGCATCTAGACTCTTCCAGGTGGATCATTTCAATCTTGTTTTCTAGCCTACTGAGGGCTGGAAATGACAATTAGAGATTCATACTTCTTTGGCTATTAGATTGGTAAGGTCTTGAACCTCTTCTCGACATTGTCCTGACAGGTTGTCATTCTTCTGAGAGTCTGTTGAAGAGCTCTTGTCCCAGAGCCTAGATTGGACGTCATAGAACTAATAGATAGTGTAGCTCTAGTAGAGCGTAGAGACACATATAGGTTTCCTCTGTTCTAAGTCTCTCTCTCCATGCTTCTTTTGAGTAGCAAGTCATCAATTCAGAGTTTCTTTTCCTTGACCTTGAGTGGTAGGACTCATGAGAGGTGGACTCCTTGGATTGGAGCGCACCATATGATCTTGCCGAGGATTATGTGGAAGGGGCACTACTCCAGTGCCTTTGTTGAAATCCATGACATATATGACAGGTTGTCATTCTTCTGAGAGACTCTTGAAGAGCTCTTGTCCCAGAGCGTAGATTGGACGTCATAGAACTAATAGATAGTGTAGCTCTAGTAGAGCGTAGAGACACATATAGGTTTTCTCTGTTCTAAGTTCCTGTCTCCATGCTTTTTTTGAATAGCAAGTCATCAATTCAGAGTTTCTTTTCCTTGACCGTGAGTGGTAGGACTCATGAGTGGTGGACTCCTTGCATTGGAGTGCACCACATGATCTTGCCGAGGATTATGTGGAAGGGGCACTACTCCAGTGCCTTTGTTGAAATCCATGCTAACCTAGCTCTGTTCTTACAGATTTCATTGGAGCCTGCCATCTTTGTGATACCTTAGATTTTAATCTTTCATATTTCATGTTTGGTTTTCATATCCCTTAATGTGAGAAGCGTTATGAATTCTCATTTTTCTTTGGTCCTGTTGCATCATTTTCCAGTGAGCCTCAATATTCTTCTTGCTTTGTTTATGAGTAACCTAGCTAAAAACCACCAAAGGAACCAGAATTGATCCC
This sequence comes from Pinus taeda, assembly GCA_000404065.3. NCBI lineage: Eukaryota > Viridiplantae > Streptophyta > Pinopsida > Pinales > Pinaceae > Pinus > Pinus taeda. The sequence goes on along the minus strand of APFE031342507.1, from coordinate 15,603 downwards.
TCCTTGGTGGTTTTGGACCTTCGTTCTGATATGGCTTGGAATCTGGTAGTCACCACATGTCTTTCGAATAACCATCCGAGTTGGTCATTCGTAATTAATTGCAATTCTGATCTAACTGGCACTGGATCTGGTCACTAGAAATGATTCTGTCAGGTCAGAATTAGTCAAGAAATGGTTCCAATATGACTATCAAACAGGAAGCACCTCCTGCACCAGGAAATTCTGCTATAGAAAATAGAGAAACTTGCTCTAATAACAATGTTATACGTTATCTGAACACAGAGGCATCTGCTTTATATCACCAATTTTTTTTTATACTGAAATGGGAGATATCTCTGAATGGTTTGGGGGATGTATGTATGTTGGATGTCCCTTAATCTGACACACGTGGCACCTATTTTGCCACTTATATTCAAGATTAAAGAAGTTACAGCTTATACTTGCTTCTGAGAACAAAAACTAAATAGACCATAACCGTCCCTAATACTGTCCAAAAAAGATTTAAAAAAGGTTTAAAACCAACATTCTGTATAGCATGATTCTATTTTATATATATCAAAAACGCCTATTATAATGCTAAAATAAAGCTATTTGAAAGATCAAATGAAAAAAGTGCTATTATCATGAGATAAGCAGAACACCTCCAGATCATGCTATAAAGAGCAAGGAGAAGACCGGTTCTATTGTAATTTTGATCCACAGTGAAAAGCAAGGTTATGTAAGAGAAGCCCAAGTTTCTTGGGGCTGGTCCCCATTTGTCCTGTCGACTGCCATTTTTAAGAAAATTTCAGCAACATGAACTCCCAAGTTTGAAAGCTTGTCTGCCCAGTGCCAGATCATTATGTTCCCTACATATGTGAGTGAATGATATCTGATTGGAATTTCTTTTGAGAAGATTGACCTGTTCCATCACTGGGTGGAGGCAGATATTATGCATTTCTGTTTTCCCATTTATCCAATCAATTGACAAATTTGAATCTTTAAAGACTTGGAACAGTTCACCACTTGCTCTATAGCAGTTCTTAACAAGGCTGCCAAGGCTTTCAGTTCTGTCCAATTATTTGAGCCCTTCCCAAGAACCAATTTGAATGAGTAGTAAAGAGAGTTAGAAAGATATAAAGCACCCCTGCACCACACCCCCAAGGGTTTCCTTCACATTTACCATCAAAGAAACTCCAAGGTGTCTTTATGTGTATTTCTAAAGTCTTATTCTGTCTCACAGGCTTTGGGCTTGGAACCAATTTAATCTCATCATAAACAATACCTAATTTTATAGAAAACTTCGGGGTGAAAGAGTGTTCTTCAACAATAGTGGCATTCCTTGCTAACCAGATTCTTCATGCTGCAATACAAGGAAGGGCCTTATGATCTGCAACTGAAGTGTTTTCCACCTGGAGTTTAAGTACACTAGTGAGGTATTCTCCTCACTTTCCATTCTCTCCTGCTAGAGTTATAAACTCTTTCAGTACCTCCTTAGTAAATGGGCAGTTTGTAACAATATGCTGTGCAGAATTTTCGTTATTCCTCCAAAGAATTTAAAACCTGGGACCTTGCCATGATCTCCTCTGGAGCACACCCTAAAAGAGAATCTTGTTTGCTAAATCAAGCTAGCAGAAAATCCTAGACTATGGAGGATCTTTGAGCTTCCAAACAGGCTTTCACTGCCAGGTTAGCCACTTGTGGATCAACTTCTGAGCATCCAAACAGGCGTCCACCACCAGGTAGCCATTTCTGGATCATCATCCAAAAAGCTAGTTGAGTATCCTGATTCCTAACTTGGCAGTTTAATCCACCTGCAGGATGTTTTGACCAAAAAGTTTTCATCCATGTCCAGCGTAATGAAGTTTCTTTGCAAATTTTTGATGAAAAGGTACCACTCTTCTAGTATTGGACCATCTAAACCAAGAAATCTCTGATAATCTATGTCGACCCTCACAAGTTACAACCTACCTTTCAACCAAACCCTAATCTGATACTTCTTCCATGGCCAAATTTCTGGCAAAGCCAATTTTCAACAAGGTGGGCCAATGCGAGGACTTTCCAAGTAATAGATGCATTAGTAGTAGGTTTGAATGTCAGCGTTATACAATCTTCTATCAACAGGGGGGCAATATAATTGGCGAGAATAACATGCTTCTAGAGACCATCATTTTAATAATCCTCCACATTTTCTTTGTTGTGAGGGCCCTTCCAAATTAATGTGTATTCTGCAATGTCCACTCCAAACAGCTTTGGTTTAGCCAGTCTATCCCATTGTAACACAGGTATTGAGTTCTTTCCTTTATTATTTTTCCATAAAAGATTGAAACGTTTCTCTTTGATTTTTCCAAAATTCCCACAGCAATATATGATAAAGAAAACCAATATACCAGGTTTGCCTCAAGTACAGATTTAATAAGGTTAATGTGCCAACTAAGGAAAGCCACCGAGAACAAATCCAATAAGCGTTTGGTTTGAGAACAAAGCCAAGGTACTTCATACTTGAACCCCAATTTATTACTTGAAATGGGAGTAGGTGCAAAAGATCCCTTTCTCAATATGGAGATAGAGAGCCAACTGAGACTGTTATTTTTTTTAAATATCTGACAGACCCATATCCTTTTGATGTCCGATGAAAGATCCATTGGATATCCAATGAACCTTTTGACAAACATTCATCAGATATTTGATGAACCTTTCAACAAACATTCATTGGATACCTGACGAACATGCTGAGAAACATTTGCTGGATATCTGGCGAACATTATGACGAAAATTCGTCGGATATCTGATGAACCTTACAAGAAAAATTCATTGGACATTTGATGATTATGTGTTGAAAATAACAACTGTCGATGATGATCTCCGACGATGCAATGTCGGATATCAAACGATAACAATGGTCGGAATTTTGACGATTGTTTAAATGTCAATAGTACAACAGTACCTGAAATGACGTTTGGTGAGACCTCCTTTTGTCGTTATAGTGTGGAAACTTTGCCGAAAGAATGAAATTGGCTCAATTTTTATTATTGCCAATTCTTGATCTAAAGTGACTTCTCCAAAGACAAGAATAAATGCTCAAGACAAAATTTGCTTCATAGATCGCATTTTTCCCATTAGAACAAGAGGCCAAAAATCTCAAGAGGTCAAAATATCCAAGACCAAGTGATGATGCTAAACAAGACCATCCTCTCTATTTATATGAGGAGGAACGTCTAATTAGCCTAAAAGTCCCTAAATCTCAAGTAAAATTACAATAATAAATTGGGTTACAAGCCAACCCATTAGCCAAAATATAAAATCAAGTGAAATGCCCACACGTGTGAGCCGAATGCTGATGTCCTCCATGTGTAGGGCTATATGAGGCATGCATTGAGGCATTAGAGTGCAATGAGTGGTGTAGAAGCTCTCTAAAATCATGGTGTGAAGGTTTACCTCACATTTCTGTCAAAATCTCTCTGTGGGCCCCGAATTTCACCTTGCGGGTTAGAATGTGGTCTCTTGAGTCTCCAACAGGTTAATGTGCCCACATCTGCTCCAACGTTGAGGGCTTTCCAGGTGCTACTAGCTCTCCCATATCTCAGAAGGTGAGACCATCCTCATATAGGCTATGGATCAATTTCCATATCTCTAAGAGTCCCGTGGCCGACCATGGGCATGCTGGGTTTTAGTGTATGTCATATTGAAGAATCATGAGACCATCCTCATATAGGCTATGGATCAATTTCCATATCTCTAAGAGTCCCGTGGCCGACCATGGGCATGCTGGGTTTTAGTGTATGTCATATTGAAGAATCATCAGATAGCCTGCAAAGTGGCAGAACATCTTGGTGCAAGAGGTGTCCACGAGTGCAAAAGTCATGTTGGTACTGCTTAGAGACCCAAGGCTCTCAATGCCTCACCTGTGGGTGTCAATATGGTCCTCCAATGCCTTGGGTACTTGTGATTATGGTGCCCAAGACTTGGGCTACTAAACCAGTTGACAATCACAACATAAAGTCTAGTCAAAGCAACCAGTCATTAGGTACAATAATCATTTTTTGCGTCCAAGTGAACCAAGATTGAAAGCAAAGGGCTATTTAACACTTCAAATAAGACTTTCCTTCCAAAATTAGGGCTTTGAACTCGTAATGGTGTTACCTCCCTAGGCAGGAGTGGCTAATGGATAACCCTATTAGGCGTTTTCAGCCCCTAAGGGGAAGTAACATTTTCCTGGTCTAGCCTTCAATCGATAGGTGTTAGTGAATAATAATGATGGAATAGAGGGGAGAAGACTTCATGGTTAATTGCTATGGTCATGTGTTAGTGAATAATAATGATGGAACAGAGGGGAGAAGACTTCAAGGTTAAGTGCCATGGTCAAAGGGACTAGCATGATGGGGATCCTCATCCTCGGTGTATAGGTGTGAGGAGGGAGCAATCATGGGTGCATGAGCTAACCCCTCTTATGCGCCTTTTACTATTTCTTGATTTTTCTTTGTATTATTGCTTGTGTCTCAAAGGGTTAGAGCTTCCTGTGTATGATGTATAATAGTTATTACCTCCTTAATGATGAGGCATCTCGTTGCCCATCAAGGGTTGGGACATGCAAGGGCAAACCCTAACCGGCAGGGTG